>OY294022.1:9981756-10383039 GCA_958510785.1 Exephanes ischioxanthus | reverse complement strand
CACGGAAATTCCTCGAGGGATCGTATTGCTCGCTTCTCTTACACGTCCGCAAATGTTTGTCTCGTTCATTATCATCGCGCTCACCCGGACATTGCTTGCAATATAATACGCGCTACAAGTCGGCGTTCTATACATATGCGCATAATTATCGGCCGCTTCGAACTTAAAGACTTTAAAATTTTGAAAATTATTTAAACTTTTTTTTTTTAACGCCACAAAATTTTGGAATCTCGGAAATGTTGTTCGATAATTCTTATCCTGATTTTTGGAAGAGTTCCATTGTTCGAGGGGAAAAATAATGGTGAATTGATTTTTAGGGGAAAGTATGAGAAATATTATAAATTTGCATAATTCGAATTTGCTCGGACACGCAAGTTTCTTGAGCGTTTATGTTGTTCGCTCTCTTACACGACCGCAAATGTTTGCTCGTTCATTATCGCACGCACCCGGACATCGCTTGCTATATGATACACGGTACAAGTCGGCGTCGTATACATATGCGTATAAGTATCGGCCGTTTTAAATTTTGGAATCGTAAGACTTTAACCCTATCGCTTGAAGAGTGTTTTTTTTTAGAATCATTTAAACAATTTCTTTTTCTTATCACTATATAATTATATAAGACCATGGAAATGTCGTTCGATCATTTTTATCCTGTACTTTTATAAACATGAAGTTGTTCGAGGGGAAAAAACATTTTAAATAGACTTTAAGGGGAAAAGATGAGAAATGTTGTAAATTTGAGTCGTTTCAACTTTACAAGTTTTGGCCGGATTATCGAATAGTTGAGGCTTCGTATTGGTAATGTAAATCAATTGGCGACCCCGGACTTACCGAATTAACCATATTGCTTGAACGGCCATTTAAAAAAATTTGGTCAAAATTTATTTGCAACCGTTATAAAATTATCTATGTAAGGAAATGTTATTCGATAATTCTTCAAATTTGCGTCATTTGAATTTTGTCAGTTTCGCCCGACTCATCGAACATCGTTGAGGCTTGATACTGGCAATGTAAGTGAATTACCGACTCCAGTCGAAATCGTGAGTTTGTGACACTGTAATGACGCTTTTCCGCGCGAGTCTATCGGTCACGCGATAAGCGTTAAAACGAAGGGGAAAAAAAATACGAATGGTCGATTGCTTTTTATCCTCGAGATAACGAAAAAGCTTCTACATATCTACCGAACGACTCTAAACAATTCATGACGTCGTAGACTTAAACCTGATTAATTTCAGGGAAAAAAAGATAAAAAAATTAAAAGCTACTTCTGAGTCACTAAAAAAAAAAAAAAAAAATCAGCTGGAAACCCTAACATCGACACTCAAATTACCAGCGAATTTGTCGATCGTCATCCGAGCTGCCCTTTGACAAACTTTCCTCACCAGCGATAAATGTCGAAAAAATAAAATTACTTTAAAAAACATCTCGGTGTCGTACCGAGATGTTTACGGTAAGCTACGAGTATCTCAGCGTCGAATGCATATGGCAACCACATGTTTTGAAGCCATGTATAACTTTACACTATCAAAAGAACGTAAAAAAAAAAGATTAAAAAAGTCAAAACTCACCTCGATAATGTGCCCTTGAGCAGTGGATTTCTGTCGTCATAATATCCCGTAGACGAGGGCATCTTCAAGTAATCCAAGATTTAAGCACGGGGCACTTGGCACTCACACTACGGCACTGCATCACTGAACGCGCGCGATCTCTCTCCTCGGTCTCTCCATTCACCGTCGCCGTACTGCCGCTGTTGCTGCTCTTCGTCCTCGTCCGATCGTTGTTGCGATACACATCGCGACTCGCGAAGGCGGCACACCACTCACTCTCGCCCGATTATATATATATATGTGTGTTATACTTCGTTTTAAAATGCTTCGTTCCGTCCGAGCGACACTGGCGTGCGCACACGAATGTAAAACCGAGAAGAAATAAAGAAATAAAAAATAAAAAATAAAATTTAAAACAAGACTATAAACCGCCGTCACTCGGATTCGCCAAAACTCGACTCTAAAAGCGTTTCGAGCGTTTTAACCCGGCGACGCGAGAGTTTATTCGCTAACCCGTTATTAAAATCCACACTTCGATACACACCGGCGACGCGCATGCGCGCGCGCTCCCGCACCAACTGTCGCGTTCAAACTCCACCCGAACTCTGTCGCGTCTTTTGTCGAGAATTTCAACAAATGTTGTAACCGATGTGTCACTTGGCACTCGAACAACGCACTGGCAGCGTTGATTTTATCAATTGCGATGTGTTTTTTCCCTTCACGGAAGTTGCGGCGCTCGAAACAGCTGACAAGGCGCGCCGTCCGCCTTGAAGGCCCTCCCGAACTTCGTGGGATTCGAACTCCGCTTATTGTTTATCTTTCGGCCGCTGCGCACACGTTCGTGCTCCACCGGATCCTTGGTCGTTCACGGTTCTGAAGGACAAAAAAAAGATAATAATAACAATGAAACGATGTGTGCTAAAAAATCGATTGCGAAATATCGATACGGAAAAACACCCGCGGCGTCTGACGTCACGCGACGCCATAGCGGGAGCCTCGATTGTGTATCGGCATTGCTCGCCGGAAATTCGAGGTTACACCGTGAGATACATTCTTTGGATCGGCAATTCCCCTATAGAAACCTCCATGTGCCGCGCGGTTCGATAACCCGTTATTAAAACCCACTTCGGCAAAAGAGTCGCACGCGCCTACCCGAGCGCCCTCCCCCTCCCACGGCCGGTTCCGGTCCGTTTGCGATTGAACAGCGTGACGCCTCTAAGGGGCCTCTAACGCGATCGTCGCTCCCCCTGACTCTGCGCCTTTCGAACAGTGACACACTCTGTACAACGTCTCCGAGTTTTTCTACCTACACTTCACTGGGTTTCCTCGCTGTTGCGCCTTTTTCGATTCAATCTCATACATCTGTATACACATATAAATATACTGCAGTTTGGGTGTGTGCGGCGTGTCCGGAAACACACGTAATCGATCCTCGTCGATCGAACGCCACGAAACAGCTGAGCGCTGCGGGCCGGACGGACGTATTCGGCCAAGATCGACTCTTGTCCCGAACCTAATAGGAATTTTATGTGTGTCAGTGTGAACTACAGCGCTAAGATCCCTCCCCCCCCCCCCCCCTCTCCCCTCCGTTCAGGCGATCGAGTTTCCGTCTGCAAGGCGATCGTAAAAATAAACAACAAATTATCTTTATTCGATATAGCTAGCGGCGAGTCGAGTTGCAGGAACAAAGTGTCGACAGTTTCGTTGCGCTCGTACTTTAGACATCCCACATGTTATACTCGCATTCGATTTAGGCAACTGAATAACACACACCTCGTCTTTCCGAGCACTGTCATAAACCCAACGGATGTTACACTTGCGATGCGGCGTTCGTTTGGATGTAAAAAATAAGTAAAAGAAAATTCCACAAGGAAGTCCGCGAATGCAAAGGCGAATGCTTCGGTCGAGGCTGGATCGACAAGACGCGCGGGCGGCTCGTGGAGTATATATATTGTTCGAAGATTAAAAAGGTACCCGCATCGCGCCACGACCACCTCTCTCCGGCGACTGACAGCGGCCCGGGTAGCGGCGGAACACGTGCGATCTCGGTTTCGAACATGGCTGCCGCCGTCGATCCCCCCCCTCCCTCCACCGTTCCCTTCGCCGACCAACCAACAAACGCTGCGGCTTACTCTGCCTCTCGCACGGCGACGACGACAACGACAGCCGCGAAGAACCGTTCTCCCCTCGGTTAAACGAGGCGAGATGAAAAAAAAAAAGAAACAACAACGGAATCTCTCTATCCTCTTTACACTTTTGAAGTCTTTCGTTTTCTCGGGGCTTGCCGAACCCTGGTTAGTTGGGATATTTTTACCGTACGTCATTCATCGAGGCGTCGAACGATCGCGATTCCCGTTCGGAATGTTCATGAAACTTAATTATTGATTGATTTTTTTTTTATTGTGATAAAGTTGTTTCGAGCTACGGACGCAGAGTAACAATCACTCGTCGCAAAAAAATAATGATTCTATTTTATTTCTGCGATATCTTAATAGGGTGTAATCACGGTATATTATATCTTATTAGAATTGTCATTACGCGATAAAAAAAAAATTTTATTCGATATAATTGCTGTGAATATTTATCATATTTGTGAAACTATTTTTGTATTCTTTTTTACGAAAGATTTCTCGAGCTAGAGACGCGACGTAATAATCGCTCGTCGCAAAAGAATAATTATGCTATCTTATGTCCGTGATATCTAAATAGGATGTGATAAGGATATGATTGCGTCTTATTAGAATGAACCCGGCACGATGAAATTAAAAAATGTATTCGATCGACTCGATATAAATATTTATCATATTTGTGAAACTATTATTTTTTTTTTTTACAAAAGTTCTTTCAAGCTACAGACCCGACCTAATAAACGTACGTCGCAAAAAAAAATTATTCTATTTTATCTCTACGCTATTTTAATAGGATATAATCACGATATGATTATATGTTATTAGAATGATCCTCGCGAGATAGAAAAGAAAATATTCATTCGATCGAATTGTCACGCACATTTATCATATTTGTGAAATAATTTTTTTTTTCAACAGTTCAACAGTTCTCTTAATCTACAGACGCGAAGCAATATTCGCTCGTCGCAAATAAAAAAAAAAAAAGATTATATCTAATTCCCGTGATACTCTAATAGCATACAATCAAGGTATTATCATATATTATTAGAATAATCCTCGCGCGATGGAAAATAAAATATTAATTCGACCGAATTGCTCCGAATGTGAATATTTACGAAACTATTTTTTCGTCCTCGTATAGGCCTTCAAATGTGTTTGGAAACACCAAAAAAGAAAACAGGTAGGAACATTTCGGACCAACGATTATAAATACGGGTGAAGTACGGAGGAAGAGGAAAAAATAAATATCGAGGTCAACACGGTGACAGGGATCCGGGCTGGTAGCACGTGCGACTCCGATCGTAGCAGCGTGTGTCATAACGAACGGAAAAAGACGTATGTCGTTCTCTCATCCCTCCGACGGAAAATAAATGTCTTTCCGCCACGACTTTCGTCGGAAGAATCAGGGGGGCTTGCAGCGATAACGACCCCGAGGATGCCCCGGCTCAAGACGTAAGATAGAAGGGATCGGGTGCGCGTTGCGTGCACACGAGGAAAAACTCCTCCGTACGAGGGAGCGTCACGTGTCGCCCGTGAGGATATAGATATGTAACGAAACCAGTGGGAAGAGCATCAGCACGCCAGGTGAGCTCCGAGGGCCGCTCGAGGCTCGTGACGTTTATTTATAGGTCGGTTGGAAACCGATGGGAACGCAATGAACGACGAACAGAGATACAGTAGAGGCTCGATCATTCGAATCCCGATCATTCGAATCCCGATCATTCGAATCCCGATCATCCGAATCTCGATCATTCGAATCTCGATCATTCGAATCTCGATCATTCGAATCTCGATCATTCGAATCTCGATCATTCGAATCTCGATCATTCGAATCTCGATCATTCGAATCTCGATCATTCGAATCTCGATCATTCGAATCTCGATCATTCGAATCTCGATCATTCGAATCTCGATCGCTTGGTTATCCGAACGTTAGCGCAAAATATTGTACATTGTTGCTCGTCGCGGGGGGATCCGCGCCCGAGTTCGAGGGTGTTTAGCACGGTTTTCCTTTTTCAGCGTCATTCCGCTCACGCACCGGCTTTCACGAGCAGTTTCACCCACCCTAGCAGAGTCGAAAAGCGCGCTTCGAAGCTTAGTTTTAATACCAAACCGTTTGAATCAGAGCTGGGCGAAGTACCAAAAAAATACTTCAAGTACAGAAAGTACAAAGTATCACAAGTACTTTTCGCAATTAAATTTGTCGCGTTGAACGTTATCTAGACTTTCAAAAAAGGGTACAAAGTAATTCGCACCTGGATTCCTCATTGTAAAAAAGGGCTAACTGAATATTCTTAATATTTTGTATATTATACTGTTATTTTATTTATATATGTCTCATTTATATATATATATTATAATGCCGTAAAAAAAAGCGTTTCGACAATCGGAATTTTCGATTATCCGAACAAGACCCGGTCCCGACGGGTTCGGATAATCGAGGTTCTACTGTAAAAATCTCCGCGCCTCGGGTGTCCAGCGATTCTCCTTGCTGCGCGCTGCACGCGGAGCTTGATTTCGGATCGCCAGTTCGGGTGCATTGGCCACTCGATAAGACGAGAATTTCGTCCCCCCCGAGCGATAACCCTGAGAGAGCAAGAACGCGCTGACAGCCTAGCGCAATATCTTCGCACTGCGAAGATCAACCGGGTTACGAAATCTCTCTCCGTCCATATGGCACGTTGAGCAACGCCTGGCTTTTCCGCTATCGTGGGAGGGTTAGGAGAGAAAAGAGCGCAGGCGCCGGAGCTCGCCTCGCGTACGCTCGGCGTGTCGGCCCGAGCGCGAGAGAGAGAGAAAAGTCGGAAAGTAAGAGTGTTTCGCGCGACCCAAGGACGTTCGCGAAGCGGGAATCACGATCTTACGATAAGCCCGTAGGTAACGCGAGTCCGCTAGGTGGCAAAGATCTCCCCCTACCGTTCGGGCTCGCCGATCGCTCTCGAGGAACTGGTACTTCCCCCCCTCCCTCCCGCACGCCGGCCCGTACAGTTTCTCAATGGCGGAGGAGCGCGAGGAACCGCGTCGAGAGCTCTCCGCCACTGCCGCCGAAGCCCGCCGCCGGTTCACGGTGGAAATAGCAGCCACGAACGGATGTGGCAACACGATCGTCTCTGCACGCTGGAAAATAATGGTACCGTAAGCGTTCCACTTCTCGATGAAAACGCTCCGGAATCCGCGTCTCGGAATGCGTGGCTGCTTTGCCAGTCGGGAACGCAACGTGCCAACAGCAGCGATTCAGAATCATTATTTTTTTTTTAGACTGTGGTTTAAGACGATTGTTCGATTACACTTTGCTTGGTGTATATGTATCGCCGAAGCTTGTGGACATTTTGTGGGAATGGAAGACTGTCGGGCGGAAGAGCTTTAATGAAAACGGAATTGAACTTTGTAGAAAGGATTGTAAAGAACCCCTTCGGTTCTTAGTTAACGACTGTGAAATGCGACAAGGTCTTCGACAGCTTTTCGATCTATTTACACTGAACTGTCGAAGGAGATTCGATTTTCAAAATTTCAGGAGATTTTCAAGATTTTAGTCGATATTATTTGTCTTATTAGAATGACTCTTACGCGATAAAAAAATAATTCTTACTTAAAAACTATAAGGTATGGGACGCTGTTCGACAGCTTTTCAATCCATATCGATCGAACTGTCGACGGGTTTTCAAAATTTATCGGTAAAAGCAATTTTCTTTCCACCTTTTTCTTTTACGCTTTTTTAATTTACATGCAGTTACTCGTAGTATATTATTAAGGCGATATGTTACGCCATGGAACTTTATCGCTCAGAAATTATTTTAATGTTCGTTAGCGTCAAATTAAATTTGTCTCCACAAACATACACATTAAGTTTTATCTCTGATGAAAATTAATTGCTCCGCAACTTTTGTTCACGAGCGAATAATGTGCCTTTTAAAAGTTTCACAATTATATATTATATGTTATATATATATTTTTTTTTATTGAATATTTTAGAGATAAAATCGTAAAAAAAAATTGCCGTTACCTGGTTTGGTAATTTTCGCATCCTTTCCGTCAACTCCGAGTCTCTCGAGAAAGAAATGGCGCGCACTCCATCTATCGCCCTCTCGTCGAACCGCTCGTAGTTCGTCGACTGGCAGGGTTCCCTCGTCGAATCATCGCTGCCGGCCCGATCGGCCTCCGAGCGTCGATGCTATTTTGAATCTACGACTGAAAGTATTATCGTTGTTGACACGCAAAAAAGATAGGGTCGAAACTCGAGACGGAATGTATAAAGAATGCGAGTCTCCGGGACTCCATGATAAATGCGCGAATATATCTTTTTGTTTAATACCTCGGAGCTACGAATTTCGACGAGCGCTCCGTTGCGACGTGCGACGTTAATGATTTGTAATTTACTTCGATTATTCATAAACGGAGCCGAGAGACATCGAATAAGAAGCACGAGGATAAGAATGTAAGAGAGAGAAATCGAGCCTTATCAGTTGAAAGCGTAAATTATTGAAACGTATCGTCTGCCGTACTGTTATGATTGTTCGAGCAACTTCGTTTCTCCCACTGCGCTCTTCCCACTTCCCCTCTTGGTCGGACGAGCCGGCGGGCCCGACCGCAACTTCACCGCTTTTTCCGTCGCTCGAGTCTTTCCTTTCCCTCTGTAACTTACCAACTGCTTTCATCGACTTTGAGACAGGATATTTTCTCATTCTTTTGTTCTTTTTTTAGATCCGTCAAGCCTTTCACACTTCTGTTGCGACCAGACAGCATCGCGTAAACATGTTTACTAACGGACAAATACGAAAGTTGCAGAGGGCGCCACCGTTTCGGCTATGTACGACCCGGCCTGTGTTGCATCGCAGACGTCACAGCTAGCTTCGTCAACGGCTCGCGGCGCCGATTCAAAATTTATTCTCGACAGGCTCACTTTTAATCCAGATTATCGGAACGACAAATTTATTACAAAAAAAAATAATTATTTTTAGAAATCCATCTAAATAGGACTGTAAATCGGTTGACCAATATTTTTTTATCGACACTTGCACCTTACGCAGCGAGAAAAAAAAGTTCGGTTCCCTCTCGATCAGACGACCGCACTTCGCCGTTTTTTCCGTCGCTCGATTTTGTCCTTTCCCTCTGCACTTACCAACGACTTGTATCGACTTCGAGACACGATATTTTCTAATTCTCTTGTTTCTTTACACCCATCAATCCGAGGCCTTTCACACTTCTCCTGTTGCGTCCACACTGCATCGCGCAAACATGTTTACTAACGGACGAATACGAAAGTTGCAGAGGGCGCCACCGTCTCGGCTAGCGGCGTCGATTCAAAATTAATCTCGTTAAGCTGAGGCCGCGGACGATAATTAGTAGAGATAGATTGCTCTATATTTAAAAAGAATATTTTCTTGATGAACGTTCGCTCTACATTCGCTCCCTAATCTCGAATATATTACTCATATGGTTAAATACCACGGTCGGTAATAAAAACTGTAATCAACTTTTTTCACGGACGTTGATATCTAAGCTGAAGAAGTATCGCCGAAGATGGATTACATGCCAGCGTTCGATGGCACTGTTCTTTTGATCGTATATGCTAATAACAAAAAGTTTATTAGTTTTTGGTATCCACTGGGTACGGGATGGGTGGGGGGTTCACATTTTCTTAATCGAAAAAAAGGGAATCAAATTTCTACTAAATGTTCATTTTACGTTACTACAGAATTCAAAAGAAATTTTACGCTTCCAGCAATTATTTATCCAGATTATCGGACCGACAAATTTATGATTTTTTTTTTATAAAGCGATCTAAATAGCTTCGTTAATAGAAAAAAAGGGAATCAAATTTCTACTGAATGTTCACTTTACGATACTACTGAAATGAAAGGAAATTTCACGTTTCTCATAATTTATTTTCCAGATTATCGCATACGACAAACAAAACGATCCAAACAGTACTGGAAATCTAAAGATCAATGCGTCCTTGCCACTTCCGCTTAACCAATTTGTTTTATCGACACTTGCGATTTGCGCAGCAAGAAAAAAAATGCTATTATCTTTGATATTCCCGAGTCTCCTCGTTACATAGGTCACCATTTAGAATCCGTACTACTCAGTCGTCTGCGCATTGCCGCGCAAAGGGAGCGCGCAAGCCTCCTCCGCTCGTCTCGCCGGCCTGTCGCGTTTTCATCGGCAAGGTTTCATTGCGCCGTACTTTATAACCTCCCGAGAAAACATCGCTTGCGCAACGGACGTAAATAAACGAAGATAGACAGCGAGAGCGGGAGACGTAAAGGGGGAGGGGGGGAGGCGTCAGGCACGACAACGATTATCCCATACTATTATGCAGCAAATTATCAATCGCCGACCAAAATAAGTGAGACCCCTCTTGGGCGGATATACGTACATGTCGTCCGAACGCTAAGATCACTAGAGAGCACCGCGTGGTAATCGTATCCGAGCGAGATAATCTCGTTTGCGTATATTTTTTTCACGGCGTACGACACAAAGAATCCAACCGGATGTTTTTCGATCGCCCTAAAAAAAACATGGCGTCGGGTTTTGTTCCAAATCAAAAGAAAATTCAAATACTCCTGCGATATTTTCTTCCTGATCTCGTGTCTTTCGGAACGCTATGACGCAATGCGAAGAAAATAAAAACATTAAGAAACAATAACAGAGTCATCAAACATGTGTGAAAAAAAACAAAGTAATATCTCGTGAATACTCTGGATAAACGTAATTTGATTTATACCGAAACAAAGAAAAATTTACGACGAAAAAAACTGCCGCGACGTTTTTTTCCTGATCTCGTGTTTTTCGAAACGCCACGACTTAATGCGAGTAAAAGACAAACGTCGAGAGACAATAGCAGGGTCACTAAACATGTATGAAAAGAAACAAAGTAATATCTCGTAAATACTCTGGACAAACGTACAAGGTCTGAGAGCTGACGATCCGGAGACCTTGTGGCGCGTGACGTCGGCGCGTTTCGCCGGTTCTCTTGCATAGGGTACGATTAACATCGACGAGGCGCCTCAATGGCCGAGTGTCAACCGTCGTGTGTCTCCCTCGGCATGATAGAACGAGAGGAAAATCGCGGTGGCGATCGGGAAACGGTCACTGGTACGGGAACAGGTGCGTACGTCTGTAACACTTGGGGGAAGCAAGTTTACGTTCGTCTATCGCCTCTCGTGTACGTTACGGTTTGGTCACGTGGCTTTATACATACAACTCTGTATACACACTGCTTGTGTACGAAAAACCTTTGACAACGCTGTTTCGTGAATATAGACGCGAGTGGACAGCCGCGACGGGACTGATCGAGACGACCGAGCTACAGGTGTCATCAGTCGAGCGGCTTCCCCCCTCCCCGCCGCCCTCGTCTCTCGCATTGACCGAAGCTCGCTCTCTCGCTCGTGCTGCTCGCGCACCCGAATCTGCGTTGCGCTCCGATCTAACCCTCCTTTTTTATCTTACGCAAACTCGCTTCGGCACTCGTTCGACTTGTTGCACCTCTCTCTTTTCTCCGGTTCTTTACAGATATCCGCTGGTAAAGAGCAAAGAGTCGTCTCGCCTCGTGTAATTTCTCTTTCTCGCGTACGAAACTATCGGATTAACTTCGTCTACGTCGCCGCGACTCCGCCTCCGCCTGCGTCGAAGCGCGCGCTTTTGTACCGTCGTTTCAACGAATTCAACCACCTCGCGCTGCTTTTTTTTATTATGTTTTCACTAAATTTTCGGAACTTGTCGTAAATATTTAATTAGGGTAGTCGTTAATTTTTTTTCCCCCAAATGATGATCGCATTAGCGAGTTTACGATAAGGTTCTTCGCGCTCCGTCGACTCAGTAACTAAGTCGTTTACTTTAGTTTATTGGTGGGTCGTGGCACAGTAACTCGACAACAGAGGCGTGACTTAATTCAAATAGATATTTATTCAAAAACCAGTGTATTTCGTGACAAAACATATAACGCGTATCGTAGATGCAGCGTATTTATAACGTGCACTTATTTTTAATTTTTTTTTTATTCCACTCACACATACACTTTTCTCGTCATCATCAATGTTTATAATATAATATTTATTTATCTCTCTCTCTCTCTCTTTTTCTTTCTTGTCCTTCTCTCGACAGATTCTCACCTTTTACAACTATCATTATAATTCGTATGGTAGAATGTGTAATTAATTATTTTGTTTTTTTTTTTTCACTTTTTTTTTACTCTTTTAATTATTTATTCGCCTATCGTATTATCTCTGGCTTGAACATCGCACGCGTCACAATCTATCGTCGTGTGTAACGTAACACAACTGCGTCAATAGTTTTCCATACGGGTACATGATATGGGCGAGCAAACGATAGCAGCAACTCTTTCGCTAATTATTTCTCTTGTTTGTTTTATTGTTTTTCTTTATTTATTTTTTTCCTATACGGCCATTTCGTATTTTTCTCCCGCGTTCGGCGCGAGAAATTCGTGAAGCGGAAAGTAACGATGTTTTTTGGGAGATTAGAGATGGAGAAACGATAATTCTGAATTTTCGTTCGAGCCCGGTCGAGTCTTTCGTGCCGGATAGGCCGAGCGAGGCTCGGAACGGGAAAAAAGCGAAATTTGTTAGCGACTGTGACGAGAAGAGCGTGTCAACCATGTCCGGTTGAGAAATTCTCACGTAAGCGAAGAGATTTCCACCGTTTCACGGCTCTTCGCTCAGTGTGGAGAATTTTGTTTTTATTTTTTCATTTAGCCGGTCAAATTAGTCGAGGCAATTAATTAACGGGCGATCGACAATAATAATGTACAATTCGCTTCGGTCGTTACATTCACCCGCAAACTTATTCTCGATTGTTAAATGTTTTTGTGACAATTTGTCATATTACACGTGCATTTTTTAAATCGCAATTTAAACGAAAAATAATTTTTATTCTTTCAATGCGAGATGTACCGCTTACTTTTTTGTTTTTTAATTTGACGACGATACATCTCCGTTTCCATGATTTATAACGAATTGAGAAAAAAAACGGTTATTTTTTAACGTCTCGCAAAAAGGCTTAAACCTGTACGCCTATCTTACGCGTCTACTTCCTTCGCAGAATTAATTAAATCTATTACAAAGAAAAAAATAAAAAGAATATATATGTAGGGGAAAGTTTCCATGAATCGTCCGGCGCGAGTGTCGACTTTGTCTCGATTTTTTGGGTTCTTCGCGTCCGAATTGTCGATCGAGATACGTCTTAGTGGACCGAGTTACAAATTCGCAATCGTCCGATTCGATGTCTGCACGAAACGAAATTTCATCAAGTTATAACAGCTGTGTTTTGCATCGCACAACACTTCGCTCGGAGAAGTTCACTGAGAGAAAAAAAATGCTAAAAGTCAACAAGTTTATTTTTCCTGAAGCCAAAGATGAATTTCGATGTCGTGCAGATATCTTCGAGGTCACAATTCGCACAGCTAAAATTCAGATTATTCATTTTTCGCGCGTACATCGAAGCTACGACGGCCTCGTGACCCAACACTTGATCTCATTGAAGTTTTCCCGAGCATAATTCATAATCCGCCGGACACGAGGGAATCTCAGGCGCTAACATGATTGATAGATTCATCGAATTGCGAATTACATACGACCCGGACTTGACACGACTTGATTAACAATTTCGGGCAGTCGATGACTCACAGGAATGTTAATTTTACGATAATCGCGCCCGCGACCGAGAACACTACTTATATCATGATCCAATAACAGTTTTAATTTTTTTTTTTTTTTTTCATTTTCTTGATGGGAAATCGAAAAGAAACATTTATATTCACTCTTTCACGCTTGACAGACTTAATTTTATTTAATTTTTACTTGATATCAAACTTTTTATGTTTATTAAAAAAACAAATTTTTTTGGCTCCATTCATGGTAACGTTCCCGCACGAATATAAGATAAGCCTCGACACAAAGGAGATCTCCGCAAAAGATACTGAATATGGGATGCGCATGAAGGAAGAAAGCCGAAATTAATGAGAATTGTAGGCTTTTTTTGATTTTTTTTTTTTCTTTGCGTCATGGTAACTACTCGAGTGGAGTAACCAGCGCGTATCTTTATTATAGAATCCATCACTCTAACAATCTCTCGTCGAGCAGTATCGTTAAGGCACATTCTCTCAAAACGCGCGCGGGCGCACGTGTCTCTCCGCGCCTCCTCGTTGAACCACGAAGCCCGACCACGCGGAGTTTATTGTTTTCGCCTCTCGGACGACGAGCGAGTATTAGGGGGGAGGGCGGGGTGGGGGGCCGATAATTGTTATTAAAAAGAAAAATAGTTGTTCTTGCTTCGCAGGAAAGTTCCATTTTTCAGCCACGTGCGTGTTTCGACGATGTTAGTGTGTTATTTTAATTAAAATAATAAAAAGTTAGATTGTCGCACGACGGCTCTTATCGTTGCCCGTTAGCGATCGAAATTTGTTGAATCTCGAAAAAAAAAAAAAAAATTCATTATGACGATCGTGGAGGGGAGGGCGGGAGTGGCGGCCTCCTCCGATTATCTTCTTATTTTCATTCCCCGCGACATCTTTCATTGTCTTTATGTCCAATTGTTCTTCTTGTTTTTTTATCTCTCTTTCGCTATGTTCTCCTATCAATTTATCCCTATGCACGTGTCTATTCGTCTCTTGTCCATAGGCGCCGGGTTTTGGGTGGGGGAGAAAACAACGTTAGGTATTGCAATAAATATTGATATAGCAAAAGCCCAGTTATCGGTTGGCCCCGGTTAGAACCTGGCCCTGATGTATACGGCCGAGGCGTCGTGTTCGCCGTATCCTAGACGCTTGGCGTGCTTGTAGACCTCGTTCGCCGCTGCTGCCAACGGTAGAGGCTGTTCGAGCTGATCGCTCATACCGAGCGACAGTCTGAGGTCTTTCTGCATGTGCTGGAGAGGCAATTGCGTTGGGAAACCTCCCTCGATAATTGCTGCGAAAAAGAAAGCAACGATAACAAGACCCGTTAAAAACATCGAGTTTATTTCATTTTTTTTTCGTTTCCATCTTTTGAGCCGAAGGAAATAAATGACCCACCTCGTCCCTTGTCGACGATCGCTGGACAAGCCAGCGAAGTCAGTTCCAAAACTTCGAGTACGTCCTTCTGCTGCAGTCCTGCCCGATCGGCGAGCGCCATGCTCTCCGCCAGTCCGGCGAGTGTAACACCGGCCATAAGTTGCAACACGAGATTCATCTTCGACGCGTTGCCCACCTCGCCGAAATAAAAGCTGTTCTTGCCCATCGCGTCGAAACACGAGGTGCAATCGTCGAACAGCGATCTATCGCCCGCCGCGAGAATAACAAGGGTGCCCTCCTGGGCGTGAGTCTTGCTTCCTTGTACCTGGGCCTCGAGATAACGTCCACCTTTGGCGTTTATCGCCTCGGCTATGTCCTGCGATGTCTCGGCGTCGATTCCGGTCATCTCTACGTATCCCTTGTCCGGCGAGATCTCCATCAGTACCCCACAGTTTCCGAAAACCATCTGTAATATCGGTTTATTACTATTATTATTTTTCCACGTTTTCGAAGTATGGATTAACATTGTTGAAAATCAATGTGACCAAAAAATTTAACTCGGTCGATTGAGAAAACTCACGTGTTTCGCTGCTTGGGGATCGGCCACGCAGGAGAAGGTGATGTCGGCGGCGAGAACTACGTCCGAGGGTGTGAGGCCCTGCTCCGCTCCCGCTTTTACGAAATCCGTGCACTGAAAAAATTAAACAAAAAAATCAATGAATAAAATATTAAAGAAAATTACATCTTGTATATACTCTGGAAAATTGTTTGTTTGTTATTATCATATATATAGTATTACATATTTATAATAAGATCATAATATATTATGCACTAAAAAGAAATCGATTTTATTATATTTTTGTGAATAATGCTAAGAAAATTAAATTAAATTAAATTTAATTTAAAAAAACGTGTAGTAATTTTATTCTAACGAAATATGTTGGAAATATAGTATAGTGAAAATTCGAATACGAATCCGTCGATATGTGTCGAAGGGAGAGCTGAGAATTCTATATTACGTTCCGGAGTTTATTATCCGCACTCATTTTCGGAGCCTCGAGCGCCATCTACCGGAGAGCGCGGCGTTACGAAAGTGGTACTGAGAAGCGCCGAGCGATGGCGCCAGGACGAATCTCGTGTCGCGCCATTCGTTTCCCTCGTCTCGTCACGTATATCGCTCGGTCGCCGAGAGAGCCTTTGCGGTACCGGGACGTGCAACGGGCGAAACGTTTATGGCGCATTTGCCACATCACCAATGGACGCCATTATTCGCCGCGGGGACTGCCTCTTTCGTCGCGATCCCTCCGAAATGTACAGCAGCGAACTCTTCCCCCTCGGCTCGTTCCGACTCCCAACCGAGTCGCTAATCGAGTCACATCAGCCTAGAGAGAGTTATGCACTCGGTCAGCGTCGGGCGAAAATAAAATCGCTCGAACGTATAGCTCGAGTCTGGAAATTTCGTAAGTCTGCGCTTGGCGCGGTTATCAAGATGGCCGACACCGAAACGCGGTCTCCAACGAGGCGAAACAAAGCAATGTCGTTAAAGCTCGGCATCCATCATTGCGTCACTGTTCTCTAGTTTCGTAATACTATTTTCCTACTTCTATGTATACGTATATACACAATGCAATAGAAACAGCTGGAGTTGACGAACGAACGAGCGCGTCGTAATCGTGACGACGAAACTAATGGGATTCTCTCTATTCCTCTGCCGCTCCCCGAAATCGTCGGGCGGATATTGGAGTGTCGACGTTAACAAGCGACGTAAACAGGTGTATGAAATATTCGCCGGGACGAGAGATAATTCAACGGCGTTGAATTATTAGAGTAGCAATTATCGAGAATTCCGACGGGCAACGAAGCTCGCCGTCCGTAGAAACGACGCCTACAAAAACAATATATACGCGCGGAGATACGAAGATTGCACGAGCGCGCTGGCGAGAACGAGATGCCGGAATAAACCGGCGACGGGCGTGCTTATCAAAACCGATCCTACATAGCTTATTTCTCGAACGGATGTGAGGATAAATACCGTGACGGAGGGCACAATACTCTCGGAAGACTTTCCCAAGTTACCGAGCGCACGAAGACGCGACGCGCATGCGCGCGCTGTTGTAATTGCGAGAAAAGCATTAAGGCCTAGCTCGGCAATGCGAGAAGCTAAACCGGAAGTAGGGAAGTCTCGAATTACGATCGGGTGAGCGAGAGAGGGAGAAAGAGCCAGAGCCCGATGATATACAACGTTACATCGGACGTTTGCTCGCTTGTGACGTATACGGATACGAGAAACGCCGAGTAACGATGAAACACACTCCTGGTATCCGATAACAGGCGCCGTTGCCACATCCTCCTCCCGACGTCGCGGCGAGCGGATGGACGAATACGAGCTTTCCAGACGAGTTCCTCTCCGCTGAACCCGCGGCTCGACATTTTCCGTAGACTTAAAATAAAATAGAATGTTGCAACGAGATAAGAAGAGATTCGTATCGGGTCTTCGATTCTACGACTGTTAGCCTTTCGAGGCCGCCCAGGACCGCTCTGGCACCCAAAAGCGAAAGAAAAATAATTATCTTGATCTATTTACATAAATTAATCTCAAGGACAAATTTCGCGTCGAGCCATGTTCGACGTCTAGGAGCAATTACGCTCTTGGCTTGAAGACTCTGACTGGTGCAATAAAAGAGCATAGGAAGACAAATTCCGGCCATTAATATCAATGTCCGGACCGGCTGGGTCGTAATTGACGCTAGCTCGGTCGAACAGGAGCTCTCTCTCTCTCTTTCTCTCTCTCTCTCGAGCTTTTGCCAAACGTACAATTTTCTCGCCGCTTGGAAATTTTTTGATAAAAGTCGACAACTGAACTAATAATTATTATATTTTATTCAATTACGAATGTTGCGTGGTACGAATGACCTGCATTAATCAGCGGATGAACTGGGAGATGTGGCGCGTGTATGGAAGTCCTTGGGGAGGGAGGGCGCTGTCGGCAGCGCGCCAGTGTCAATGCTCGTCCCGCCCGGCGTAATTGTTGATGGTCTCTTTGTGGCGTAACAAAGGACGTGGTAGCGAGGCTGGACTAACCTATTCGCCAATGTGGGTTAGGAATGCAGCGAGCATTGAGCGTGTCGCACAACACGAGCCGGCGGATTATAGCCAGATATCACGAGTTGAAAGAAGGACCTCGGTCCGGAAAGCTCTCGGTGAATTAAACTATCATCTAGGGAACGGCTGTAATTCCGACCGTTTGCAGCACTCCCTGTCTCATCTACCGAGGCACGTTCGTAAGGGAAAAACAGTATGCTTCGATAACAAAAATCAATGCTGTTTCATGGCACACCCATTGTCATATTTTTTTCAATCTTAGTTACACTGCGGAAAAAAAAATTTGTATTTTACTAAAAAAGTAAATACGGATTTGACTTCGAAAAAACCCAACGAAAACGTACTATCATGGAAATTTGCATTTACGAGTCGTTGTTTTTACAAGGCCATCCTGTTTGATATTTCTCTTGGTTGAGGACACATGCAATAAATACAAATCAACTTCCTTTACTGTCAATAAATGCGTACAATTTTGGATAAACAATTGCAAAAATGTAGCACTCATTTTAGGTACCTCAATCGAAGGACCTCGGTCCGAAAGGCTCTCGGACAATTAAACTATATAAATTGATATCTAGCGAACAGCTCTAATTCCGACTGTTCACAGCACTATCTTATCTATAAACGCGCGCTCGTAAAGAAAAAAAAGTATGCCTCGATAATAAAAATTAATACTGTTTAATAGCACATCCACGGCTATTTTTTTCGATTTTAGCTGTAGGCTCTGTCAGACGGAAAAAATTATATACACGCCCCTCGATTAAATAACAAGACCGATCGTTAACCAGTGCTCAAACTTTCGAGTAAACCGCTCGAGGAGAAATGAGCAATTCGGCTGATACGCGGAGCTATAACAAAAATCAATGCTCTTTAATGGCACATGCACTGCCATTTTTTTCAATTTGAGTTATAGGCTCTGTCAGAGACAGTAAAAAATCATATACACGTTTCATGATTGAATAACAAGGCTGAGCATTAAGCGGTGCTCGAACTTTCGAGTAACCCGCTCGTGGAGGAATGAGCCATCCGGCTGATACTCAGGTTCCAACATAATGAATATGGCTTCCCTTCGACACAGTGGGAACTGTTACTTTGCGCGCTATAGGTGACACACTTGTTACGTAGTTCATGGCTTGGCCTTGGAGCGAAACAACATTTCCCGAGTCGTCGGGCTTCCTCCATGCTGCTGATCGTCTATTTTCGTGGCGTTGTTGGTGAAAGCGAGGGGTGAGGGCTCTCCCGACGATGTACGACCTTTTGACCCTCGCAGGCCATTCGGCTCAGCGTGAATAATACATCGCACGATCGTTTACATTATTGACAATAATATTCTCGAAGATAGCCGGGCATCGCCGCCCTCGGACATTTATCGTTTCAAATATTATCGAAAAAAATTCAAGTGGACGCTTTAAAAATTTCGAAGCGTACGGGAGGGTCAATGTGGAGCGAGCTATGTCGATTGAAGAACCGTGCGAATCGGTCCTCGAGACAATATCGTCGAGTCGACCGAGAGGGTCCCGTTGATTACATATGTACGAAGTCCGAGAACACTTGGCCTCACTGGCGCTCGGAACGATCGCCGTCCGAACGCCGGAGTTATTATCGAACAACGCTATCCACAGCGTGCGTGAGATAATAGATATTTAGATAATTTAGGTAAATATTTATTCGACATAAATAAATATTCATTTTTACTAAATGTATATTTATTTGCGGGGCGCCCGTGAAATATTTTGCGTTCTGCGTGCGCTGTATAATCCATCGGTATTGATGAATTGACGATGCCGTCAGTGCTTCGATTCGATGATATGTTTATAAGCAAAAAAAAAAATACGGAGGCGATTATGGATCGTAAAAATTGTACGACACTGTCGGTCCCGATGAGCACTATGTGCAATCAATCGGTCTCGATGCAGTGCCGATGCTTCTTTCAGCGCTTTCGAGGGCGGGGGGGAAGGGTAATTCGCAAGAAATTTCTCTACGTTGGAAAAAACAGAGTTGTCGCAAACGTCGTTCGTCCGTAAATATTCCTCAGACTAAATATACGACTAGTGCAGAAAATGATAAATCGGCCGAAAAAAATATATATATATATATATATATGTGTGTATCAAACTTCAAGCAAGTCGAGTCTGTGAATGGCGGGAGTAAATTCTTTTCCGTGCGACAACGCAGACGTCGAAACATTCCGCGCGTTAACAAACTTCGAGGCATTTCGAACAAAAAGAAAATAATGTATTTATAGCCGGAGCTGCGAGCGATAAGCTCCTGCCGAGTGACTCGCTGACTCCTCACCGCAAATATTGTGTGTTCCGAGTTCCCGAGCAGACTTTGTCGGGAAACTAATTCTCCTATCTCTCGCCTATCTCGCCGATCTCCCGTTCGTAATTCGAGAGTGTACCGTCGTTAATTGAGGCAGGCCCCTCGGCCGCCGATCACGCGTGAATACGGAACACGCGAATGAACGGCGAATTAGCGCCGAGAAATTGCACCGAGCGCCGCTAGCCAAAGTTTTGAGCTGGCGATGTACTTTGAAAATTACATTTTCGTCGGGCGGATCGACGAAAATACCGGATCGATGGGAAGCGTAAGGAGAGACGGATGCAGCCGAGCTAAGGGCGGAGGGGGAGGGGGAGGAGGGGAACAGTGTCTGCGCGTGCCACGGGCACACCCGACCTTCAACGACCCGATGGGAACGCGACCCTGAATTTCGCTGGTCTTCCAACCGACCTTACCGCAAACGCGAAACGCCTGGCGAAATGCCACGGACATACCGACAAAATTTTCTACACCAGAAGCGTCGACTCATCGGCGACGTTAAACGTTCGATACGAAAGAATGAATGAACGAAGTGATTTATTGTATAACAAGACCAAGAATCCACCAGGCACAAACAGGAAAATAGAAAAACCTAAGCCGAAACTGACGCAACTAAAAAATAAAAATAATAATAACAACAATACTAATAAAAATGAGAGTAAATTTAAAAAATTTTAATAAAATAAAGATGAAGAAAGAGAGGGAGAACTATTTTTATTTGGAACGTCGCGAGAATATATTCGTATTGGAACGAGGACCGTCCGGTGGATAAGCCGAGAGTCGACGAAAATAAGAATCCGTTGACATTTTCAAAGTAGCAACGGGAACGAGCTATTTGCATTACGATTTTGCTTCACTTTGATGACTGCGCAACAGTTGAACTTTCGACGATTCGCGAGCGCAGAGATATTTTCAACGCGGTGGATATAACATATATATATCTATCGAGAGGTTTTAATCGAGTCGCGTATAATCTTGTTAGCTGCCGTAAATACGCTGTAAATATTTTATATTTTATTTTCGTTCGTATCTAGCCAAGCGCTGCCGGAGCGGCGCGAGACTTGGCCTTTGGGAGTGAAATGCAATGGTTTTCATTTGCGGAGGATAACACGAGGGAGGCTTTAACGTTTATTACGAGCGCGTCTCTGTATCTACGTGCGAGGCAAAAACAACGTGGGAGAGGTCGAGTGAAAGAGCCGTGCGACACACTCAGCGGGACGTTAAACTCCCTTCTCATTTTTCTTCATCTCCGCTTTCCGCGTGGTTAGTGCACAGGCCCGCTCTCTATCACTCGCCGGTTTACCAGTCGCGGTAACCAAACCCGCCCACGGGCGAAGCACGAAGGCGTGTGCAATATAGATAAGCTCGCGCAATGCACCGCTCTCTCTGTATCCAGTTCAAATTCCTAAACTGTGTAAATAAAGAATTTCGTAAAGATATTCCGCTACCGTATCAAGTCGATCGACGAGATTTAATCGACAAACAGAGAATTACCATTTGCCAGATGTCAACGAGTCGTTACGCTCGTAAGTCCTGCCGATCTACGATCAGCGAGTCTCCGCTCGTCCGCGAGAGACGAGGGGGAACAAGAAGGAAGGAGGTTTGCCGAGAGGGCGGCGAAGAACGAGCGGAAGAAAGGGTCGAGTGAGGATTTTATTTATTCCTTTTTTTTACCGAGAGAAAAAAAAAAGAGTGCCGGCACGGATAGCACAGAGAGAATACGAGGAACAGCGCGGCAGCGGCCGGAGGACGAGACCGAGCGAGGGCGAGTATGGAAGGAACATTGAGAGGGACGGAGAGAGAAACACCGTGCCAGGTTCCCGAGCGCGGCCTGTATTTATCCCCGTACAATGTTGCCGGCTCGCAGTCGGTGACCCAGGCCCGCCTAGCGAGCCGGATCAATATTCTCCGAGCCGGCAACTGCGCATCCGTGCGCTCAGCTGATCCGAGGGACTCGTCGTCTCGCTACAAACCCGGCGACTGGTGTGTTCGAAGTCTCAGGAGGCCTTCCTGGCTTCGCGTGCGTACAATACACGGCTCATTCGATGCAACGAGGAGAAATCCTCCGAGCTGTACGGAGTATTTCAGTCGCTCGCTGTGGCAACCACTTATCCTTCGATAGGGGAATAGGCGAGGCGGCGAACGAGGCGCGCTGTTCGGACTCTCGCCTCTATTTCACTTTCGTTCGTGAAAACACTACATCCCAAATTGGACGGTAAACCGCCCAAAAAAAGTCTTCGGACCTAAGATACCTCGGCTTCCGATTTCTGCTTATGTCGGATCGAATAAAAGAAAATCGACGAAAGATATTGAGGATGTTACATCGCGGTGTTAATATTACCGTGAAGTCTTCAGCATCGAGGATGGCGGGCTCGAACTTCGTTCGTTCCTCGTCTCTCTCGCTGTTCGCACGTTCGAATCCGTTCGAGACGATGACCTTCTCTCTCTCACACGGTTTTCGTCTCGTATCCTTCACGAGTCGCTAATCTCCCCTCCCTTCGGAACCGCCCACCCATTTTACCCCCACAATTTCGCTCGTTCTTCCAATCGGCGTTCGCTTGCCGACACGTTTGACACGAAGTTTCTCTGCCTGTGCCCCTCTCGTTTCGTCTACTTTGCCAACGGAGAGAACACTTCGGGAACTATTCTCAGCTGGTTTCTCCATCTTATTCGCTCGGAGTTCCTGCCTTCCCCTTAGACTCTGCGGTTCCCACCAAAAGCACCGATCGCCAGGGACCGAAACGCTCCTACGCTCCTACGCTCTATCTCGCCTCGATCCCTCCAGCCATGTTCCGACCCGCTAAGTACCGGTTCTCAATCTTTCTTTCGTCGAGATACATTACATTGTCTCCGGTCATCTCGATTTATCCATGCCGTGAGAAAGCTTTCACCCGTTTCCGCTGCATAATATCTTTATTTATTCGCGACCCGAATTTTCGCAACTGATTAAGCTCGCTGCTAAAATATTCCCGAACGACTCTCCGCCTAATGCGCAATTAACCCCCTTCTAGCTCGGAAATATGTAATTGGCCTTCCTCGAAAATGTCGCCAATAATAAACGTACCGCTTAAACCCTTCGGGACCACGGAAAGAACATGTTTGAGTTATCGAAAAAAGGTACCCAAAATGGAGCGTTATTTTTATCTGTAATTCTTTTGGCTCAAATGGCCCCATTTTATTGTACATAAATATCTACACTAATGGAAACGATCGATTATACGTTGTGCTCATTGGGACCGACAGTGTCGTAAAATTTTTACAATCCATAATCTACTCTTTATGAATAATATAGACGAATCGGAGCGCTGATAGCCTCGACAGTGCATCGAGGCCGATCGATTATACTATGCACCCAGAAAAAAATTGATCACCGCCGCCCGCAAATAAATATACATTTAATCAAAATGAATATTCATTTGAATTAAATAAATAATTATTTGCCTGATACCCATCAAATACTTTTTTTTTGTGTGTGGTCATCAGAACCGACGGTATCGGATACTTTTCACGATCCACTCGTTACTTTATCGTCCCTTCGCGGCCGGCACCTCGCCCGTTCCTCTTCCCTTCCAAAAATCACCTTCACACCTTTTTCTGTCCCTTTCTCCCTGACCATGACCAACCGGCGTCGGAAACGCGCTTTCGCGGCCTCGAGACGTGACCCGGAGCTCTACCGTCCGAGTGGGGGGAGGAGGATCGAAATTCGCTCTTACGATAACGAACGACAATCCATTTTATCGTTCTCTCGCAACCGATGCCTCGCCCGATCCTCTTCCCTTCCAAAAAACGCCTCCAACCTTTTTTTGTCCCTTTTCTCCCTGACCATGACCAACCGACGACGGAAACGCGCTTCCGCGGCCTCGAGACGTGACCCGGAGCTGTACAGGCGGGGGGCCGGAGGGACAAGAGGGTTGAAAATTCGCTCTCACGTATATGTGTTAGAATCTACCTCTCGCACGAGGCATCCTCCCCTCGACGATTCCCCCGGGGAAACACGGGCACTCTCCGAAGGCGTCTAGTCATGTTATACAGGAGAAGGCTCCTTGAACGACCTTGCCGAGTGTACAGAGTGAAGACGAGGCTAGCGCGCCACCGGCGGAGGTCGGGCCGGACGGAGAGAATTCTATATCCGAACGTAATGATTCTTCGTTAAGTTGAAAGTTTACGGTCGGGCTTCGTTACATCGTTCGAATCTGGCGATCGCGGGCAGTAAAAAATTGTAGGTAGAAGTCAGCGCCGCACGGCGAGAGAGATTACAAGGCTCGTTCTTTATCCAATCTGCTGAGTGTCGGCTGATTACGCTCCCGCTGAAAGTCCCATTGATCGGCGAGCCCGCACGAGTAACGGCAAACATTGAAACCCACGTTCCGATCCCTCCGCGGCCACACTTTCATCAACAATCTCGCCGGAAGTCGCGTCGGACAAAGGTCGAGCCATTTGGAGAATTATTTTTTATAAACATTATAACCAAAACGCGGAAGCGCCAAGATTATAAATAAATAACCAATAATAAATAGTTAATAATAATTTTCAGAGTACGTTTGAAGACATTTTTTATATATAAACTAATAGCGTACAGGCGGCGCAACACGTGTTCGAGGTTATAGTACACTATAACCTGTATCTATAGCATGCGCTATAACTATAGTAAACGTTGAGTGTATTCAACTATACACTATAGTATAGCACACAGCTACAGCATTTTTATAGCAGACGACAAACAATCGCAAAGGCAATAGTAGATAGGCCGTCTTTCGATATGTTTGAGTAGACTTTTGGCCCGTTTTTGAAGTTAGTTATCTCCGCCACTTCAGATTTATTTTTCTAATCCATCGCTACAAACACGCTCCCACATCCACGAATCTAGTGTGTCAAGTTCTGTCAAGAGACATTGAGCCGTTTCGACAAACACTGGAGACAACGAAAACAGCGGCCAGCCGTGAGTTATGGAAGATCAAATGTAAAAATTAAAAAAAAAATTTAATCCCTTAGCGATACGAGATTTCATTACCTCGAGTAGATGGCACATCGAACAAAGGTCGAACCACTACGAAAATTATTTTTTAAAAGATCGAATGTCAGAAAAAAAAAAACAAAGAAGACAATCCATTAGCGGTCCGAGACTTCATTACCTCGAGTAAACAAAAATATCTTAGGAAAATAAAGAATACTATATTTCACTTTTATGCAAATTATTATGTAATCGCAGTACAGCAATGAGAGGTCGTACAGCGGCTCGCATCAGGAAGCGTAGCGCACGGAAAAACAGTTGCCACGTGGCAGACACTAATTTGCAAAGTGCGGAGAGGGTTTTGGCTCGCTCATTCGTACGTTGCGAGTCGATGTTTTCAGACTCGAAGGTGACTTGCCGCTGTACCCACCCGGCTGGGCAGATAAATAATTCGTTCGCATGTTCGTGTCAGAGTGGGGGGGGGGGGGGGGGGGGGGGGCGAAGGAGAGCCAGATACTTGTGAAGTTGCGATAGCCTCGCGATTATCGCTACTGTATCAACACTCGAGGGACTTCGCGAGGTGCTAATGTTCGCACGATTGTTGGCTCGCGGACTTAAAAAAAAAAGATGCAACGATCTTGTTCGACGAGAGATTCTCGCGGTCAGGAAAAAAAAAACACCGAAGAGCAATTCTCTTCGCTCTCGTGTGAGGATTGTGAAGTCTTAGTTGACAAGTCGGTCGGTCTCAGTTGTATTTATAGTAGGGACGAGGATCACAAAACGTATGTGCAGCAACAGCCACGACCCACGCTGACTGACCGAGTTTGCAATCGATAGCCAATATCGAGGTTGTCCTTCTACGGTGCAAACGGAGAGCGCTGAGCCGCGTTCACCTCTACGGAGAGTGGATCAGCGTGATTCACAGAGCGACTGTGTCACCTCAATGTGCCTACAGTATCGTACAAGTTCGTGCGGCGCGATATAAGAAAAAAGAAAATAATAGGACGAAAAAAAAATGATAATAATAATTATCACCGATATATCGCACGGGGACGGAGAGAGAGCGTCACGAAAAAGTGAAAGCCCGTTTCGCTCGTAGAAGAACAAACATTCGTAACTCTCTCGCGAGCGTACGGGCGACTCTCGACCATGCGAAGCGATTTGTATATTGTTCCGTACGTGCGATATATATTTTTTTCCGAACCCTTCGCGAGATTCGGCAGGGCACACCGGTCCGTCCTCGACCCGGACAAGTAACAGCTGCTACCGCCGGGTGAGAGACACGGTGAATTCTGCCGGAACAAAGCGACTCAGCGAGGAGGCAGAAACCCGAGGAACGGCGGAGGGGCAGAGAGACGGGAAGCTCGATTGCAGCTCCTTATACCTGCCGCGAATGAAAACCCTCGCCAGACCGAGAAGGAAACCAGACTCATGTTCTCGGAGGAATTTAGCAAGATCCACCGACCGCAATAAGCTAAGTTAAGCCTTCCATCTTTCTCGAAACGAGAACGCTGCGATTATCCCTCGAAATTTTGTGCAGAATTTTTGTTTTATTTTCGCAACGCTATAATCCATTCAACCAACAGGAATAAGAAATAAATTATTCAATAAAATCTGTCTTGCCTTGTCCCGTATTAAAGAAACCCCCGGGAGATAGACAAGGAAACCAGAGTCACATTTTCGGAAGAATTTAGCAAGATCCACCGACCGCGATAAACTAAGTTAACCCTTCCATCCTTTTCGAAACGAAAACGCCGCGATTATAGCTCCAATTTTTTTTTTTTTTTTTTTTTTTTTCTAGGACATTTTCTTTTAAATCCTCTCAACAATAATCATACAGCGAACCGGAAAAAGAAATAAATGATTTAATAAAAACTGTCCAGACGAGTCCCTTATGCAATAAAAACTCGATTGCAGCTCTTTATATTTCCCACGAATGAAAACCCTCGTCATGCCGAGAAGGAAACCAGACTCGCGTTCTCGGAGGAATTTAACAAGATCCACCGACCGCAATAGGAAAAGTCACTCTCCTATCTCTCTCGAAGCCAGAACGCTGCAATTATCGCTCGAATTTTTTTTTCATCTTCCCAACGATTATCCATCGAACCAACACGAATAAGTAATAATTTATTCAATAAAAGCCGTCTTATCGATGCCCCGCGAGCCTCCACTATAGTTCAACGTCATAAAATGCTATTTTTATTTTTCTATAAAAAGTAAAAAAAAAAAAAAAAAAAAAAAAAGCTTAACAGCGGCAGGAGAGTTTTATTTCCGAGTCCTCAGCAGACGATCGCTTGCATATTGGATAAATTCGGCTCCGTGTTACGTAGCCCGCTGAATTTTCGTTGCAAAAGTCTTTCCCCGGGCGCGATATACGACAGGCTCCGGCGAAAGAAAGTCCTGCGAGACGTTCGTGTTCGGTCACGGGGTTCCCCGGATCGTTTTCTTCCTGGCGAGCGTCGAGCGCAGGTTAGACCTTTCTCGCATTTTCGATAACTCCTCCCTTCGTTCGGCCAGCTAGCTAGAGCTCGCGCGAAGTTCGGAGAGCAGCCCGTGCCGGTGCAGCCGTTCGCATTTGCGACGTTGCCATGAGCGTGCTTTCCTACAGCCCCGTCCCGCGTCCGTGTGCGCGTCGCGCGTCTGTGTGCGCGCGCGCCTTCCCGCGACGTTGCCACGTCGATCACGGGGGGGAGAAGCCACGAGGAGGCCGGGTTCCATTCGACGTTCGCCAGTCAGTTTTTGTGTCTGCTGCGTGCCAGATACGCTCGGAAGCATCGCGAACGGAGCCGCACACGCCGGAGGCACCGCCGAAGAATATTATCGCAAAAATTCACTCGAGAGCTTCGGCCGCACTCCCGGCGTCATGTGACACGCGCAGAGAGCTTATTCGCCGCCCGAGAAATCAGAGATATTCACGTAACGCGGGGACAGACACAACGAGGCGTTAGTAAGGTTTGGCGCGCGCTTATGCGCGAGGCCAAATGAGACGAGAAAACTCGGAAGGATAAAAAGAAAGAAAAAAAAAATACGTATAGTTTCCGCACGACGTTAGATCATCGAATAGTTCTATTCAAGAGTTTATCGTCGCTGATTAACGGTGTACAGAGCCGTGATTTAGCGGGAGTTACACAATCGCTATGTCGCCGTCAAATGCGGGAGCCGGCACCAGTGAGTACGCTGGCCGATCGAGTGAATACATAGCGAACGGTTAATAAATCACCGCTCCCTCCCTCCCCCCCTCCCCCGCCCCTCGCCCCGCTTCTCATGGAAATAAAATTTACCGGTTAAAGAGGAGAGACCTCGGGTTTGTCGAAATTATCCCTATAAACGAAAAGTGACTGAAAGAAAAGTAAAAGAACAAAAGAATTAAATTAGAATAGACGAACAGTGAATATCAATGATAATTGCCGAGGTTAATTTCGAGGATCGTGCGTCGATTCGACTGTTCGAACAGTAAAGTTCGATCCTTTCGCTAATATATTATTATCCGATGTATATTATCATACGATAATATTTTATTATCGGAAAACTGGATGTTCGAAGGAGGCTTTTTTTAAGTTTGATCTCGCGAAGCTCGAGAACTAACCGACGGCTCTAGAGCCAGGAGATGGGAGGTAGCTCGCGCTACAACTCCATCGGACGATATAAAGTTGAATGTATCAGCCTCAGTGATGAGGGTAAGAGTGATACTCGGGGTGCCGCGATGCTTTATCCCGATCGCGTTGCAGCTCGTTCTGCTCGTCGGCCTTTTGCTGGACTTCAACGAGGTGGTCTCCTCGTCGAGCCTGCCTCGGGAGGAAGTCGACGAATTTATAAAGAATTGTCCGGCCGGTTGTCGTTGCGACGGTTGGAACTTTTACTGCGAGGAGAGAAGCTTCCTCGGTCTTGGCCTGCCGGCGGAGGCCCAGAATGTTGTTCTGCGGGAGGTTCGAGCGGCCACGCTGCCGGTAACGGCACTGGAGCACGCCGGCAAATTGCGAAGCCTCGCTTGGATATCGAGCGACATAGAGCGGGTGGAAACTGGCGCTTTTCAATCGACGCCGCTGCTGGAGAGCCTCAACTTAGGTGACAATCGTCTCACGGGATTGCCGATCGACGCGCTCAGGCCGCTCACCAATCTGAGACATTTGAATCTCACGGGCAACCGTCTCGTCAGTTTACCGCGCGCTTTGTTCCACGGATTGGATAAGCTCGAGGAGATCGTCGTGTCGAACAATCGTCTGAGCGTTCTGCCCTTTCAGGCCTTCACCGAGGCGAGGTCGCTCAATCGGCTGGACGTGTCGAAAAATTTCTTGGTCTCCCTGCCCGATCACACCTTCAAGACCAATAAGGAACTGCTAGTTCTGAGGCTGTCGAAGAATCGTCTGACAAAACTGCCCGGACGATTGTTCTCGGGACTGCAGAAGATCCAGCGTTTAGAACTCGGCGACAACGAGATCGACAATCTGCCTCGCGGTCTCTTCAACGAGCTCGGCACACTCGAGTACCTCGACGTATCGGGAAACCCTCTGACGAACCTGAGCAACGTGGCCTTTCAGGGACTCGACAGTCTCGTATGGCTCGACGTAGGAAGAACAAAACTCACGAGGCTCACGCGCGATCTCTGGCGACCGGTCAAGAATCTTCGAAGCCTCAATTTCTCAAAGACCCGAATCGAGATCCTCGGTAACTTCGACCTCGCCGGTCTGCGGCGGTTGGAGAGCCTCACGATAACCGACAGTCCACTGCGGGAGATCGCCACGAAGACCCTCGACGAGACGCCGTTTCTCAGGAATCTCGATCTTCGGGACAACGATCTGGCGTTTTTGCCCGCTAACCTCGCGCATCTCACGAGGATATCCCAGCTGCAGTTGGGCGGAAATCCGTGGGCCTGCGACTGCCGGATGTTCTGGTTCCTCAAGTGGGCAGAGAGCCACGCTCACCGGACAGCCTTCGACAGCGGTCTCAGGTGCGGCCACGAAAAAGCCACCGTCGACACGCTCCAGGCTCTGAGGTACTTAAACTGCACCGCTCCCTATCTCTCTTACGTTACCGGCGAGAACGAGCTTCATCCGCTTCTCGGCACCGTCCTCCTCGAGTGCGAGTTCAACGGCAATCCGGCGCCGACCTTGACTTGGGTCACTCCCACCCTCGAGGTCTTCCATTGGATTCCCGATCCGTCTTTTCCCGATGTCTTTCACGATCATCCGAGCGCCCATCGGGACAACATCAAGTCGCCGGCCAATGCCGGTGACGAACAGGCCGACTATCGCGCCTCTGATAGAATTCGCCTCCTCGACAACGGATCCTTGCTCATCACCGGCCTCCTCCGGCACGACGTCGGCCGTTACAAATGCTACGCCGTCAATCCGATCGCCAACGTGACGACTTACATCTATCTCAGGATGGATCCCGTTACTTATCATCGGATCAAGATATTCAGCATCGCTGTCGGGGCGGCGAGCGCCACGGGATTTCTTCTCCTAACACTGTTCGTACAGTTTCTGCGCTATCTCATCGGCAGGTGAGTATCTCACGCAATCGTCGCTGGCCGACGAGAAAAATCGTTGTCATTGTCGTATTCATTTTTCTTTTGCAAAAAACTATTTTTACATTTTTTAAATATTTTTTTTATTGTTTATGAGATCAACTTTTTTATCTTGCTTGTTTTGTCGGTGTATCCGGTTTCTTTTTGTTTCTGTACAATTATCGATGTCATAATGATTGTTATAATCGTATTGTCATTACTGTTCATTGACTTTTATATATTTCTGTGTACTTTTTGAATGCTGCTCGCCGCATCGCGAAGATAGAGAACGAACTGAACGGAAATGAACAAAAAAAGTCTGAAATTAAATGAAAAGAAAAGAACAAACGTAACACACACGCAAAACACGCAACGTTCTTCGTGGTTTTTTCGTCGACGTCAACAAAAATGTTTTGACCCCCTCGGAGTTCACGAGTTGGAAGTTTGACGGAATAAAAAAAAGTTATGGTCTCGAAAAAGCAACAAAAGCAAATTAGAAAAATCTCATTTAAATTCATCGCCGAAATGATCGTAGGTGCGGCTGTGGCAGATGGTGTTTATGCTGCAGACGCGTTGGGGTTACACCGCGAGCCAAGCAGATCTATCAAATGCTGGACAACATCGAACACTACAAGAGTCAGCAGCTCGAGCGTCTACGTGAGAATTATACACAACAGGTGCACAGGATTAAGGACAACTGCGCCGAGCAGGTCGAGTGGATACGCGACAGCTACGAGGGACAGATGAGGCACATTCGAGACATCAGAGAGTACGGAACGAATCATCTCACTTCCCTCAGAGATCAGTATTACGATCAGGTAATCATTTCAGGTAGTTTATAGAGATTATTTAGAAAAATCAAAGCTGTCGTTGTTTTCTATGCCACGAGTTCCCCCCTCCCTGGAAGACGCTAAAAATCGATCTAAACACTGTACAAACATTTAGTTTGAAAACCAATGAACGGAAGCTATTTAGAAAAACTGTTTCTAAAATTGTATTAAAATTTTTATCTTGTAATAAAAATTTTTGGCAATTTCAGGAAAAAGATTCCTAATTTTTATATCCGGTATTTTAATTGTACAAAAAAAGTGCATTAACGTTCAATTAATGTAAGTAATGCAAGCAAATTTTAAGTTCCAGTACATTGAATTTACAATTTATTTTTACAGTGTAGATCGCAAACATGTTTCGATCATTCGATTGAAAATCGTTCCTCATTTTGTTTTTTTTTTTTTTTACTCCCATAAAACTCTGCGAGATCACGGATGTGCTGGTGATGAGGGGTGTAACGATGAAGAAAAACCAGGGGTAATCCTTCCATCATACGTTTGTCCCGACAGGTAAAGAGGGTGCGAGACTATTCGACCGGGCAGCTGAATTGGGTACGAGAGAACTACGTCTTCCAGCGCAACAAGATAAGAAAGTTCAGCGCCCACCAGGTTTTGCGTCTGCGAGAGTCGTACAAGTATCAGCAGCAGACCCTTAACAAAGTGCTGGAGAATCTGCCGAACTTGTATTTCGACAACTGCCGTAGCGGTTCGTGCGGCAAGAGCGACTCGGCGGTATTCGATCCGAAGGACATGAGCTCGGCGGGTATGGACACTTATTTCAAGGCGAAGCTCCACGAGTTCGCCGCCTGCAACAACAGCATGGAGGATCTGAACAGCGAGTACTACACGCCGACAGATTTTTCCGGCACGAGTCCTCACGCCCTCGGATTCATCGACGGTATTCACATAAACTACATCGAAGACGGTCCGCCACCTCCCCTGGATCCACCGCTGGGACCGAACTGCGCTGTCCTGCAGAGGATCGAGGAATTCGGAAGCAATTCGTCCTTCGGTGAAGTCGGCTCCGAGTACTCGGTGCGCGTCTACTGCGGCAACAGCGCCGACGCGCTGGCCCGGCAAGAGAACGGCGAACCGGAAGCGCTCGGGCTCCTCGGACCCAGCACCAGCTTACCGGACTTGCCTCACGAGACACGACTGTAATCTTTGGCCTAATGCAAGGGACACTGTTTTTTTTTTTCTTGTCTCGTCGTTGGGTCGAATGGAAAAAATAAAATAAGCGCGAAGTGATCACAACTAGCTGCGCCTCTTATCTCTATTTTTTATCCCTCTCAAACAATGTGATTGTGAATGGTGAAAAGAAAAAAAAAATGAAATGAAAAAGACCGAATCTGTTTTTCTACTCTTCGTCGGGTGTAAAAAGCTGCGTTAGAGTATCGACGTTTTATTTTCACTGGATGACATTGAGCGGGGATCGTGCCTGAGGCGAGGTGGACCAGTGTCGGGGAAGGAACCGGAAACTGAAGTGTCTTCGCTAGTCGGATTCGGATTTTGTTCGAAGTGTGAGAAACATGGAAATGGTTTTAAATGGTGATTTTTCTTTCTGCGAGGTTACGAACGTTTGAACATTGTTGTGTCTATTTCTCGAAATCCTGTCGACGCTGATGGACGAACCTCCGGAGCGGAAGATTGAAAACTGCACGCGGATGATTATAAAGATTTCCAACCGTAAATTCGCGAGAGAGGGAGAGAGAGAGAGAGAGATGGTGAGAGTGAATGAGAGAGATAAAAGTTTGTAATGCCTAGGCGTCAATTGAAGTAAGGTCAAAGATTCCTAATTAATTTTCACTTGTAAATAAGAAACTCCGTGGGAGTTTGGAACTCGGTCGACGAGGTGCGAGAACGTTCGAGCTAGCTTTCTCAGCTATTTTTTGTTCTGTTTTTTTAATTGTTTTTTCTTATTTTTTTTTTTTTATCTCGGGCGCCGGGTCGAAACTCGAGAAATTTACGATTTTTCGAGTCGAGTGTCCGAAGACGTTCTCGTACCTCTGCGGGTCCACGAGCCGTTTCAACACGCGGAAAAAAATATTATAGTAATACATAAAGAAATCATGGGAAAAAAAAGAAACCGAACGTTATTGCGTGGCGCAATCTGCGTCTCTTCGAATCATCGTCGTTGAATTATTATTCGTCGTCCGACTGTTTCGCGGGAACTTGTTGGGCTCTTTTCGACGATTAAGCGAAAACCGGACGTGAAAGTTGAGAGTTGGGCGAAGAGAGGGAGAAAAAACGTGAGAGAGAGCGAATGATTCATCGACGAATTTTAACGTAATTTAGGGTAACGAAGCAAAACTCATGCGCTTACGCGGTGACGCGACTTAAAGCAAGATGTAAGTAGTGAGAAAATTCTGTGATCTCTTGGGCGAGTCGCATCGACATTAACGTGGTCCGATTAAATTTTCTCGCGTTTGAAATCATTTCGGTACTTTTTTTTTTTTGTCTTTTATCGGTGTTTATTTTTTCTATCTCGTGTTTGAAAAACCCGAAGTGAGAAAAATGCGAAAAATATTATTACCATGAAAACGGAGTGGGTAACCGTAGAGTCCCGGTCTATTGGCCGGGTTTACCGTGCAATCCTCTTATAGTGTGTTATCGTTTCGTGACGGTGCAGTGTTAGCAAAAAAAATAAAAATGAAAAATGTTTCGAAAAATGCTCAAAAAACGTTCGAAAGCCGGCGAACGACCGGATTCGATGCGACTGGCTCAGCAAAGATGACTGTAGCAATGGTGCAATTTTGTGATCGAACGGCCGCGTGCCTTGTACGGAGACGAACCTTTACGCAATAAAGCATGGCGTCGCTTCAATGGGTCCCTTTCGTTATTATTTTCTATCATGATTAATTTCACATTAAAAAATCGGTTACTTTATGGTTTCTTTTCTCGAGAATAAATTTACGGTGAAAAAAATATCGAAGCGAAAATAAAAAATTCGCCGGATGCCCGTAGCAGTATCAATTTAATCTTCGAGTCAATAATGCACCGAGTGGAGTGTCGGATAAACTACTAATACGAAATAATACCAGCCCTTCATGAGTACCTCTTATATTATCATTTAATTTTCGCAGTCGAATTTTTAAAAGTTAATTTTTGTATCGTCCCGCGGCTCTGCCCGGACTCGCGAGATTTTAATACCGAAATTACAAAGATTCAAACTTTTTAACTGAAAAATATACGAAACTCGATCGAGTTTGCTGTATCGACGGTTTCTCAGGTGCTTTAACTTTGCGAACCTTGAAGATTGTCATTGACAATTTATTGTCGCGATTGGCAAAACGTATTCTCACACATTCGGCGCTCAGTGCATATATATGTATATATACACATAAATACGTATATATACATATATATAAATTACATATATCGACTATATGTAATTCGAAACTATTGAACGATGATCGATCTTCGCGACTCGCGATAAACACCTTCGAAGCTCGATAACCGCACCGGGCAAAATCTTCATTTCTAATCGTAAAAACAAACTCAATATATAGTGTTCTGCATTGTGCAATCGTCAATTTATCGGCGTATGAATGAATTACCCCTTGGCGAAAGCTACGGGGGCGAAAAATTAAAAAACTTAACATTTTCGTAGCTTTCACCGAGGGTGTCTACACCGTTCAATTTTACCGATTAAAGAATGCACCCGATAAGCCATCGGGATAGAGCATCCGGGTATGAGTGCAAAACAAAACTCCGTACCGTCGAGTAACAGTTACTCAATGGTAAAGATATTAATAGATGGCAAGTCGCGAGGGGCATGGTCGTGCGTAAAGACTGCTATAGACGAACTCTCAGTGTATGCACACATTGCCGCCAGAGTTCATAGAAAAAAATAACGCAACGCGCGAATATAGGGGGTTATAAAAAATGTGTATGATGGATCGTCCGACGCTGTAGTAGCCCGTCGGACAAATGTATCTCCTGTATTGTATCGACGTTGCAACGAGAGCTTCCGTCAAAAAATGAAAAAAAAAGAAATAGATAACAAAATTAGAAGAAAAAAAAAAATAGAAATGAAAAAAATGAAAACAAAAAGAGAAAAAGCGTAATCGTGCGGGCATACTTGAAAAATCTAGCGACTATAGTTGTGTCAGATTAGATAAAACAAAGAATGCTTAGATAAATCACTTCCTCGTGACATTTTTTCTCGTAAAATTGTTGTGAAAAGAAAAAACAAAAATATATTATTGTGTCAGTGTGCACGATACGCCAAAGTCGTGGAGTCGATTCTATCTCCGATAATTGTCATTTCTCGCGTATATTTTCATAAGATAGTAAAAAACAAGAATAAAAAAAAGTTTCGAAACTGAAATATCAATTCATCGAATTAAAGATGAACGATAGTATGCACGATCGATACTTCCGACTGTTATGTAAAATTAATAAACTGAATTAAAAAAAAGGTCCCTAAGCAATTATTGATTTTTCCAACGTGAACCTTTGCAGCTTTTCGAGGAAACTCGAGCCCGAAGTTTGGGTCGGTGGAGCGAGGACTTTTCACGGAGAGCCTCTCCCAAGTGTCGAGCGCGCCCCGAGACGGGAGTCCAGCGCGAAGAGCCACCGTGAAAGCAGAGCGCCGTTCGTGACGTCAGCGATGCGGAGGAAGAGCGTGGACTTACGTCTCGGGCTTGCGTAAGCCGTTCTACCGACGCGACGAGCTCTCATTGAGTCGCGCTCGACGCTCGCTAACATTTTCAGTCCCACCGTAAGTACACCGTAACTGGAAGCGTCTCATAAACTGATTCGAGACGCTTCAACAAAGGGCGTGGAAGAACAGAAAACGAACAGGCGAGTAGCCTCGGCTCTTTGTTATTTCCGAACGAAACGTCTTATCGCACGTGCACGCTCGATCTCTTATCAGTTTCACGGGATATCTTTGACCCGACTTTGGGCACGTCTCGACTATTTTTTCATCGTGGAGTTTCACGGCAAAGTGTGAGAGACCTAGGTGGCCGATCGGCTGCGTGTAACCGATGAAGCGAGTCGGCGAAGAAAACAGCTCAGTTTTTATTTGTCTGCTGCCGTTGTCGTGGACTGACGAGCTACTTCTTTGCGGGAGACAGAGAGAGACAGAGCTTAGAACATGAGGTTCGACTTAAGAATTTTTTTGTAAATTTTACCTGAACACGAGATTAATTCGATCGAAGGTTACACCGTCGATGCACTTTGCGATGCCCTCGGACTTCCTACTCTTTTTCTCGAGCGTAAAGTCGAACGAAATTCTCCGTTGATAAAGCTTGCGGGAGAAAGAGCTTGGAACGTTATGTTCGAGTTGAGAATTTTTCGTGAGTTTTTACCTGGACTTTATCGAGGCCTGACCCATAAAGAACATTGTTTGGAGCACGAGATTAATTCGAACGAAGGTTACACCGTTGATGTACCTTACGATGTGCCGCCTTCGGCATGCGGACTTCCCACTTTCCTTCTCGATCAAAATTCTCTGTTGATTTAGAGTAGAAGGCGTGTATTGGAAGCTTGTTTTTTTGACGTACCTTCTCTTGAGTCCTGTTCCACACGATGACGCTGTGGCCGCTGTTGATGAGGTTCTTGACGATGCCGCTGCCCATTATTCCGAGTCCGAGGAAACCGAACTTGAGGGTCGACGGGAGGATGTTCTTCTCCTTGAGGGTCTCGGAGAGAGTCTCGACGTCCAGGGGCGGTGTTACCTTCGGCAGGGAAAAATAGTATCGTGCGTAAACGACTGGTAAATTCAATATCCGCGAAATTTATAGATATCGCTAAATTAATTTGTTCTGTTTGAGAGCTGTTGGAGAAATTGATTTTTGTATGACTTTTTTTTTTTTTTTTTTTTTTTGCGGCGCTGCATAATTATCGCTAATTCGGATTTTAAAAAGTTGGTCGCGTTTAAGTCGATGTTGTAACGAGTCTCATTGAAAAAAAAAAAATCATGCTTTAAAAGAAAAGTGAGCTTGAAGGAATGATAAAAAGCTGGCTGGTGTATCGAATTTATAAGCGAGTTACTTTCGACAAGGAAAAATAATATTGTGCATAAATGACTAGTAAATGAAATATCCGCGAAAATTATCGATATCGTTAAATTCATTTCTTCTCTTCGAGAGCTCTTGGCGAAATTGACTTTTGCATGATTTTTTACCGCGCTCCATAATTACTGGTGATACGGATTTAACAAAACTTGGTCGCGTTTAACAGAATATTGTAACGAGTCTCATTGAAAAAATCATGCTTTAAAACAAAAATGAGTGCAAAGGAATCATAAAAATCTAGTTGGTGTGTCCAATTTAGAAGCGAATTACCTTTTGTAATTGAAAATAATATCGTGCTCAAACGATTGCTAAATTGAATATCCACGAAATTTATCGATATCAAATTCATTTCTTCGGTTTGAGCTGTTGGAAAAATTGACTTTTAAATGATTTTTTACCGCGCTGCATAATTACCGCAAATTCGGATAAAAAAAAGTTGGTCGCGTTTAGCTCAATATTGTAATGAGTCTCATTAAAAAAAAAATCATGTTTTAAAACAATAATAATGAAGAAAAATTAGCTTAGAGGAATAATAAAAAGCTCGCACGATTAACGTTCACGGTATTCATGTGTCAAATTTGTAAGCGAAAAAATTCATTGATAACAACGATATCAAAACGAAGGTCGGTAACTCGCGAACGCAAAATCTTTATCAAGTTGCAAAAAAGTATTATCGTCGCGATCGATTCGACGGGCGAACTCAACGGCGACGATCGATCGCGTCGAATGCAATCGGTAAAGAAATGTCGCGGCAGTGAACTCATCCGTCGGCGATACGGCGGATGAGAACCACTGTCGCCGCGAGAGATAGCATTGTCGGCCGCCGGACGCCTCCCCCGGTACGTGAAATTTGAAGCATTACAACGCGGACGTGTCTCGGCGGAGTCGTCGAAAAAAAATTATCTGATGTAGCGGGTTCCATGAACAAATAGTAAAAAAAAAAACATTGAAATTTATTTGCCGAAAAATGGTAATTGACTCGATCCCGAATTGCACCCCGGCAGGTGTAAGGCTTTCGAAGATACAACTAAAAAAAAAATGAAAGTACATAGGTTTTTTCGAAGCGAAGAGAAAAAATCGAAGACACGCGCCTTATGTCCCATCGGTCAAATCGGTTTTTTTTTTATCGAACAAGTGTAAGGCTTTAAATTGACTCGAAGATAAAACGAGAATATATATATATATATATATATATAAAAATTGTTTTTTTTTCGGGTCGAAAAATGTCTCGGCCATTAAATCGGGATTTTTTTCCAACAAGTGTAAGCCTTCAAATTGACTCGAAGATTTTTAAAAAATGTTAAATACATCATACAGATTGTTTTTTTCGCGTCGAAGAAAAATATCGAAGACACGCGACGTGTGTCTCTCGGTCAAATCGGGATTTTTTTGTCCAACCGGTACTTACAGGTCTGGCTATATTGGCCGGTCTGTTGAGAAGCGTGGATCCAGATTTTCTCGGCGGAGTCGAGTGATTCATTGCTGGACTTATGCTACCGACCCGATTGCTGTTGCTGGTGCTCGACTCCCGCCTCTGCTTTTTCGCGGGACGTCGAGGCTCGCCACCTCCGCTGCTCTCCAGTCTCTTGGCCTTTGGAGTTTCCTGCGATCGTCAATATTTCGTCTCAATTATTTATTTCGCGTCTGGTCGTCTCGCCGATCTTTCGCGCGCGAATAAAATTACTCGCAGTGCAATTGATAAAGGTATCGAACGTGCGTCGTTCGAACTGACCTTGCGAGGCTTCGGAGTCTTCGGACTCTTCTTCTCGACGACCATCGAGTCCTCCTTGAGTCTGTCGAACAGGGAGTCCGGGTCGAGTCCATCCTCAAACACCTGATACAAATAATATTTGTTGTTGTTTTTTTTAAATGATAGATTTAATTAGTTTTTCACAACGAAGACAGCGATAGAAATTTTTACCTCTCCTTTGGCGATGAACTCTTCGATAGCTTCGACCGCGTCTTTGAAAGCTCCCGACTTACTCGACTTTACCAGAGTGTCTTTGAACTCGTGGTACTGCTTTATATTCGACTCCTCTATCCATGCACTAGAAGAAATATTTTTTATTTATTTATCGGCATTCACTACAATGAGCGTAAAATCTGCAAACTTTATTTTTTTTATTCGTCCCTCGGACACTTACTAGTTGTTAGTTCCGAAGAAGAATATACATTGCACAGGGCCTTTCTTTGTATTCGACGGCTTCTTCAAGTCCTTCGAAGGGTGGGAGACCTTGGAATGCCAAGGATGCGTTAGTTTCAATGTATTTATTATTTTTTATTTTTCATTCGCATGGTTCAATGCCTCAGACACCTTGCAAGAATTAGCAAACTGTTCTGAGATTCAAGGTTTTCCTTAAAAAATTTTCCGAATTTACAGCTCCGATTACGGCCGATTACCTTCGGCAAAAAAACATCTGCGCTTCGGCAAACAGACCAAGTGTACATAATTCTTTTTTTCTATTTTTTTTTATTTTATAATTTTTCTGGAGCAAAAGCTCGAAGTCGAAAGACCGCGTGCGGAACGAGTTCGGTCGTTGGGAGGACAAACAAGAGCGAGAAATCCCGAGCGTATGTGAACATTTGTTTGATCGGCGTAAAAAATGTTTCCCGCGTACGCGCTCATCGCAACACGACGGGTGAGCGTTAAAATTTAGGTTATATTTTCGCTATGTATGCGCGCGAATTCAAATTCAAACAACGGGTGTGGTGGGAGATGATCGCGGTCGTAACACGCCCGAATAGTCGAAAGCGCGAGTGTTTTGAAAAAAAAAAAAAAATTTCGAATGTTAACAAGGATCGCGAGGGTGCGACGGTGAAAATCCCGCCAAAACGAACGGCGGGAGAAGTCGCCAGCCGATGGCGGGGACGGTGGACGTAAAGTGACGAATGAACCGTTAGTAGGCGCTCTCTCGTAACTTACCCGGCCGGGCCACGGCGAAAATCCCTTCATTTTCGCCCTGCAAAAATACGACAAAAAAACAAACGATTAATTCGAAACTCACGAGGTCGATACACACTTTTGAACGATGTACTTTGTCACGTAATCGATACACACCATACCAGATCGCCCAGTTTGAATACCTCGCGTGTCTCGGACATTTGTACGTAAGCTTGTTCCTCACTGACGATCGCCAAGCGACTGACTGACGAGGACCGCTGACGAGCAAGCGTCGTTTGTGTACTACGGCGTGATCCAAAACACTCGCTGCGGCCGCTCTTCGCTACTACGCTCGTCGTGCGGTTCTTCTTGCTCCACAAATTGTGAAGGGCGCTCCAATAATCCACGCAGCTCATAACTCATGAACGGCGAGTCTTTTGATCGAGCGAACAATCGCTGCCAGGCGAATTATACGAAAAATACTATTGGAGTTTAACGTTGAGATATCACGGCCGTTGGCTTCCGGATGCGTTCAAAGCTCCGTGGTTACAGACGCGACGTGCCATCAGACGCCATCTTTAGTGACGCAATCTCCGCTCTGACGACACGAATTTTATGTATCAAAAAAAATTCTGCGTTCAATGGTCGAGCGGAAACTTTAAATTTTCAAGTTTTTGAAAGTTTCGACATCGAACCGATTTAACTCCGCACAAGCATCGGATGTTGTGCACGTTATGAGAAAAAAAAATGGTTTCCATACTTACGATAGAAAATGCGGCAATCTATAAATGAATTGTTACTGAAAATCTCCTAGTCTATAAATAAAAACTCGTTCAACCACGTTTACTGGGAGAATCTCCATAGGGGGTTTTCGTATTAAATTAACGAATGTACTTTTTATTGTAAAAAAGGGGGCTGTAAGTAAAAACTACCAAAAAACGGGACTACAAGCGTGAAGCGCGCTGCGAGAAGACCGAGAAAGCGGGCATCGTGGCGTTTAGTCATGAGCTAGAGTCGATAAGGTAGAAATTTTTCGAAAAATATAAAGTAATGCGGCGTGACTTTAGACACTCGGTGAGACTCAACGTCGCAGCAATATTACCAGCTGTCAGCCATCGATTGTGTGTTAAAATTTTGCTGCATTGGCAGATAGAAATTTTTCGTCGAACTACCGGGTAGTTCCAGAGAATATTATGAGACGTCTGCCTCGTGAATTGGAAGCTAATTACGAGGATAACGACAGTAACATGGTACGTCATTCGAGCGAGTTTTTTTTTTTACCTCGTACAACTTAATAATTCGACGCAACGTCACGCTCTTTCGCTTCTGCCAAAGTTTACACACCTCTCGCTCTGTCGTCTTCGATGTCTCCCACGTAGCTTCGCGATCGCTTGTTTACGTTGCAAAAAAAAACGTTGAAAATTCGTTTCCGCGATAAACGCACGTAACTTCAAGACGATTGTCGAACCTTACATTCCCACGCCTAATAAACTGCCCATAATTAATGATGATGTTGATTATTCTATGGCCTTCGCTCGGTGCTGTTAAAACTTCTACATTTTTATCTAAAGCACATACATTTTTGAAAAATTCCGCACTAGATAGACAAGTCGGGTTACACGAGGCTCTCCATTGCATGCGCATGCTTTTCGACAGTCCAATGGAGAGCGGTTCGGTTGAAAATTTACAAGGGGCCGGTGACTCACTCAAAGTATTTTTTTATTACTTCAAACAAGCAGCCACGAGCGTAATGGCGAGCTTCCATCTATCTCTTATCTTTACTGTGCTGTCTGCCGCACAGCACTGCTACAATATTATGAAACAGTTTTTTAAAAATATTTTCTATGCGAATCTAAAGATTCGCTTAGATGTATGATTAAACATTGGATGAAATATTTTCATTGGTATTGTGAATATAATTTCAGCTTGAAACTAGCCGACTACGTTCAGTTATTTGGAAGACGATTGTGTTACTTGGATATTAATAAATTGCAAACTAGTTTCGATATTTTATCAATCCTACTAGCATTACCGATAAACTGTACTAATAACTGGTGTAAACTATATTGCTAGGAGTATAGATAAACTCACTAAACCAGTTTGCAATTTGTTAATATTGGAGTAATGCGATTGCTTTCCAAATCACTGCTGGAAGTAGTCAGCTGGATAAACTGTGTTGATACCGGTATAGATAAACTATATTAATAATTGGTATCAACTATACGAATGACTGGTACAAGCTGTAGTAATAATTGGTAAAACTATACTTCCAGTAGTATAGATTAACTAAGTAAACTAGTTTGCAATTTTTTTATATCGGAGCAATGCAATTTTTTTCCCTTCAAAACCCCTGCTGGAACTAGTCGACTGGATAAATTGTACTAATAGCGGTACAGTTAAAAATAACTTTTATTTCCCGTGTCATTAACGATTGTACTTTGTACATTTGTTTGTAAAACTGGAGCCGGATGGTTCGGTCGAAAAATTAACAAATCGAAACTGTGGACGTTTGGAGAATAATAAGTTGTTGTGAAAAGTACAAACGTTTTTTTTCACTCTGTATAGATACAGTACTTTGTGAATCTTCTACTGGATCTCTAATACTTTCAGTCTAATAAGATTTGCGTTGATTGTTCATATTACCGTATGACTCATCTCAGGTATTTTTCCCACAGGCCCAAACAAACAATGATACAAGCAACGCCTTGCCTGCACAAGCTATGGTTCCGCAACTGACCGTCGCACTCCCGGCCATCGAAGACGATATGCCCGGCCACTCCGGAGCAGCAGCCGGTATGAATCAAGCCTCGACCGCACATACAATGGTAATTATTTTCTCAACCCCGAAAGATATTCTATCGTCCCGTTCTCAATCTCGATCGACCGTTCGTTTTCAGATGGGCGCGCCGGAATTACCGCCGCCAAAGCCGGATTTCTCAGCTCCGCCGCCGTACGAAGTAGCCACGAAGCTGCCCAGCTACGAGGAAGTACAACGCGAGAAAACTTTGCAAGGCGAGCCAATGCCACATCCACAGATTCATCTGGTAGTAGATAAATGATTTAATGACGATATATTTTCGCGCGATTTCTAATTTACGAACGTATTATTTTAATCCCTCTACAGCCAGGAGGAATGAGAGGTCAACAGCCTCTGACCATTCTAGCGATTGATGCTGACGCGACCGAAGCCGATCCCGAGAGCGCCTTGCTCGGCACCGACTTCACCTTCTTTACCGCTTTTCTGCGTAAGACCGACCCTTTCGTATATTATCAAACTGCGAGATTCGTCGAGATCAAGTCGCTTTTTTTAAACATTTTTATATCTTAAATCGAAAGATCAGATTAATAGATATTAATTATTATTAGAGTAATTAATTCTATTAGATTAATAGAATCAGATAAAATATTAAGATCTTAAATCTTAAAAATTTTTTTTAATCCCGCAGTCGCTTTCTTCTTCAACTGGATCGGATTTTTGCTGTTGATGTGCTTCTGCCACACGATCGCCTCGCGATACGGTGCTCTCGCTGGTTTTGGATTGTCCCTTACCAAATGGACTCTAATAGTGAAACATTCCACGGATTTGGCTTCTCGCGAGAACTCGTGGCTGTGGTGGCTGATCATGGCGTTCGGTAACTTTGTCGTTATTTGATTTATGTTTTTTTTTTATTACATCGATCATAAATTCTTACCAAGAAAACTTGTTCATTTTTCTCTATCTTGCAGGTGTCCTTATTTGCATACGCGCCATTATCCAATACTTGAACATCAAACGCGGCTGGAAACTCTTGTCCGGCAGTGCTCAAGAGCGTCTGCTCTTTTTCTATTGAGATTAATACTGGACAAAAAAAACAAACAACAGAAAAAAGAAACAAAATCCACTTTCGCTTTAGAGCGCCTGGCATTTCTATCGGGGATTTAAACTTGCACGATATAATAAGCAAACCACCCGTGAACAATGTTACTTTACGTAGATCATACTATAAACGGTTTTAACAAACGCAAAGGATAGGATCGAAGTCAGGACGAGAGCCGAGGCGCGACAAAGCAACCCAACGCGATCTCTCCCGGTAAGGGTTCGCTAAAATCATTAATTCAGCGGATACGAAGAGGTAATAAAAAACAATAATAATTATAACGAAAAGACAAACGATAATCGCAAAATTCAAGAGTACCCCGCACGTTAAGCACTTCGTTCACAATTTTATTATAAATTATGCAACACGTTTCGATTGAACAATCCACACGATTCCTCGTGCGAGCGCGCAACACTCTCTTTGCTTATTGCTGTCGGGAAACAAACAAAATCTGTCGCTTGGTTCGACCCGTACGATGGGATTCGGTTACCGGAAAAAAAAAAAACAATCGAAAAATAAATGACTGGTTTTTAAACGCGTTGATTGCAAACGCGACGTGATTATTCTTTTCCAACAAGTATTAATCTATTAAATTCGACGTTAGAAACGTATAAACTGTAGGATAATCGTTAGGCGTGTGGCGAACACAACTTTTTTTTCTCAGTTTTTTTTGCGGTTTGTTTATCTTTTAGAATCTGAACTTATCGATACTTTACACGTTTCGATATACCGGATCGCATCTTTTTACAATTTAATTTATAAATGTATACAGAATTTATAAAAATTAAGTTACATTATTATAATATGAATATATATGTATATACATGTACGGAAACGAGCACATTATTGCGATACGGTATGGTGTTTGCATAATATGTTTAATCTGTCGAAGGAACTCATTGTTATGTATAATTATTGGCAATGATGCGAAAAAAAACAAATTAGTTAACGATAAGTCAAAGTTTAAACGTCTGTGAAGTATCCTCCCGCATTTTTTCGATACGATTCTCTTCTTCATTCAACAAAAAAAAAAACATCAACAACAACAACAAATGAAAAGTTTTACTCGAGGCAACGATTGCGAAAAAACAATTGTAAATTACAGATTGGCGATGACAAAAAAAAAAATTCCGTCGGATCCCAGAATAATCATATTTATTCTGTTTACATCCGTCCGTTAATCTGTTCGCGGTATAATAATGGAATTACCGATCCAAGCTTTTGGTAATGATTGAGAGTAAAGCACGAAGCTTTTTTTTAAATAATTGTCGCTTCCGGGACGGTTCGTATGCTATATTCGACTCAAATAGCAATGAAAGTTATCGAATGTATGAATACTTGTGTCGATGATTCTTCGCGGCTAATAAAAGAAATATGTGTAACAATTAATGTGTACTATGTTTAAATTTTATTTAGCGTTTCCTACAGACATCATCGTCACGCCCTGAAATTCGAATTCGCGCGAACTGCGTGAAAGGCCAATGGGCGAAAGGAACCGCGCGCATGCGCAGACGTCGTTGCTAAATACTATTTATAATGCACACGTTTCTTGCAGCCGTGTTTCTGCTAAATGCGTCCCGGTCGCCAGACTAATGATGCGCTATATCATCCATAAAGTCTGAAATTCGCGGGTACCGCACCGCTCACTATCTTCCCCTAATCTCTGCGAATGTCCACGTCGAAATTATGTCAAAAATTGTGAAAATCGACGGGAGTCTCGGCGAAGGCGTGAGTATCAAATTTTCTGTACTCAAGTTCGCTGTCAGTTCAGTATCTTTTTTTTAGTACATTTTTTATTTCCTTTGGTTCGCCGATCAAAATATCATAAATCATTTGTGCGATTGTCGATAGACAGGGTGGTCAAGTTTTGCGAGTCGCTCTCAGCCTGAGCGCTCTTTACGGAATACCCGTCGAGATCGACAACATTCGAGCTGGACGTCCTAAGCCGGGACTCGCTGCACAGCATCTCAAAGGTACCAACTCTCTTAATTTTTTTTTGTGCATAGCTGGAAACATAAAATACTCCATACAACTGCTGAAATTTTGTAGTAAACTGGAATTATATTTTGTTGTCCGGCATTGGTAATTTAGTTATGATTTTTTTTTTTTTTCAGGGGTGGAGTTAGTTCAAGATTTGTGCAATGCGGAGGTGAAGGGAGGATACATAGGCTCGACACGATTGGAATTCTATCCTGGTACCTTCAAATATCAGAAGAGAGAATTCAAAGCCGACACTCAGACCGCAGGATGCATAGGCTTGCTGGCTCAAGTGGCTCTGCCTGTAGCGCTTTTTTTACCATGCGAAGATCCTGTTACATTGATCCTCAGAGGAGGCACCAATGTGCCTATGGGACCTCACATAGAGTACCTCTCTGAGGTCTTCAGACCTCACCTCAACAAATTTGGAGCAGACTTTGATTTTACAGTATTCAAAAGGTAGTTCCATACGCTATAAAAACCAAAATTCCAAAATCATAGAATATAAAATGGAATTTCGAAATCCATTCTATATGCTATAAAAACTGAAATCCTGAAATTATAGCATAACAGCTCTTTCATATTTGCTACACAATATGAACCGATTATTTTATTATTATTATTTTAGTATACGTTAAAAATGTTTTACTGCATTGTAGTTGAAGCCGATTATTTTATTATTATTATTTTACTATACAGTAAGAGTGTTTTACTGTGTCGTTCGGGCCAATTCTCGTGCAACATTAAACGTTGAATTGTATTGCTCATTCAAGGGGATATTATCCTAAGGGCGGCGGGGAAGTACATTTGCGAATAAAACCCGTGAAAAATTTGAATGCAGTCGAGATTATGAATCCAGGGGATCCGATCGGGATATCCGGCTGGTCTTACGTCGCTGGCTCGGTCAATATCAATGTACGTAGGATACGCTGATATTAACGGTAAAATTGATGATGTTCAACGATAACGTTAACATAAAAATAAATTTTTCCACTTCTGTTTGCTAAGGAAGCGCACAGGATGGCCGACGACGCAAAGAGGACGATATCCGAGAGGCTGGCGTCGAGCAGCATCCCTGTGCCCTCCATCAACATCGAAGCGTACCGAGAAGACAGAGGAATGGCAGTAGGCAATGGATCCGGGATCAAGTAAGCTTGTCTTACACTGCACGCAAATATTGCTCGCGTCGATGACGATCGGCAAATTATTATGGGATCGTTCTTTCGAATATCAGCATAGTTTGCCAGACGAGCAGCGGATGCGTCTACGGTGGTTCCGGTCTCGGCTCCAATCGGCGCGAGGATAATTCTCCGGGTGTCGAAGCGGCAGATCTCATACTTAGACCATTAATGAACGGCAGCTGCGTCGACGAGCATATACAGGATCAGGTTGGTACATTTTTTCGACCGGACGATCGCCACTTCCGGTTGGCGAGATTCCTCATTTTGAAAAGTTATGGATGAGTTACAGAGCCACTTTATTTAGCCGAAATTTCAATTGACCGAATCGTCGTACGGCCGAAAATCATGGGTCCGAACGCACTTCTTCCGTATCGTCAAACTTCTGAATCTTTATTTTTCCAAAGCGTCAAACTTCCAAAACTTAATTTTTCCGATATGGCAAATAGTAATTGACCGAACGTTATTCTTCCGAATCGTCGTTTAACCGGCCATTCTTTTTTCCCGAATCATCATTCTTCCGAATAGTATTTATCCGAAAAATAATTTATGCGAATCGATTTGTACTGAATGTAAGATTTTTACGAACAGGTGTAACAGCAGACGATCAGCCTAGTCACTCATATTGTTTAATTTCGTGATTCAGTCAATTGGCGATTCGGCGACTTGATGTTCGGAGGTTTAACGATTCGGAGAGATGAAGTTCGGTGAAATTGTTATTCGAAAAAATGACGTTCGATTAAATAGCCATTTGAAGGAATAACGTTCAGCCAATGACCACTTCCGGAGAGTAACGTTCGCTGAAATGAAGATTCGGATAAATAAAGTTTGGGAAATTTGACGACTCGGAAATAGAATTTTTTGGAAGTTTCACGATCACAAGTTTCACCATCGCGCTAAAGTCGCAAGTTAGTCGATAACTTTTGGAAAATGTCCATCCTACGTTTTTACTGTCGATACTTCGCGAACGATCGGTCACATTGAAAACCCGTTAATCCATTTCCGATGTCCAGATAATACTGCTGATGGCCCTGGCGAAAGGACGTTCCCGAATTCTCGTCGGCGATAGAAAGTTAACGAGGCACACAGAGACGGCGATTCAGATCGCCGAGATAATGCTGGGTAATCGAGGACTTCGTTTCAGTCCCCGCGACACCGTCAACGGTGGCAACGTCGGACCCTACGTCCTCGAATGCGAAGGCTGCGGGCTCGTGAACGAAAAGATTCCCCCACGATCTTAATGGCCGCGAGTCAGTTTTTGTGTTTCTAGTTTTACTAGTCGCTTCGCCACCGCGTAGAGACGCGAAGAATTCGCGTTGATTTTTCCACACGATTTCAGAGAATTGATTTCGTAACTCTGCTATTCCGATTCTATTCCGATAATATTCCATTTGTCATTGATTGTATATCGATCGTCATGTAAGATTACTTCCACTTGTGAATAAATTTAATAATTGTAGTTATGTATTTACAACATTCGTGTGATTTGTCGCTTTCCGGCCTGACTTTCGCCCATCATTCTAACTTCGGTCGGAAAAACGCTCCCGTCGCTCGGAGAAATTCCTGCTGAAACTGCTCGCACGAGAATCTACTGACCGATGACCTGAAAGATAATTTTAGCGGTGTTTAAATTTTTACAAAATAACCATCGGATTTTGAAAAAGAAATTAGAGTTATTACCTGGCCGCTTGCCTGATAACGTTTCTGTCTTCCGGGTGTATGCTTATCACGTAAGCGAGGATTCTCGCGTACTCTTCGGCTTCCTCGGCGAGAAATCCCGTTTGGCTGCCCGACTGCGTTTCAATTATATCGGCTCTGGGTAAGAAAAAAGATAAATTATGTCGCCTTCGAGCTGTTGAAACGGATGATTTCAGTGAGAATTTATTTTTGGCATTCTCTTACTTTGGTCCACCGGACGCGTGAGCAACCATGATCAATCCAGCGGCCATTCCCTCGACTATGCTGATGCCAAAATGTTCGTTCCACATCGCGTGCAAGCCAATCGTACCGCGTTGAAGCTCGTCCACCATTTCCGGATAAGGCATGTTCAACTTGAACTCGACGTTATCGTCTAAAGCGAGATGCTTTGCCAAGTCTTGCATGTCCTTCACCCGAGCCTCGTCGGCGGCGTCGCGGCAAGATCCGATCATAATTAGACGAACCTAGATTGAGAATATCGTCGGTAAAAATTATATCCAACGATAGGACTATAAATATCTTCGCGGAGACTTTAAAAAAAATTATATTGCAAGTAAAAAAATATACTGAGAAAGATTTTATACCGACTCAGAATCGTTCGTTAAATAATGCAACGGACAATTAAACGAACCTCGATTGAGAAAATCGTATGTTAGTAGAAATTATGTGCAGGTATAAATATCGTCTCCACTATTTTTTTTTATTAGGTAACAAATAAACAAAAAATATAGTGAGAACGTTTTTATACAGACTAGCAATCGTCCAATTTACCCGTTCCCAAACTTCGTCCCGCAAAAGCGACCGCAATTCGTACATGGATCGCAGCATCAGAGGATGTCCCTTCTCGGGTCTGAACTGCGCGACCGAGACGATCGTGATATATTCGCCTTTCTGATCATCATCGAGTAGCGGCAATTTCGTCAAATGCTCGACGTCGCAAGGCGGATAGACTCGGTGCGTCTTCAACGGACATTTCCATATGGAGTTTATGTGATCCTCCGTCCAGGATGAATTTACCATCACCGTTTCGGCGCATCTGCCGGTCCAGCCGTAGATCTACAATAGACGGAGTCGACGATCTTCGTCGTTAGATCAAAAACTTTCCTCGATCGTGCCCTCGAGACACCCCAACGATGTTACATTTGGCGCACTCACCAAGGCGAATATCTTGTAGTAAACTATTTTGGCCGCTGAGAACAACGGATTTCTCGCTATAATTCGGCGATTGTTGTGCGAGACGGTTCTCTTATAAACGTGCCTGAGCATGTCCGTCGATATCGTCGGATAGTGAGTGTATGTTCCGACACGACAACCACCGACGTACTTGAAGAGGGGATACGTGAACGCGTAGCCCATTGTGTCCAAGAAGATGTCTGGGGAAAAAATAAAAGAATAAAGTGTTGTTCGTAAAATCTTATCGGTATTAATAAAATAATTCATAAATTCGTTCATTGTCTAAAAAAAAATATATTTTTTCCTCTCTTTCTCATGCTCGTCTCACTGTTAAAAAAAAACCGTAAATTTAATGCACCGCATTGGAAGCTTTTATGTGACAACTGGCACATTACGTTTAATGTACAATTGTGATAACAAATTAATGGACTTTTTCTGTGAAATTAACGGAAATTATCGGATTTAAAGTACTTTTATAGTCAAACTAAATTAAATTACTAAAAGTAAAGTATTCCTAAAACTTTTAATATACCGTACATACATTTTTCATCACAATTGTACATGGAATTTTATTTACCAGTTTATGCATAAAATCTACCAGTTCCGGTACATTAAATTTCAGACAAATTTTTTTTTTTGCGATGTAGTGAAAATATTGACTATTGCATATTACCTGGCTGCAGAGCGTTGAGAGCTTCGAGGCCCATCCAAACAGAGCCGAGGCTCTGGCCCAGCAGCGTGAAGTACGGATACATGCTAGCCTCCACCCATTTTCTTCTGTGCAAATATACAAATTCGATTGTCGGCTGGATCTTCAAGGCAAAGTTTCTCTCCACCCTCCTGAGTATCTGTTCTGGATCGACGCCCAGATCTCCTGTGTAAATGGCTATGCTGATGTTGGAGTATCTGCAGAAATTGTCGATTCAATATACCGGCAATGTTTAACTGCAGTATTGGATAATTCAAGGAAATTCATACTCTTTCTGCAGGGCTATAACGGCTTCCCATAGAACTCTCTCGCCTCCTCCTCCGGCGTTGCAGTAAGGATGAAATATTCCTACTATCGTCTTGTTTCCAGTTCTCAGAGCTCTCCTCTTGGCGAATTTGTGTCGCCAGTAGAGTATCAGTATAGGAAGTATTATAGCGATACAGAAGATCTTGCAGGTGGCCAGGAAAAATATCATCTTGGCCGTGGCTATAATGGTACCACTAAAAAAAAAAAAAAATATAAGAAAAAATATTGATGCAGATTGAAAAGCTGTAATTGAGTTCTTCGCAAGCACAAACCGTTGTTATTTATTGACAAAAGTACGAACGAGAAGCAAGGACGTCGCTACATCGACGATAAACAACCTCATAATTTTTTGCTCAATATGAAATGAGGATTTTTTTATGAACAATCCTTACGGTAAGCAACAAATGGTCCACATCTTTGCGATCAGTTTCAAGATTTTTCGTCACTGATGCGAATAACAAACGACACACATGTCGACGTGGATTGTGCTCGAAAACACGGGTACAGTCGATCGCAAAAGTCAGACAAATCGGAGAATGAGTTGCGCCGGTTCGCAATGATGTTAGTCTGTTAACTGTAATAAATTAATAATGCATGTAAAAAAGTAACTACCGCATGAAAGGAATCGTTCCTAAGGCTGAGCAGTTTATTTATGATTTAATTGATCGAACGGAACAAGTGCTTTTTCGAAGACTAGAACACACTGCGTCAGCAGCTGACGATCAGCTGGCGATGCAATCGTGTTGTGTTAGTTGCAGGAGATTGCATCTGATATTTCCCAAGTTTCTGCGACTCGTTCGAAAGAGCTTTAGAATTTCAGTCAAAATCGTTAAAATTTTTAGGGTTCATTCCATTAATTTAGGTTTCGTCACGATTTGTTTAGCAGTAAAATTACCGGCTGCGTGACCAGCTATTTAAGTAAGATAAATCCAAACCATGTCGCTTCCGTTAAGCATCAGCAAAGCCATGGTTCATCGTCAGCCTACGCATATCGACGTGCGTTCCTTAATCAGTAATCGGGTATACGATCGGAGAAAGTGTGATCTCTCAATATCTCGATGTCTTAGCTGTAGTCCGTGAGTGTCGGCTCATCGATAAATGAACGAACCGTTGATCGGTGAATGAACGTGAGTAAACAATTCGTGCGGAAACCTTACATTGCACTGTCAACGCTATAATTTAGGAGTAAAAAAATCACTCAATCGACCAGCGTCCTGACTTTTTCGTCTGCTTTGACTCAAAAAATGTTCAAACTTGTTTTCGTCACGTACGAAGCAGTCCCGTATCGTTGGCTGCAAAAATTTGGCGTTGACAATATTCTCATTGTCGTTGCGTCGAAGATAACGCAACGGCCATGCGTTTGAGGTTAGCTTTCGTGTTTGTCATCGGGTATTAAACATTTCATCGGTCGTTCCCCGTGCGACATGGTTAAGGTTAATTTCATGGCATAGCCGGAGACTGGTCGATGTTTGTAAAAAAAAAGGATTGCATCATCCGCATTTATGTCAACGTTATAATTTAGGGTTAAAAGGAAGACAAGAATTTTCGTGCGTTTGACGTTTAAAATTTTTTTGACTGTTTTCGTCGTGTAGAAGACCCGCAATGATCTAAAATTTATGATCCTGAAGATATCCGCACGAGATTAAATTTCGCCAAGTTATAACGTCGGTGTTTTGCATCGCACAAACTTCGCGCGAGAAAAGTTCACTTGGAGAATGAAATTCTATGAGTGAACAATTTTATTTTATTCCCAAAGCGTTGACAGAGACTTGCCAAAGATGACTTTTTATGTCATGCGGTTATCTTCGGGGTCACTAAAAAAAAAAATCGGTGTTGACAATATTCTCATTGTCGTTCCGTTCGTCGAGTCGAGAGGAACGTGACGGTCGTGCGTTTGAGGTTAGCTTTTGTATTTGTCATCGGTCATTAAACATTTCGTCGGTCGTTCTCCATGCGACATGGTTGTCGATAATTTCATAGCGTAGTCTCTCTTCGACTGGAGACTGGTCGACGATTCTAAAAAAAACGAATCGCGGTCATTCGCATTTATCGTTTGCTAAGTACCGAAACTTGCTGGCGCGCGAACATTATTCGCACCCCACGTTACCATCATCATCTTTCGTTCTCAGGTGACAATGGAAGTATGGAACAGCCATAATATTGAATTGGGCAAGGAAAAGAATATCGGAGACCTCGATTTCTGCGCTGGTTCGTATGAACACATAACACCCATTTCTCATCAAACGATATCCGTTGTTTCTCATCAAAGTCAAAGGGCGTGTAGCAATTTTTTTTTTCTTTATCGGATGATTCATTTGTCAGGCTTCTTAGGCAACGAACTTTGTCGCTTACTGCTCGCTTATCTGAGTTTCTCTCTGCTTTAGTATTATGTAAATAAGCTCGTAATGTAACGACTGTTATAACGTTCGGTATTCGCTGTTCATAGCGAAAGACTACATTTATTTTTGAGTATAACATTCGACTTGTCGTACCTTCGATAGTTGTTACAGCGTTGCTGCATCGTCCCTCTTATTACCGTATGAAATCTTTCATCTGTAATCGTTATCATTAATACGTTTAATTTTTTTTGTTTTTCTTTACAGTAAAGAAAGATGAAGACCGGTCTCAAAAGTCTAGAAGTAACTCTCCCAAAAAACGGTGAGTGATTAAAAATTCAAACTCACGTACAATGTAGATCAGAGCTGGGCAAAGTACCAAAAAATACTTCTAGTATTGTACTATTAGAAGTACAAAGTACAAAGTATCACAAAGACTTGATGAAGTATCAAATACTTTTTGTACTTGATGTATTTTTGAAGTACTTTTCACAATTCGATTCATAGCATTAAGCATTATCTAAGCTGTTAAAAAAAGGTGCAGAGTAATTTGTACATGGCTTCCTAATTGTAAAAAATTGCTAACTAAAACTTTCGTAATTCGTTGTTTTAAGGGTATTTTTTTTTACCTATTCTTCACTCTTCTTTCTTTATTTCATAAAATGGACATTTCTTTAAAACAAACGAAAGGGCTCCTTTCTTGTTTTTTTTGGAATTAAATAAAAAAGGAAAATTCTCGTTACAATTATATATATTGCAAAGTTTAGATAGATAATCATATATTAGTCATATATGCGAGCGTGTACTCAGAAAGTACTTGCACTTGGTACTTTAAATCGTAAAAAAAGTACTTGTGTACTTCAAGTACAACCTAGCTCTGATATAGATTGTACACATTAAGCGTTTTTTTTCTTGAGCATTTATTTAGAAAAATCAATGAACTTTGACCAAACAATTAATATACGATCAATAAAGAATAAACAATCAATAGAAAACGCAATGAACTTCGACCTTACAGTCTTTGAGAAAAAATGTAAACAATGGACTGTATTGACTTTCAAGTTATACAATAAGCTCAGAACAAACGGGGTCGCGCTCTACCATCGTTGTCACTCTCCGGATGTAAACTTTGCTAAAAAAAAATAACAACAATAATACAAAATAAGAGACAATTTAAACTAAAGAAATTCCGAAGTAGAGGATCGCCGCAGGCATCGTCGTCATTCAAAATTATCGCCGTCTTTGTATGTCTTAGCAACAGCGGCTAAGTTTCGTTTTCTTCGTTTTCGCGGTTGCGCTTGGGTGGGCTCGTTGTCGATCGTTCTTCCGGCGACAAAAAAAGATGCGATATCTCGCATATTTTTTCGTTCGTGTATTTACTAATAGACAACGTCGAGGGAATGCTCCGAATTCTATCGTACGACGATTCCGGGATTAAAATCGCTATAGATAAATGATCGGAAAATCAACGAGTGCAAAACGCTTAAAAAATTCTATAAACTCATGTAAAATAATTTCGAATTGATCTGAGATGTCCAGTCAGTCATACATCGACCTCGATAACTGCAGGTACACTGTAAAAAAAAATCCGTATGAAATTTAATTTACCGAACTGGAAGCTTTTATGCAAAAACTGGTACATTAAATTTAATGTAAAATTGTGATTAAAAATTACTATAAATTTTCATTGAAATTAAAGTAAATTATTAAAAATGAAGTATTTCAAATGTTTTCAATACACTGTTCATTCATTTTTCATCACAATTGTCCATGAAATTGAATATACCAGTTTTGGCATAAACACTTCCAGTCCAGTACATTAAATCTACAATTTTTTTTACAGTGTACCTTGCGCAATTCTCTATTAAATCGATTCAAGGTCTACAGAAAAAAGAATACCAGAAAAAATAGCAACAAAATGGTTCAAACTAAAATAACGAAAGGAATTCTGAAGTACAGGGTCGCCGCAGGTATCATCGTCGTTAACAACGACCGCCGTGTTCGCATGTCTTAGCAACGGCCGCTTATCGGCGCGATGGGAATGGTTAATAAATAAGTAGCCCGTGAAAACGTTCCGAGCGCTCGTCTGATACCGGCAATCAGGACACTTTCATTTTCGCGGTAGCGTTCGAGCGGGCTCGTTGCCGAACGGTCTTCCACCGAAAAAAGAAAATGAGAAACAAAGAGTGCGAATTCCACGAAAAATCGCGATAGACGCAATGACCGGAAAATTAAGGAGCGGCATTTTTTTTTTTTATTCTATAGTGTTATGTAAAATAATTTCGAATTGATCGAAGATATCCAGTGAGTCATAAGTCAACCTCGATAACTGCAGTTACCTTGCGCAATTCTCTATTAAATCGATTCAAGGTCAAGTGAACCGAGGCGCGAGTGCATCATTGAGAATGACATAGATTCGAGAACTTAAAGGCCAAGTGTTTACGCCAAGTGTTCACGCTTCGCCGTAGAACAATTCACATCACTTCCGGTATTTCGATCCGGCTAAGCAGACCGTAAAATGTCTCGCAATCCGAACTGACTCTATTTTTTTTTTCATTCTTCATTGAAGTATTTGTTAAAGAGGTCAAGATTTTTCTCTCCCTCAAACGTGAACGTGTCGAGAGTCAGATTATTTTTTTAAAGATGAGAAAGTTTGGGTTCAACAGGAGTTACAAACCGCTCAAAAATGTGTTCTTCAACTGGTGAGTTCAATATAATTTTTAATGCGAATTGTACGATGACTCAGGCTCGGCTCGTCAACTTCGAAATTGAGGGAAAAAAAGTATTGAAAATATTTTTGATTGTATCTCGCGGTTGCATCGAGCCGTAAATGACGTACAAACGAAAAAAAGAACAAATCGTCACTTACAGTGTCAAACGATAAGACATTAGCGTGCGAGATCGTATCTTATCTTCTCGTCTGTACGAGTGTTTTTTTTCTTCCTCGTCCTGTACGACTTATTCGAGGAGAATTTATTCATTTATTTTGAATAGTCATTACATCTTTGCTGCCCGGAATTGATCTAATTAATAAATATATATATTAAAATGCATCTTGCAAAGCCAAAAAGATTCCAAGCGTGCGATTTCAAATTTCGCTTGCGTTCAATCGAGACAATAGGCGTTTACGCTCCGAGTCTTCGGAACTTCCGAAATTTCCATCGACGATGTACTTGGAGCTGAGATGCGCGGTACCTTGCGACGACCGAGTTGCGGTTATTCGCAGTCCTCGGCTTTGCTTTGAATATCGCACTTCCGCTCGGAGTCGCCATTGAATGCAACGCTGAATTGATTGGTGAAACTCGGTGTGAATGAGAGCATAAAGTGCTCCGATTTATCAACGAACCGTTCTGTATTCGGCAGGATATCGTTTAATCTCCCGCGGCCTTGAGTAATCTCGTGGATTTTATGGAACAGTGACGTTGTCTTCGAAGGTTTCTAATATTTAGCCATTACAAATAATAACAATAATATAAATTCGAGCAACTAAATAATCCAGAAGGTACAAAATAGCGGGGCAAAACGGGATAAAGCATGGTGTCCAGCGGTCCTTGAAGTCCTTGGGGTCCTGGAATTGTCCTTGAATTTTGCCTGACCTTGAAATAGTCCTGGAATGTCCTTGAATTTCGTACAGACTTTTTACGGGACGCCATGTAATAGGACAAAACGCAATTTTCCCACAACTTTCAGATGGTGGCGGTGATAGTGAGTTGGGCAAAACGGTGTTGAAAAACCGGATCTATCGTTGGGACAAAATGGGGCATTCAAAAATTATTGGAAATATATATATATAAATTGTGATCTCGCTGTATGAAATGAATCTCTTGATGATGGAGTCGCGCCTTCACGAAACTCACTGGCGCCGGGGAATTCTGAGCGCGCGAAGTAAATTGACTTTTAACGAGAAATGTTGCGAGCCTCTCGTTAGCTCATCAGTCGCTTAAGAATTGCCGCTCTGGGATTATCAGGAAAATTAATAGCGGGGATCTCCGCGAGATCATGGAAATCGATGCTGTGGAGTTAGTTCCGCGAATACAACGTTCAACGTCGTCCAATCGAGAAATCACTTTTACATTGTTCGGTTTGTTGATAATTAATATACCTCGTCCGACGCTATACCACAGTTATTAATTCTCAGGCCGTTGTGTCAATCGAATGCAACTTCCGTCTACCGTCCCAGTTCGAATGTCGCGTCGCGCCGAGTGGCACTCAAGACTGCGATGCTCCGCGTATTATTCACTTTAAGAGGCTTCGAGCAGCTACAAAATCGAGCAATTAAATTTACTAAAGATCGAGACCAAACGACTCGACAAAGTAAAAAATTAATAGCTAAGTAAAGTTTCTTTATTGACGAAAAAAACGAAAAATAATAAGAATAAAAAGAATTAAAAAATAATCAACAATATTTTTAAATTCTTTAATATTGATGATCGAAGTTTTCATTTTTTAAGACTCTGAGAACATTCGGGACGATTGAAATTGTCGGTATTCGGTAAAATTTTGTGTAACGCTGGTGCATCGTGTGATAGAATTTGCAGTCACGCTGCTCTACGTCACAAACGTGAGTGATTCGTGCAGGAGATAAAAAGCATCATAAGCGACCGCTACGAACGTGCGGCGAGTCTCGTTGCGAATTGGAGCAGGCGCTCCTTTCTCTCTCGGCGGCTCGCTCAGAATTTTCTCAGTCTCCGTACGAAGTCAGTCGGTCTCGAACAGCCTTCAAATTCGAACGCGCCGAACCGAGAGATTTTCGACCGCGATCCGCAACGCTCTCCAATAGTTTCACGGCCGAAAATTAATCTTGATAATAATCGGATTAAATGTTTAAAAAAATAAATTAAATAAATTAAAAAAATTAACGCGATGTCGTGTACGATTGTCGTTGATATCCGGATGTTTCGCTCGGTCACGGAGACACTGTGAACCATGCAGTTGTGAAAGTTCTGGGAAAGCATGACAGCGCGCGTTGTACCGTGCGTTGATTCGTTTTCAGGCCTTGTGCGTGCCGAGTGAAGATAAATCTTTAGTCGATTGAGAAAAAGTTGTGTTTGTGTTTTTTTTTTTCTAACTTTACCAAAAGATAAAATTAAAATGACAAAATTTACTGGTCCACCGGCGCAGAAAATTCGTCAGATGTACGACAGTTTTGCGAGAGTTGGATTACAAAAGTCGAGCGAGGCGCCTGGACGAGACAGCAAATCGTCGTCGTCGCCGGAAGACATGCGTTTGCTCGGGTCGGTACTTTCTAATGATTATATCATTTTTAATATTTTTTTTTTAGTTTCATTATGAATACTTTCTGATGGTCCGATGCCAGACGCATTTGTATCATTCGGTCACGTGTGTGCGTCACGAAAATAAGGAAACCGATTCATTCGACGATTTATCGACGATCGAACGAACCCGCGTGACGGCAAAATTGCTCGGTACTTTAATGAAAGCGCGACGCGTTCAGAGAGTGTTACGATTTCTAGATATCGAACCGATCGTCCAGAATCGCGTTTTAAGAACTCAAACTTTTCATCCAATTTTAAAAAAGTAAAAGGAAGAAAACATTACAATCTTAGCATTTTATCAGATAATTATTTATCTTGGATTATTACTATTGTGGCAGACAATGAAGTGAATAATTGTTATTAAGATTTATTTCTTGTTCCAATCCAATCTCATTTGTATAACTCGATCACGTGTGTACGTTACGGAAATAAGAAAACCGGTTCATTCAACATTTTATCGACGATCGAGCAAGACCCGCGTGACTGTAAAATCGCGTGTTCCATGAGACACTTCACTTTAACGAAAGCGTTACGAGGTCAAAGAGTGTGACGATTTTTAGATATCGAACCGGTCCTACGGAATCGCGTTTTAAGACCCCAAACGTTTTACCCAATTTTAAGAAGGTAAAAAGAAAGTAAACATTATAATTTTTACATTTGATAAAATAATGTTTAATCGTGGATTATTATTGTTAGTATTATATTAATGTTGTGGTAGACAATTAAATGAATAATTAATTTTAAGTTTTTAATTTTATACGAAATTGTCGATGGTTGAATTTATTGACCGTGACAAGGGTAAATAATCCGAGAAGCGAGTTCAAGCGATTGGGACGAAACGAGAAGAGTGTTGAGGCATTTAATATCGTCACGTATCGAAGCAATAAATTGTTCGAGATTAAATCGGAGGGCCTGTGATGATCGCTGAGAGGGACAAGGCGGGGGAGGTTCGAGGGAATTGCGCGAGCAAAGAATCTCAGGAATGCGACGCGCCCCCACCTACGATAGTTGTCGGTAAATAGGGGCAATGAGGGTCACTTAAGAGTAAACTCTGCACGTTCGCATCTCCGTCCATCGGCGACTCCGTCAGAAAGTTCGACGCTGATGAATGAACCGGAATTTAAACATCTGAAAAATGCATTCGTATTCAGAAAAATGAATGAATCATTTTCATTAAAAAAACAGTTAGGTTTCCGGGAGATTTGTCGAACAATTTTGTTTTTCATCAATTTGCTAATAACATTTTGGAATTATTATTATGTAAAATTTCACCGTTTCTCCACCTTAATAGGCTTGATTTTTTTTCAGATTTTTATGCCATCGACAAGTGTTTGCAATTCCCTTTCAGTTCTCTGAAACTTATCCTTAAGAGAATACCTTAAAAGCTCCAATGGCGCTAACGCGTAAAAAAAAAGATTTTTTTTTGTTGTCTATGGACTGAAATAATGGGAAATAATGGCTGAGCTACTAATGATAAGGGCGCGCTAGGTGATACGTTCGAAGGTGATAAGCGCACTGAGAAAAAAAATTGTTGGATCAACCAAGGCGCGTTCACCTGCGTTCAAAGGCGTTATTTAGTTGGTACAATAAAAAATTTTGTTTGAATCGAAACATTTTGAATCGACTGAAGCAAGTAATCGTTCAACAAAAGAATGATTTAGTTGTATCAACCAAATAACAGCTTTGAGCGTATGTGACCGCGAATTTGGTTAATACAATTTTTTTTTCCTCAATGCGGGCACCGCGGGAATATTAATAATACAAATGCGTCCCTAAAATTCGATTACAATAGATTCGAAGCACGAAACTGGTATAGATGAACGGTGCGGGTGCACCTGTTCAATATCCACTGGATATTCGACGCTGGCATGTTCCGTCGGTCGATCAAAGAAATAGGGTGAGACATCGGTTAAATAGTCTCTGATGAAAAAAATAGTCAACATCGCATTTTGCTATTGCACGCATCATCGTCGAATTACGACAGCGGAACAGGCGTCTGGTTTCAATGCATAACAAACATATATGTGACTTACACTGTTCAGCCAGCGATCGTCTGCGTCGGACGGATTGCCCTTATCGACGACGTTTTACTAATCGCGCACGCTTCCGAGAGTGCGTATCCTCTCTGCGTAGTTGAAACGTGAAAAATAAGATAAAATTTAAAAAATTAAAAAATCACGCGACGTTCAATTTTCAATTATCACAGTGCATAAAAAATCTTTCGAATTTATCTGTAGATTTTAAACAATTATTCTCTTGATACAAAATGGAGTGAAGAAACTATAAATTTGACAATTCATGAATATAATTTTTTTCGTATTAATTAATTGTTTTTCTAAAAAAAAAAAAAATGTTTACATTTTTATCACAATAACGTTTTTACTTTTTTAAATTGGATGTCGTTCGGTTATCGACGCATCGTTATTCCCGGCCGGTTGAAGTTAAAGCTTCGAGTACGTGTATGCTTGTATGCTACATGCGTGGTTACTATCACTGTAATCATCCGTCAGCGGTGTAAACGCTGGAATATAAGCCACGAGGCACAGTGATAAGCAGGCCGTAAGCGGAATCAACATTGAACCGGACGTCGTGAGGCGGCGATAACCGAAATTATCAGTCAGGGGACAGTCTCATTGCTCGAAGATTTTAGTTCGACGTGAAAAATCATTAAAGACGTTTTGTTCCATGTCCTTATAGAGATCACTACTTGTCGATACATCGGACATTTAAAAGCGTGTGAGAAATCAAGGATTCCAATTTAAACAAATTAACGGTTCACGTTTGGAGCGTTTTTATTTTTATTTTTTTTACAAAAATAAAAATCGCCAAAATGGTTGATTTCTTATCGGTGATAGTTGCGGTGCGAGTTGCATCGTAAACGTGGTCGTAAAACAAAAAATCGTAAAACACAGTGTGACGGTAGAGCCACGATGAGGGGTGACGATAAGAAGCCACTTATCTCGCGAAATTATGGATCAGTCGATGCTTATTGGTAAGAAAAAAAACAGCGAAAAAAAAGTTGCAAAAAAGTTCAGTCGATCCCCACTCACAGAAAGATAGAAATCGAAGTCTCTTGCACCGAGTCTCGATTAATTCGGTGAAATTAAAAGAACATTTTTAATTGATAGAACATTTTCCTTTACGTGCTGCAGCTTTGGAACGGTCTACTTTGGGAATCCCGTTCTTGGTTTCATTGAAGTGATTCCAAAGCTGCGGCACGTAAGGAAAAAGTTATCTCATCGGACACAGTCTTCAAAAACTAAAATAAAATAATAATTTTTTTCAAGATGAAAATGTCTGTCATATGATTCATGGAATAATTTTTATCGTTGCAGGGATGGCGACGACGATCCCGATTTCGAGGGAACTACCACCCCTGGTACCCTGGTCAGGGTGCCAAGAATTCCGGGTGGGAGTGAAAAAACCGGCAAAGTTTCGACGGTCAGGATAAACATCGAGGGAATGAGTTGTCAGAGCTGCGTTAAAAATATCCAAGGAACGATCGGCGCTCGTGCGGGTGTCGTCAATGTTAGAGTAGTTCTTGAGGAAAAGGCTGGTTACATCGATTACAAGATCAACGAGACATCACCGAGTGTATTGGTCGAAGCCGTGAACGACATGGGTTTCGATGCTTCCATTTCGGAAGATCGTACCGACGACTCTCACTCGAATGACCGAGAAATTCGACCGGTCAATAGCACTTGTAGTATACACATAGACGGTATGACCTGCTCATCCTGCGTCAACAATATTACAGGTGAGATTCACCGTCCACTAATGTTATTCTATGAAACATTTGTTTTGCCCCAAAGCGTGTGTACGCGTTAAAAAGTACAACGATTTTTTTTATATCCGAAGTCGGTGAACCTTTTCCTTAAGCTGGAGTACACACTGCCACAATGACTGGGAAGCTGTAACGTTTCATTCAATGGATAAAAAAAAGAACGGAATTTTCGTAGCAGTTAATATTTCAAGTCGTGTAACTCTTGCCAGCGTTGATTCTTTTTAATTAATGTTTTTCTGCATAGAACAATAGTAAATTTAAAAAATAATAATTTCAGGGTTGAAGTACAATTATCTTTAGGAATAAAACTAGTATAAGAAGATAACTGTACAAATATTAAGCATTGCCAATAAACCTCTTTTACTACTACTAATGATTTGTGATAGAAAAGTAATAATTCATAAAAAAAGTAATAATTCCTGGAATTTCGATACAATGCAGGTGTAATATCAGAGAAGCCGGGTGTAAAGGAGATAAACGTGAGTCTCGAAGCCAAAGAAGCCAAAGTGTCATACAGTAGCGGTGACGTGACTGCCGACCAAATTGCCATGTACATAGAGGAGATGGGTTTCGATGCGTTCGTAATGGAGGTCAATGGTCACAATCTCCTTCCCCCCGAGAGGTCCTCGACTACCGTGAAAAACGGTACCGTGGCCATACCGATGAGCGGAGCTGGCGACGGCAACAAAGAGGAACAAAGACTGTCAAAATGTTTCCTACACATAAAGGTACGCGCAGTCCTGAAAATTAACTACCCCGCATCGGGGTTAATATTCTTTCTCCTGTGCGTAGGAAATTTTGATAGAATTAAAAAAACGTAGTTTTTCATTACAGGGTATGACTTGCGCATCCTGCGTAACGGCGATCGAAAAACATTGCAAGAAATTGTACGGGGTCGACAGTGTTCTCGTGGCGCTGATGCCCGGTAAAGCTGAGGTCAAATATGATTCCGAAAAGATTTCTCCCATCGACATAGCGCTGAGCGTTACGGATCTGGGATTCCCTACGACGCTGATCGAAGAGCCTGGCACGGGCGAAAAGGAGGAAGAACTGAAGGTATAACAGTTACTAGTTGCTCGTTCGTTAAAACGACCGTCGTACGACGAAGAATAATTTAACATACTGGTATCTTCAGATTACGGGAATGACGTGTGCATCGTGCGTCAATAAAATCGAGTCGACCGTTAAAAAGATGCCAGGCGTACGTTCAGCGGTCGTAGCTCTGGCGACCCAGCGCGGAAAGTTCAAGTACGACACGACGGTGACGGGCATTCGTGACATAATAGAGAGGATAAACAAATTAGGCTTCGAGGCGACTTTGTTCAGTAACAAGGACAAGGAAAATCGAGGCTATCTAGACCAGAAGTAAGAAAAGCAAAAAAAAAAGTACATATATTGACTCAGTAACTGCAAAATTAATAACCATAATTTTATCATTTTATAAAATTATTTTTTTGTACATAATCATTCGCGTGAAGTACTGATAATAATTGTACTATTCGATGTTCTAGAGAGGAGATACTAAAATGGAGATCGGCTTTTTTGATCTCGCTGGTCTTCGGTGTTCCGTGTATGATTATAATGACTTACTTCATGTTGGAGATGTCGATAGGTGGGAAAACTCACGAGGAAATGTGCTGTATAATACCCGGTTTGTCGTGGGAAAATTTGTTGATATTTATCTTCTCCACGCCTGTGCAAGTAAGCCAATATTTTTTTTCATCACTCGGTGCAGAAATGGCGACTTTTCCGCCCGCTTCGCGTGCGTAAAACCGCCATTTTCGCACCTTGTGATTAAAAATTTCGTACATCCCTCGTGCGAAACACTTTTTCTAACTCATGTGATAACAGCACTCGTTAGAAAAACGTTTTTCGCTCTCGTGAAGTAATGTACTATTATCATTCACTTTATCCTTGGACCAGTGTAAAATTATTATTATTATTATTATTGTGATTGCAGTTTTTCGGTGGGTGGCATTTTTACGTCCAAGCTTACAAGGCCCTGAAACACGGCACAACGAACATGGATGTCCTGATCTCAATGACAACGACGATATCTTACGTCTATTCGATCGGAGTTCTCGCCGCGGCGATTGCAATGCAAGAGCACACGAGTCCACAGACTTTCTTTGATACGCCGCCGATGTTGTTAGTTTTCATAAGTTTAGGACGATGGCTTGAGCACGTGGCGAAGGTTTGTCGATTTTTTTTTTCATCGATGATTTGATAAAAGTAGCTACTGCGTGGCACACTACTTAAATGGGTGCTAAATTTTGACAATTGTTTATCCAAAATTGTAAGTATTTATTGGCGGTAAAGGAGATTGATTTGTATTATTTCATGTGTCGTCAACCAAGAAAAATATTGATCACGGTGGTCTTGCAAGAATAACAATCGGTAAAAGCAAATCTCCTTGATAGTACGTTTGTGTTGGATTATTTAAAAGTAATATCGGTATTTTTTAACCGATTTTAATGTACCAAGACTCATTTTGTTCCTTAAGCTCTGCTCAACGAATTTACCAAGTAGATTTTTTTGTAGGTTTAACCTTTGACAAATACGGCCGATTGTTTAACCGGCGATCTTTTTTCCCCATAAACAAACTGCTAATCATAATCAAAATTTGCATTTATCAGTTTATGTATTTGTAAAAACATCGTTATCAATAGCTTCCTTGATTGACGACCCATGCAGTAATACGAATTGACTTCCATCACTGTTAATAAATGCACAACATTTTGCATAAACAATTGTGCAAATTTAGCCCTCGTTTGCCTGGTGTTCAGTCAATATCTACCTTAAAGAAATAATACTTTCCTTAGTCATTCAATAATTCATAATTTTTCGTTTTTCCATTACAGGGTAAAACTTCGGAAGCTCTGTCGAAGCTTCTGTCCCTAAATGCAACGGACGCGGTTCTTGTGACTCTTGGCGACAACAACGAGATACTCTCGGAGCGTTTGATAAGCGTCGATCTCGTGCAGCGCGGCGACATCCTCAAGGTCGTGCAGGGTGCGAAAGTACCGGTGGACGGTCGAGTCATATCGGGTCACTCGGCATGCGACGAGAGTTTGATTACCGGCGAGAGTATGCCGGTGACGAAGACGAAGGGATCCGTGGTAATCGGTGGTTCGATAAATCAGAACGGTCCTCTGTTGGTGACGGCGACGCACATCGGCGAGCACACGACGCTCGCACAGATCGTGCGTCTCGTGGAGGAAGCTCAGACGAGCAAAGCTCCGATTCAACAATTGGCGGACAAAATCGCCGGCTACTTCATACCATTCGTTATACTCGTTTCCCTGCTGACACTGATAACATGGACGATCGTCGGATACGTCGACATAAGGCACTTGCCGATATCCCTGGACGACTGGGCGAACGAGTCTGAAATAAATAGAGAGGAAATAATCTTCCAGTTTGCATTTCGATGCGCTCTCTCGGTGCTGGCGATCGCGTGTCCCTGCGCCCTGGGCCTGGCGACGCCGACGGCCGTGATGGTCGGCACCGGCGTCGGTGCGCTCAACGGAATTCTCATTAAAGGCGCCGAGCCGCTCGAGAACGCGCACAAAGTAAAGTGCATAGTGTTCGACAAAACTGGCACTCTCACGAACGGCGTGCCGATGGTCTCGAAGATCGCTTACTTCGCGAACGAGAAAATCTGCTCGATCGTCAAGCTGCTGGCGGTCGTCGGCACGGCGGAGGTAAGCAGCGAGCATCCGATAGCGTCGGCGATAGTTCGTTACGTCAAGGAAACCTTCGGTACCGAGGTCAACGGACAATGCTCGAATTTTCAAGCCGTCGCGGGATGCGGCTTGAAGTGCCGCGTCTCGCACCTCGAGACGATGCTCTCGTACGCCGCGAAGTCGGAGAAAATCGTCAATTACTCGAATCAAACGAGAAACGAGTCGACCGGAAGTTTTAAGCTCAACAACGTACCGCTCGATATCGTTCCGCTGGCGGCGTTGGATTCGGAGAAGCGGAATCAGGAACTTGAGCTGCTGCTGAGTCCGGAGAGCCACGGAGATCGGGAAGTGGCTAACGATATATACGACGTTTGCATCGGTAATCGCGAGTGGATGAGAAGAAACGCTATACCGATACCGCAGGAGGTGGATATGCAGATGATGGACGAGGAGGATCTGGGAAACACGGCGATATTGGCTGCGGTAAATGGCACGCTCGTGGCCATGATCAGCGTCGCCGATACGGTGAAACCGGAAGCCCATCTGGCGATCTACACGCTGAAGAGAATGGGACTGGAAGTTATTTTGTTGACGGGCGACAACAGGAAGACCGCAGCGTCTATCGCTAGACAGGTAAACCATTCGTGACTTGCAAGCGAAGGTCATTACCGTCGATAATGCAACTTTGTCGTTTCGTTCTTAAGGTCGGCATCAGAAAAGTCTTCGCGGAAGTTTTGCCCTCTCACAAAGTCGCCAAGATACAGAGACTCCAGGAACAGGGCTTCAGGGTCGCCATGGTCGGTGACGGCGTCAACGACAGTCCGGCACTGGCCCAGTCGGACGTTGGCATAGCGATATCGTCCGGCACGGACGTTGCAGTCGAAGCTGCCGATGTTGTTTTGATGAAGGTAACAATGGAAAAAAAGATGCCCGCGAAAATATCAATTAATGCTCCTCGAGCATATTACTTGACTAACGATTATGTTGGCCCGGGCGCTCGCGTGGAACCCATGGGTCATGGCATGTGGAAATCCATTTTATATGCTATAAAAACCAAAATACTTAAGATGTAAGATGTGATCGATTTTGCACATTTTGCGATTGAGTAACGCGAATGTATTTGTTCCTTTCAGAACGATCTGCTCGACGTTATCGGGTGTCTGGATCTCTCGAGAAAAACTGTTTACAGAATAAGATTGAACTTTCTGTTCGCTAGCGTTTATAATCTTTTAGGCATTCCGATAGCCGCTGGGATATTCAGTCCCTTCGGTTTCTTCCTACAACCATGGATGGCTTCCGCAGCTATGGCACTGAGTTCCGTTTCCGTTGTCGCTAGCTCGCTTATGTTAAAACTGTGAGTACTGGAGAGATTACACTGTAAACAAAAAAATTGTAAATTTAATGCACCGAACTCGAAGTTTTTCTGCCAAAACAGGTTCATGAAATTCAAAGTACTTTTAATTAAAGCAAGTTATAAAGATTAAATAACTTTTATAGTAAAATTAAAGTAAAGTATTAAGAATACAATACTTCCAATGTCTTTAATACACCGAACATTAACTTTTCGTCACAATTGTACATGAAATTTAATATACCAGTTCTTGCACAAAAACTTCCAGTCCGGCACATTAAATTTCATATGAATTTTTTTAAATATTTTGACTTAATGTTGGAGTCGTTCCGTATGTTCCGTATCAAACTTTTTGTGTCCTTTTTATTTTTAGATATCGCAAGCCAACGAGAGCGACGCTGGAGACGCCCGAGTATCTGCAGGCGATGCGAGCGTACTTCGCCGCCAGATCGACGGACACCGACGCGATATCATTGCACCGCGGTCTCGACGACGGACCCGAAGCGCCGCTTCATATCAGCGGCTCGACGATATCCAGGTACGGACAAACTAACATCGAGATACTGGACTCGCCTTCGCTGAATCACGATAACTCCGTTGCCTGAATGAAACAATTAATAACTCAAAATAGATATTCTCATCTATACATTTTTTTCCTCGAATGCAACCCCGGATCTGCTTTCTCCACGCATTTTCTAGTTCTAATGTCAGATAACTGCGAGCTTCTTACATCCGTTGTCCACGCTAGATAACGATCGTACCTCCCTCTAACTACATCCCAGTAATATTTTTTGTAAGTAAATCATCAACCAATTTGACTGATCCTAGTGACTTGCATGTCGAGCAAACGGCGATTTTTTTTTTTTGCTACATATGGACAAAAAATACTGCGTTATTGTATATTATAGTTTTGTAATGTTATGTGCGTTCTTCCGGAATTGCCATTGTTGAATCGTTCAACGTCTGTGTGTTCAACGTCTCTTTTCAATGTACATTTTCCTAACATACCGATTTGGCCGTCAATATCGCCATACGACTGAGGCAACGAACACTGCTGTTACTATTTAGCGTTAGAACAAAAAAAAAAAAAACTGCAATGTACAAGTTAGCTTGTATTGATCGAACTTGCCTGCCGTGAAAATCGAATTGTATATTGATTTATATTTAAATTTAATCGAATGGCCAAACGCATCGTTGATATATTTTTTCCTATAGGCGAGACAAATTATCCGAAACCGCTGTTTAGAATCGACGAGTGTGTATAAATCGTAAGTTCTCGAATCGATGAGATTTCGAAACTAACTGCCTACGTTTTCTGCAATGTATATTACATGCGACAGTTAATATAGTATAGTATAGTCATTATTGTTACGAGACTTAGCTCATAAGTCGGAGTGTGATGTGACCTTTTTTTGGTGCTTTTCCTTTTTTCTATCTTCATATATATTAATTATAAAACATGTTTATTAACAAATTTTATACTTTCATTTCCTAGAAAAAAAAGAAGAAAAAAGTAAAGCCTCATCCAGAGCACGAGGCTTTACTTTTTTTCTGCTATAACATTTTTTTTCTCTCAGCATCCTGCTTCCTCGCTAGAAACCCGCTTGAAACTTATAGTCCTCCGTCGATGCGGTAAATAATCTTTAACATATTTGAACACATTACAGAAAATGCATTGAGGAATCGCTATCTCTGCTACGTTCGTTTTATTTCGTATCTCTTATTTTCCATCCCCGCAATGCCATAATCACTGTAACAGCATGTCCAGCACTCTTGTAGAAAGCGACGATACGTACTTTGAGAAGAAATCGGTGAAACGATCTCGGCTCCTGTACGGTGCATTGAAACTACCAGTGGGTACGACCAAAAAATAACTATACTCATTAATGCATGGACTTTTAACAACAATCCGATTAACTTTCATCTATTTAAAATTAGTAAAAAAAACTTAAAGCGTTTCATCAGTTTCAGGCTATTCGGAAGAACGAAGGACGAAGTGGAGGGACGACTTCTCGGCGACGACACGAGCGGAGTCGTCGCGATCGTGGATTTTTCCGATACTCGAAGAAAAGCCAAGAGCGACGCGGACACGTCTATCTTGTAAAACTTTTCGATATACGCGAAGATACGTAATTTATTCGCTTCATCTCGAACGAAAACGATTGACGGTCATCTTTGACGCGGCATTAATACTTTTGCTATAACGACCAAATTCTCTTTTTATTGCGTAAAAAGAAAATCCGTGTGCGAACGCACACGCAAATCGACAAGCACAACCATTATTTTTTTTTTTTGTACTTATTCAATCCACTCGCCAAGACCCTCCCACACTATTTCGTGTGGAATATAAACTTCTATGTAAATATATTGTATCATAAGCGTGTACATTTTTTTTTGAGAACTATCTATTGACTATACTCGTACGATTACGATGATATTTTTCTTCCGCCAGACTATTTTTTTATACTAATCTCGATGTGACCGACGCGATTGTGCAAAATGAGAAACACCAGCTGGTTTAAAACGTTTTTCTTTAATTTTGCACAAGTGCCTCGCTTCGCGATAACGTGTATTTAACGGATATATAAATAATTCATTCAAGAAACATTTCTAAGCCTTTATTTACTTGTTAAGAAGTAATGTCATTTGTACTTATCGTTTACTTGTAATTAAAATATCATATTTTCTACGCGTTAATACACTTCTCTTTTGTATTCATTTACGACAAGACTTTGGCTGGAATGTGGAAAAGCTCAATGACTTTGGGACTTTCAATCGTGTCCTGCGACATGTAAAATTTAGCAGTGAGAACATTGGATATACGTGGATAATCTGCTCGAGAAACATATTGAGGCACATAAGTATCCTCGTTAAAAATACGTAAATTGGTACGTACAGTAAGACACACGAAAGTTTCATATTTTCTATTGATCTAGAAACTTCGAATGGTTATCACAAGAGTGTCCTCACAGATAAAACAAATGTAAATATTAAACTTTGGCTTTAAAAAAATAGTTGCGGGTCGGTCGTCTCGCGACGGAACCCGGCAACGCGACCGGCGCAATTTCGGCCCATATCGTTCTGCGCTAGCTTCGTAAATCGCTTCAATGTCGCGACATTCCGGCGATGCAGTCCGACGTGTCGATTTTCTCTCTCTTGTTATCAAAGTCGTAAAAACCAGAAGCGGCGAAATCCATCGAAGAGTCGTTGTTGCCCTGAGAGTAATTGTACTCTCCATCGAACAGCGGTCTGACTTCGTTCCTGACGCTCATCAGCAAGTTGGGAAAAAATCCACCGTTCTGGGTCGAGGAGACGATATTCTCGTCGTTGCGGTCGACATTCTCGTTGTAATTCTCGTACGTGATGTCGTCGTCGTAGGGACAAACCGACGACGCGCTTGGATCGAAAGCGTTGTCCTGAACGTTGCGGAAATTTTCTCTTGCTGGCTGGGCGCCATTGGTCAGTGCGAGATCGTCGTCGAGATTCGTTATAACCGGAAAATTCTCGATGCTGTGTTCGGCAGCGTAGTTCGAGCGACTCGAGGCATTGTCGCCGCAGTTGCTGTTCGGAAGGAAACAATCCCTGTTCGGCTGTTGACTCTCCGACCAAGAATTAATCTGATTGGTTGAATTGTCGAAGCCTCCCGTTCCTAATGGGTCGTAAGTTCCGCCTGAATTTTGCGCTCCGTACGAATTGCCGTACGAGGAATCGCTCAGGGACGAGTAACTGTTGGGCAGAACTTTAACCCCGTTCCAGGACATGAAAGACGACGAGCGATACTCGCTCGTGTTGCCGCTGTTGCCGACGAGACCGCAACCGTTCGCCGGTATCGCGTACATACGATTGTTGACGCTCGTGACCTCCGAATTGTAAGCGATTATACTCGGCTGTAGAGCATTAATCGAATTCACCGTCGGTTCGTTAAACGTGTTGCTCGAAATCGTTGTGGAGTTGTAAGCTGCAAGTGTGTCCGAGCTAATCTGCCCGGCGTAGTTCCAGTTGCTCGACAAATTCCCCGCAGAGCTTTGGTTGTGAAGAGGAAATACAGAATTCCGTAAGTTCACGCTCGTACCGTTGCTGTTGTATCGATCGTCGATCGTCAGCGAGCTCGGATTGCAGCGATTGCTGTACGGGTCGTCGATCGAGTCGCAGCCGAATCGATTCGCCACGCTTTCGTTGTATCCATTCTGCGAGGTGTTGCCGATAGGAACATAAAATCCGGAAGTGCTAGAGCAGTTTTGTTTTTTGACAAACGAGCTTGCCGGTTCGGGTGAAATCCACGTGCTCGAAGTTGGACGAAGTTTGGACTGGGCCGGCGCGACGGAAGAGAAAGCGCTGCTGCTGGATGGAATTCCGGGAACGTTTTGTAGACTGTTTGCTGTGAAAGGCTTTGCGAGCGCGTTGAAGTTTCTCGGGTTCTCCGGAAGACCCTTTCCTAGACCGGAAGTTCTCTGCGCGCGCGACGCAGAGTCCTGCCAAGTTTGACCGCGTTTCTTCTTCTTCTTTCCTCTCGCGCTCGTGTCTTCGGCCGGAATGTGAGGTCCGTAGCTCGGGTTTGAGTCGACAGTCGTCGAGCACGTGTCGGGCAGAGGAGTCGAGAAAATAACGGCCAAAGGATCTTTGCCGTCGTCGAGAAGAGCGTGTTCTTCGTTGTCAGTCTTCGGCGACGTCATCGTCGCGGCCAATTCGCGCATCAGATATCTCTTCTGCTTATAGCACTCGATCTTTGTCGTGACGACCTTGCCGTCCGTCGTTCTGGATACGACGAGAGGCGCCGGCGATGTACTGGGATTCAAAAAGTAGTGATGGTCCTTCGTATATTTTTCGTACAACTGCTGCAACTCTTGTTCCGTCAGTGGCGAACTGCTGAAGGAACGTGATGTTTGCTCGCTCTCCGGTGACGATTTTGGTTTTTTGGCTGGCGTCGTTTTGGCCTTCGTGGTGGATTTTCGTGCCGGCTTTTCGTCGATCTTCTTTCTGGATTTCGTCTCCGATCGAGTGATCCTCTTGCTGCGGCTGGAAACGCCCACCGACTCGTTCGGCGGATGGTAATCCTCGTCTGAATTCATCTTCGAGATTCTGTGATGAAGAAAAAGAGGAAAATTAAAAATAATACGAAGTTGGAAAAAAGCAGAGATACAGGAGATTTATAATGATCGAGAGTTTCACTATCGAATAGAGAAAACCAATGCAATATAAGAAGACAATGAAAAACATGAAAAATGATGGATTTTATCATCATCATCAAACATTCTATGTTATACATTTTTCTTATGAAATGTTCTCTTTAATTTCTTTCTATACTTAATTATTATTGAATATAGATCATATTTCTTTATATATTTAAATGAGCCAGAGGTCACTGAAAGATTGTTAATAGTAAATATTAACTTTGTAGAACAGAGCAAATAAAAAAATTTGCAAGATTTTCTAAGTCCAAAAATTTGACCAATGTTATGGATTTATCTACAGAGAAATTTTTTGTTTATTCAAGGGTACAAGCGCACTTGTTATATTTTGTCGTAGAATGCGAGAGCCTGAATTAGATTTTGCAATCACATTGGATGATCAAATGAAGATTCGAGGGATCATTCTAAAATTTATGTCACATCACTCGCTGTAATTCATCGATCATGCCCAACTATTCGTTGAAATTATAGAAATAAATCTCAGCAGTGAAATACATGCAGAATTAAGGATATTTCAATTACTTCAGAATAATCGTAGCATCTGTCGAGTAGCATATTCCTGATATACAAATCTATCAACGACAAACGGTTGGTTCGCAAAGCGATGGTGTTTTAGTAAATTTAGTTTGAACAAATATTTAAGAAATGATAAACCTATGAGGATTTTTTTAAACAAAGTTTAATAAAACGCTATTCGAACCAATCGTCTTGCGAATCAATCATCATTAACATATCCATATATCAGAAATGTATTACTTGACGTATGCACGATTATTCTGAAGTAATTGAAAAATCCTTGGTTCTATATTTATTTCAGTACATAGAATTTATTTCTATCGCTGCTATAAATACTTACAGATAATAAATGAATTACTATGACTGATTTGACTTTTATTTTTTTGGATACATAAATTCTAGAACAATCCCTTGGATCTTTGTTCAATCATTCAATGTGATTGCGAAACTTAACTGAGACTCTCTGACAAAATATAAAACTGCGTTTGCACCCTTCAATAAACAAAAAAAAATATAATTTTATTTTATAGTTGCATACAAAAAAATAAAAATAAAATAAAACCATGCTGCAATTCCTATTGGTTCGCACAACCGTCAATTAAAATCAATTACCGCTATTGGTTCGTGTAGTAATTTCTCTCACAAACCATTATGGTTTGTTTCAACGATCTTTACGCTTGTTTTACGCGAAGTTTGCGTTAATCGTGTCTTAATCACAGCAAGCAAATACATCGAAGCCCGAATTATCATGACAGTGACAAATTAAATTCAGGCAAATCGTTAAAATACAATGGATTCTCAATCGGCGAACGATAATTAGATGCAGCGGTTACTCACATTGTGTTGTTCTCAACGGTGATCTTTTTATTATTCCGTCAAGAGACGCGACGCGTTCGACCTTCCATGCGCTACTGACGTGTCCGGACGTGGCGTTCTCGAAAAATTGTATCTATCCTTCGGCGATCAGCGCGACAACAACACTTTTCTCTGAATACGAACTCGAGCGTGAAATATAAACAAACCGCTGCCCGACGCCGGTACACGTGGTGAGTGTGCGACCTTTCGACCGACGATTTAACGCGCGCCGGTACATTTTTGAACGCGCATCTACCCCTCCCACCTATATCGATGTTTTGTCCGTCCGATCATCGAAAGCCGTTAGAAGTTTGGCGCAATTTATGGAACTTGGCCAAGCGGCATAAATCCAAGAAAAAGTTGAAAGAAGAAGAAGAAGTTTGGCGAAACAAACTTTGGTGAGTACAATATTCGTTTTCTTAAGCATAGAGAGGCACAACTTTATTTTTAAAAAAATCTGAATTATCAATGAAACTTTACATTAAATCGTGTACAAATTCTAGAAAATAAAAAATTCGTCTATCGACGCCGCGAAATAACGTTGCTTTACGACGAAACAATAAATAAATAACCTTAAAATATCACAATTGGTATAAATTAACGAACGAACGATGTTTCAGCGATCAGCGATAACACGCCAGGCACTCGGTGTGCTCGCCATCCTCGTATCTGAAAGTAAATTCATTTTGCGTTACGCTCGTGAAAAACGCGTTAGTTCAATTTGGCGCCGACACAGGTGCACAGGCCTCTTTACTCACACAATGAGAGAGCACTTGTCGCAAAAATATTCCAGACACTTGGTGCACTCGTTCATGCAATCGGTGCACTTGTGATCGCTGCAGTAGAAGCATCTTGTGTAAGCCTCGACCGCCGTGGTCTTGCAAGCTTGGCACGATTTTTGTTCCCACAGCTTTAGAGAAAGAAACCCGATTAACGTCTCACGGTAAAGATATAGTCATTTATTTCACTTGGTGCGTAAATGGTGGTTTTGAGCACACTACGTCTGCATGAAATCCTAATTTTCACACCTAGTGATATAAAATTTGGTACGATACTTGTGCGAAAAACATTTTCTTAACTCGCAGAAATGCCACACTCATCTTCGGCTTGTGCTGCAAAGTCACACGCATCAGGAAAAGGTTTTTCATACTAGTATTGTAATGTGCTATTACGATACTAGTGCGATAAAACATTGTTGATGAGTGTGATTTTGCATTATGGGCCAAAGGCAAGTGTTGCGATCATACGGGTTAAGAAATTTTTTTTCGCTTATCTATCTTACAAAATTTTACTTCACAAGGTGTAAAATTGAGGGTTTTACACATGAAAAGCGTGTGTAAAACGCCATTTTAACACAGAGTTAGGTAACTTAAATTGAAATCCACAACAAAGCAGCTCTTACTTCTATGTCTTTGTCGGAGGCTTGGAGTTGCAGCTTGCTGTCGAATATCATTTGTTTCAGAGCCGACTTGTGCTGGGAGTCCTCGGAGTTCTTCTCTGAGGAAAGAATTTTTTTTACGTCTCCCTGACACAGAGCCAATTTTTGTTGAAACTCTTTTCCACCTTTTTTCAACAGATCGAGAGTTCTTGCTATTGGATAGAAGAATAGAGTAAATTAATCGAGTAAATGGACCGTGGTTTCGCACGTTAGCCGTCAATTCTACCGGTCCGCTGGGCTTAACCTTCTTCTCACCGTAAACTTTTTTCATTTCTTGTTCCTTGTTAACGCCGTTGCTGTATTGTCTCTGACCCACGTGTATCTTCAGTTGTGGCGATAGATCGTCGTCGAAAGGACACGCTCGTTTCGACATTGTTTCTTTGTTTTTTAATTAAGAAAGGAGAAGAATTATCGTTGAAGCGAAACAAAAGAAAAAGTAGCAAAGAAAAGTATGTGTTTACGCGCTAAGCCGACATCGCCGACATAAAGTATCCTGATAAGGCGAGTCTCATAGCTGGACAGCTGATATCCTACTTTTGCTTGCGGAGGTTATTCTATTCGGATAACGATGAGAACTGCTGTAACCGTACACTGGAAGCATAGAACTCTGCACAGCTCTTGCCTTTATCGATCGCGGTTAATCTGAAAGGGTTAACCGAGTTTAATCGATTGGGCTGATTCGAATAGAAATATTCGAATGAGTCCAATCGATCTGAGCTTCTCGGTAATAAGCCAGAGCTGAACAGAGATTTGATGCGGCAAAGGTATTCTTCGTCCGTGTACTCGAACGTTCTTAGAGTTTTAGGGATAATCATAAATATTAACGGGAATACTAGTCGATTAGATTTTCCATGTTTTTGTGTTCGAGGCTTATGGGAGAACAATTCAGTTTTTTTTTTCTGTTTAAGTAGTTCCTATTGAAAGTTGGTCGACAAGAATAATAAGACTACGAGTTAGTAATGTTTCGTTTATTATTAATGTTGCATTATTAGTATCATCATTATTTTTATACATATTTGATATTGGCGATCAACAAATATGTTACAATTTTTCTTTTTTTTTTTAATTCTCCCATCCATTACCTGTTCCATTCGTTTGCAAGAAAACTGTTGATATATCATATAATAAATACATAATAATTAATAGTCATTACCTGATAATTTATCATCAGTATTAATCGTAATCGTGATAACTGTACATCGTAGCTATATATATAATATATATATATCGTAAAATATACATAGCTATCGCTCGCGTTATATTAGTTTAATGGTGATGACGAAGTAAATGAACGAATGAGAGTTATTTATTTGGGTTTCTTTTTTTTCCTTTTATTTACGAGAGAAAAAGAAAACGTTTATATATAAATCGATAACAAATCAATCCGAACCGCGTCGGCCACGCCAAATTCATCATTTCTCTTTACTACTAGCGATATTATACATATAAAAATTGTTATTACAAAGCGCTTTGACGATTAATCCACTCTCTAAACGAGTGTATTTAAGAATGCTGTATTACCACAAGTAACTGTTTTTTTTTTTTTTTTTGCCGTTCTAAGCGGGACCGTGAATGATGGTTATTGAATCACATTACGCATTATTACACTGTACCGATAGTTCATTGGCTGTATGTGTGTCGATTTATCATCTGATTATTTCTTTTGTCTTTTTTTTTTCAAGCATTCGCACGAACAACATCTCAGTTCGAAAATAATTGTTACTATTTCTTGTTTACTTTTTTTTTCTTCTCTTTTAATGCTTTGTTTTAAATCTAGATATCTAGATTATAGGGACGGGGACGGTGGCCAATTCGTGAATGGCCTCGTTATCCATTCAGCACTGCGCGATTAATCGCATAATGTTTATAAGAGAAAAAAAACGAAAGAAATATGTTTTGCCGCCGGAACGTTCTACAAACGAACTGCGAGTTTCAAAGTATATGCGATCGAATTTTTTTCTTTTTATTTTTTGTAACCTTTCAAGTTCACACGGACACGTCGATCGAAACATTTATGCCTTATCTCCCTCCGTCTTATCGCTCTCTAACTTTCCATCTAATAATTTCTTTCATCTTTCGTTTTTTTTTCTCGATCTAATTTGGAGAACCCCCTTGCAACCACACTCGTTATTGTCAGTTGTCATGGACGTGTCACCAAATTTACGGCAATTGATTAATCGCAGACGTGCGCAACCGCATTTATGGATCATTGTATTTTTTTCCATTTTTTTTTTCTTCCTGCCATGTGTTTTCGATCGTGTCAAGCGATAGAGTATTTGTGTATCTATGTGTGTGTGTATGTGTTTTTGTTTGTTCAGTGTTTTCCCTTCTGCAGTCCTCGCTGCTCGGTTATCCGTCGTCGAATCGAATTATTTGTTGTTCGACCCTTCTCCCCTACAAAAATCTATGCCGCTAAAAATTTATTACATTCACTACGTTTACGCGCACGTTCTATAAATTAAAAACTTTTTGTTTAATCGTCGAACGTTAAGAAATAAATTAGACTCATACAATTATTCTTATTTTTACAATTATAATTAAAAACATTAAAAAATAAATTAAGTTATACTATGGATCATATATGATTTACAAAAAACCTTTTTAATTAACATCCAACACTTTTTAAACGTTAAGCGTGGTAAAAAAAAATGTATAGAATATTTATTTACTTTTGTCGTCTCGTAAAATATAGGATTGGGTGAAAACGATAAATTTTCCCGATGTCCGCGAGCAATAATTGTCTCAATTAAACGCGCGTAAACGCAATGATTGACTAAACGAAGCGAGAACATTAATTCGGTCGATCGAATAATCAGTTTATCAGTAATAATTAATGAACGATCAATGCTCGTGTCGGAGATTCTCATTCGTCTACGAAATATTGTGTGTTATGTGTGCTGCTGACTCACAGTCGTATACAAAATATATAGCGCGACTCGGTGTTGCGGATTTAATGCAAAACCTTTGTTTGTTTTTTTGCTTTATGTTTATTTTTTTTTGGTATTCATTTGTTTTTCTTTGGTGTTTAGTTGCATGAAGAATCATCACTCCCCGGCGAGCGGTGCTGCGACGACTCGCGGAGAAAAATAGAGGCTGAAAGCAATGGAGAAATAGGAGCCGACAGTTTATAAGGTGAGGGACAAGCGTAAGGGAGTCGTACGATTTTTCACGTGGATACCACTCGAGAATAACAGCCGGACCGAAGGTGAACTAAAATCGATGTCCCACTCACTGACCTTAAAAAAATCCTTTTTTCCCCCGAGATTTACTTCCGGAGGGAGGAATAAAGTTTATTTTTGGGATAAAAGTAATCAAAAAATAAATTAATTTCGGCTATTAAATTTCTTTTTATTTTTCCGAAAGTAGTCGCGATCATTCAGAATTTTTTATCGGACTTAATTCATTAAATACTATTTTTTTTTCTGCAATGAAACATAAATTAGAAAATGGTAATTTATGGAATCGGGCAATGAAGTGGGACGTCGACCTTCAATTATTACGCCGCGAAGAAAATATCGATTTCGAAGGATTAATTTTTTGTTTGTTTCTTTCTCTTCGCTATCACTTAATTGATTTAACTACAACGAGCAACGCAAGGTAATTACAAAGCACGCTGACTAAAAAATCTTGACTAACTAGTGACCGTACGGGCGATCTCTTTGCGCTCGCGAATCTGCAACAGAAGCCATGTGCAGCCAAAGAAACAGTCGAGTTGAAAGTAAAAGAACATTTTCAAAGCTGAGCAACAAAGAATGAACAACAACGATTTTTTGCTCATTCCGAAAAAAAATAATAATAAAAAATAATGAAACATTTAAAAAATATTATTCCCTCGTCTTTATGTATAGGTAGAGAGACTTGTGGGACGTCTGGTATCTTTGGCTACAACTCCGTTCTGCCAGTTTCATTATCGTGCTATCATCGTCGCCCTCTCGTAATATCTCGGACACATTTTTTTTTTAAATTAAAAAAACGGTCTATCGTATTTCCTTACGGTGCACGTCGAGCCGACCGTTTTTTTTTTCTATCGACCAGAAATCTATTACGATAATTATATAAATATATTAGATGCACAGTGATAAATTATTCAAACATCAAGCGAGAGATATATTACAGGTAGGCTCCGCGTTACAGCGTCGGTTGTGAGTGCGCGGCTACACACGTATGCGCCTCGTATGTAGTTAATATACACACAGTTACGATTTCTTATTTTTCTTTTTTCTCCACTTTTTCCTCAAAGTGGTTGCGTGTTTTTTTTTTTTATATATTATAAAGAACACTGAGTGCACGCACCGGATGCACTCACGCATAAGAACATATGGTGCAGCCCGGACGCGAGAGAGCGCGCGCGTTTCGTCAACATAACTTTTCCAACAATAAACATGCAATGAACCAATAAACGTCGCGACTCTTACTCTCCTTTCTTTTTTTTTTTCTTCACGTTTCATCGATTGGCGAATTGTATAAAAAATTCTCTACTACGCTACTTCGAAAGCCTTAACTAACGTTTTACAGGATTTCTTCGGTGATAAATGCGTTGATAGACTTTACATGTCGCACGTGTCGAGCGCTGAGCCCGAAATTCGGCGGCGCTTTTTCTTTGCTTTTTTTTTATCGTAAAATATATATAGCATTTCTTCATTTTTTTTTTCTCTTTTTGGGTGGGAGAAAAAGTTACTACAAACAATAGTCGACGAACAAGCGAAACGATATGGATATTACTAGAGTGAGTTATATAAATTGGCGAGCTAATTTTTTTCATTCTTATTTTTCACAGAATCGTGCCAGACTCTGCCGTTGGGAGCGGAAGTAGCCGCGATCCGGTGAATAGTCGATCGAACAAATCGTTTTTTTTTATACACACAGCGAAAGGATAGAATTTATCATTCCTACTTGCCGCACAGAATATCTTCGTTATCTTTCATTTCAACACACAACGCGCTCCGCGTCGATACAAAACTCTAGCTTTTAAGTATGGCCGGTAATTTTTTTTCATCTTTCATTTCTTCTCCAGATACAATTAATTTTTAATTCTTCCTTTTTTAATAATAATAATCATTTATTAAGTCTTAGCTAGATTTCTCTTCCGAGTCGATTTTTTTTTTTTTTTGCTTTAAAGATAATTCGCAATTACGCAAGTAGATAACCGCACGATTAAATCATCTAATCACAATTCTTTCATTATCTCGCTTAGCGTTTATATTTTTTACTAAACACTCGCTGTTTCGTGCCGATTCTATTTGCTCGATAATCACTTTCAAAATTCATCGCTAAATACACACTCGCCATTTCGCGTAGCTCAGCTTTATCAATCGCTTTAATTCTTCCGCTTACATTTATCTCGTATTGCCAAAAGCCCGATATTCCGAGTCATTTCAGGAGCGACCTCTCCCGCTTCAGGTTTTTTTTTTTTTAGTGATATTTGATATTTATTTCTTTATCGCTCATTTCTCGATATTGCTGATATAATAATTTGTGGTTGACAAACTTTGTTAACAGCCAGCGGATTATTTTCTCTGTGAGCGATTTTTTATTCGTCAGTTTCTCTCTAACTCCTCCTCGTGCTGCTATTCGAGCCCTCGCTAGTTGCAATGCTTTTTCACACACGTCGGACTTAATAAACCCATAGGAACGCGACGCCGTCAGCGGATATCTATTAAGTGAGCTACCCTATTAATACATAATAATATAATAATAATAATGATAAAAATGACAATGATAATGATAATAATGGCAATAATAATAATAATAATGATGATGATAATAATAATATAATAATAATAATCATAACGTCAGCGATGCTCGCCGTGTTTTCGAAAAAAATTTGTTTCTCGAGTTACACAAGTTCCAACTACGAAGCGCGACTTTCGTTTACTTTTCTTTTTTTAAACATCTTTCGCTTTGCGTTTACATATTTTTTTAGCACTGTCTTAACACTTCTCTACGCTTCGAGAGTCGGGCAATTTTGAAGCTTCCGTTAATACGATTTACATCAGTGATTAGATATTGCGGAATGGTTTCTTTTTAATTTTTTTTTTTTTTACGAAATACGAGATTCATAGATCGCGTTCGGTCGGATGAATTTTCAATTCTTTATCTCGACCCCCGGCTGCGCATTTGGCAGAGAATTACAATTAATTCGGTTTGCCATTCTTTCTTTCGTCTTTAGTCTTTTTTTTCTTCCTTTATCTTTAAATAACGCTTTAACACGGGTTCCTCTCTTGCTCGCTTTACGCTTCGTTCTGTCGTGAGATATGTCTGTTGAGAAAATATATCTTAGGTTTACATGCTATAAGTTAACACTAGCCCGCCGATCAACGTCATATCTTTTATTCGACACCTCTTCCGGTTTACGCACACGAGTTTTCGTCACAGTAATCGCGGTCCTAACGCGAACGACATATATTGCACATCGAAACTTGCACCATTTTTACTTTTTTTTGTAGCATTTTTTTTTGTTAATCAGCCGTTATCGTTGGCATTTCTCATTGTTTTTTTTTTTTTTAATTCATCCTCGCCGTCGAAGCGTGCTCCGAAATTTTTTTTCATCGCCTCATCGTCAGCACTCCGCTCGTACATCCTCATTAATTTGCTTCATTTTTTTTTGTGTTCCAGGTAAGGTTCAGACAGAACAGCGGAAGTTATTTTTCGGTCCCAAGAACGATTTTCTCTTCGAACTTGGCCTCCTCAAAATTCGAGCTGACTTCGGACACCTTTCGAATAAAAACGATTCGAGGCGCCTCGTCCGATGGCCGGAAAGCGTCTTCCATCCGCTCGGCAATTTCGAAATCCGCAAAATACTTTTGCACATTTTTTTTTTTTCCGTCGATCTCGAAAAAAAACTTTCGCGCCTGTCGTTGGCGGTTCGTTTAACGCAGCGAGGGGATTCGAGGATTCATCGTGCAGACCGCCGGAGAACGACTTACCAGAGAACGTCTTATCACCAGAATCGCTGAGCGCTCTCCCACATGTTCTTGAGGCTCGATCGAAACTCGAAGCGAAAGTTCTCATAGTATCACGCTATGTTGCTTCCGCTCATCGTGGTGACGCACTTCTTCTCCGGTGTGTTTTGACTCTCGGAGTTGCTGCGAACGGCGGCCTTCGGGGGACTCCCCGGTGTCGGCGTGACGTCGCCGGGCAGAGGGTTGTTGTTGTTCGTCGAGGTTGAGCTCCGCCTTCCGTTCTCCCTCGTCGGCGATTTCACGTCGAACGCCGAAGTGTCTGACTCGAGATCCGAGTCTATCTGTGTGACGAGAACGGAAGAAACGGTAAATCAACGATCCTATGCACTCCCGATCGACGATCACATTCTCGACACGAACGAATGGAAGGGTGCGAATGAAAATGGAAAGTGAATGATTTTTTTTTTTGCTAATTTTTGTTTTCTCGTAGAGAAAGCTTTATTTCCATGAAACATTTGTTTTTTTGAGATTTTAATGAAGGTGTTCAAAATGTTCCAGAAATATCGGAAAATCATATATTTAGAAAAAAATGCCTGGATGCGTGTGTGAGTCCCAGGCCGGAAAAATGGAAACTTTTATAACATGAGAATGGCTGGAGATATCAAGCTGACATTTTTGAGGTAGGCAGAGAGGTCAATCCGCAATGTATAGTTAAATTTTTAGCAAAATGCTTTGAGTCACTAAAATTTTACGCGGTTTTGAACTTTGTTGAAAAGAAGTCTGTGCGCGCGCTCTTACAATTTTTGAGCTATCGGGTTAAAGAGTTGATACACAATAACTGCTCCGTATTCAATATTGAGCTGAGAGTAAAATAAGTGACGGATTCGCGATCGGTGGGGGAAAATAAATCAGAAAAGTCCCCGAAACGGCGAAAAACTCCAATTTATAAATTTTTTATTTTTGAAGTGCTGTACGACGACGATGAAAAGATGTTGCGATACCTTATTGAAACACACTACCTGTCTGGTAGCGGGATGCGGATTGAGAAAAAGCCTCTCGCTCGTGTCGCTTCCGCAGCTCGAACTCTCGCTCATTTCCGTGGTGAATTTCCTGGAGGCTCTCGGACTCGAAGGCGCCGCTCTGCTTTGATTCCCGAGAGCGAGACCGGCGTTTCTCGAGCACACTTGGGACTGTATGTGCTCGCAGACCCTTCGAAATCTTCGTATGTTACCTGCGGGAAAGAACAAAAAATAATGGAAAATCATTTCATCTTTTTTTCCCTCGAATATTCGTCAAATATTGTCGGAACGTATATGCACATATATGTATACGTTTTCGTCGTGCAATATCGAGAACGACGTCCGTACGGCGTATAGATTTCCGATGAAATTCAAGCCGGCGACGAGCCCGCTGTTGCCGCCGCACGTAGAGGTGCAGACGTGTGTATTGGAGTAAAAAAATAAAAATAAAAGGCCAACTCGCACGGCCACATAGGACTTCTTTTGGGCTCTTGTTCGAAAGTATAGATAAGTCATAGACTGTAGAGCGAAACGTGCCAAGGTAACATCGATCTAGTTGCGCTTGGATGGGTGCCAAACGCCAAATAGCAAACGAGAAACTGCACCGAGTCGCCGCGGCGAGTTTACTACCCGGTCGGTCTAAACCGTCGCCCGTGAGGGAGGTGCACGATCGAGAGGAGAGTGCACGAGAGCACGAGGAGACTCCCTAATCCCGCTGTATTACTGTTTCTGTCGTCGCGAACGGCACAGCGGAGAACGGGTAGAACGTCGAGGCTGATAAGTCAACCGTACGGAATTTCCTTAATAGCATCGACACTCCCCGACGTTAATCTCGTGTACGCTTCTCTACAAATTTCCGACAGCTTTCATCAATTTCCCCCTTTCTTGCACTCTCTCTCAGCTTCGCACACTCGAACCTAATTAAACGCTAAGGAAGACCGTCGGCTTTGACGCGTACTATGGCGTGCTCCGAATTTCACTTCGTTTGCACGTTCAATTAACTGCTCTTATTTTTCTTTACGATTAATTCAATTATCGCGGATAAGAGGCGACTCGTTAGGTGCGCGCAGAATTTAGGGTCACGGCTCACGGATTCGCTGCATTTTTGAATGTCAAATTCCCCCTGAATTTTTGTGACCCGAAAGTCATCTGCATTTTGAGCGTAAATTTCGTCGAGTTATTAACCACTGGATTTTGCGTCGCACCAAAAATTCTACAAAAGAGCAATTTTTTTTTCTTTCTACAGCAGCGCATTTACAGAGACTCGCCAGAGATGAAATTTTATGTCATGCTTTTGATATCTTTGAGGTCATGAATGTATATACTTTAAACTGTTGCCGCAAGGCCTGCAACCCTTTGAGAGGAAGTTATTAGATTTTCAGGCTGAATAACATTCTTTTTTTATATCGCTTGGTAACGAAAAATTTGATGGGAAATCTTCCACGATTGATTTGTTCGCAATAGTGTTCTGATCGAATGAAAAAAATCTGGATAACAATTTTTGAAAACTGTGACTTTTGCCAAAAAATCATTTTTAAAAAATATTTACACCTAAATATATATTTTTAAATGAGGCATTTGGTGCATTGGACATTAAACGGTTGCAACACTCTGGAAGACTTACCGCTCAGCAGCGTGAAGGTTATCGCGAACAGGGGTTCACTTGGTTGTTTCGAAATGGCACTGATGTCCACCTGAAACCGTACTTGTCGTTGAAACATCGCCGGCGCTGTGCTGCCCCGCTTGTACTCGACCCTGAACGACATGGGCGAGCTCACGCTGTGAGACAACTCGGCTATCTGCAATCACGTAGATTAATAAGCGCGTGTAGCGCGCGTCGCTACTTACTCCCGAATGAAAAATTACCACCCCTCGTGGAAAGATCTCTTATGATGCATTGTATGCCGAGCAGAGGTCGACGTTATCGCTCACCATAAATCGATCTGTTCTTACCGATAAGAAAGCATGAATGAGGTCAGCTTTAACGTTGGCCAGAAGTTTACCCTTAACCAGAACCGTAAATGTCTCGTCCTTCTCGGTCGTCATCAGACTGCCGAACCATGATTTCTTCGTCAACTCCGGCGAAGAGTCCGGCGTCAGGTGCACCTGAACAGTCATTGAAGTCAAGTCAAAATTGAGCAAAAAATTAAGATATTACGGATAATTATAATTACATCATACAATTATATTTTTGATAATTATTCTATAATTATATTTTTGATAATTATTCTATAATTATATTTTTGATAATTATTCTATAATTATATTTTTGATAATTATTCTATAATTATATTTTTGATAATTATTCTATAATTATATTTTTGATAATTATTCTATAATTATATTTTTGATAATTATTCTATAATTATATTTTTGATAATTATTCTATAATTATATTTTTGATAATTATTCCATAATTATATTTTTGATCATTATATTATATGATAAATTAATAATAAAAAATGGGTGGTACCTCCTCGGTACTGGTGAGCAATTTGCGCCGATGAAATCTCGGACTTCCCAGGAAAGAATTCTTTATCGTGGTGAGCCTCGATCTCCAGTGGTGCGCCCCCGAACCGGCGCCCGTGTGCGGCGAGCCCGGCGGTGTAACACCAACTGCAACCACTTGAAAATCCCAAACGACTCTCGTGAATTCTCAGTTGCGAGAGTAACTCGGAGCTTTAAACTTCCATATACTCGTGACCTTCCAACCCTACCCTCCAGCCCCACCCCGCGTCGCTTTCACGTACTTCGGGCTTAAATAAGTTAAAGGGATTTCCGCGTGCCGAGTTTACTAACAGCGGTTTACTAGTTTCGTCATAAATGCGCGTGCCTCGTAGAGGACGATGAAACTTTGTGAAATTTCTGGGAAAATGGAAGAAAAAAAAGCTATTCAGCTTTCAGCTCCTCTTCGTATCGAGCTTAACGAGTTCTGGCCGTTATAAACTTGTATTAAAGAAAAATCTTCACCGACGTAGTAACAAATTCGTTGGTATAAAATTTTTCAATCAATTTTGTATTATTATATAAAAGTATGAATAAATTTGTCGGATAATCGCGCTCTGGAACGTTTCGAAGATGGTAATGGCAAAAAAAGGTGTAATAAAAAAATTGCCATTTTCACCAATGTCATAAAGGATTAAAGATAGTCCTGCAATTTTTATTGTAGAAATTGAATGCTATAAAAACAAGCTATTCCGTTTTCAGCTCTGCTTCGTGTCGAGCTTAACGAGCTTAGGTCGTTATAAAGTGGTACAAAAATTCGTGAAAACGGCTTCTATCTCACTGTCATAAAAGTATGAATAAATTTACCGGATAATCGCGTTCTGGTGAGTTTCGAAGCTGGTAATGGGAAAACAATTTAATTTTTAAAAAATTACCATATCGCCAATGTGATAAAAGAGTAAATATAGCATCGACTTTTTTTTTGTCGTAGAGATAAAATGCTACCAATAAAAATGTCTGGACGATATAATTCAATGAATTTCGTCGCTCTGAATACGAATTCCGATGACATTTTTTGTCTACAGTCAAGCGGCATGTAGGTCAATTTTTAAAAACAGTTAGAATTTTTTTTATTTCATCGCGAATCGAGCTTTTTACAAAGACGTATCAGCTTCGATAGAGGGCCAGCAATGTTTGTCTCCGCATGATAGAAACGTGTTTGTGAAGGTTTTCCCTTAATTGGACGATTCGTAGGCAAACATTTCGCCAATGTGATAAAAGAGTAAATATAGCGTTGCATTTTTTATTTTGTTGTAGAAATAATATGCTTCCAATGAATTTCGTCAAGCGTCGTGTTGGTAATTTTTTACAAACATTTAGAATTTTTTTTATTCCATCGCGAATTGATCTCTTTGCAAGGGCGTATCAGCTTCGGCTGTTCGTCGGTGCAGATGGGGGGGGGGCAAGAAATGTTTGTCTCCGCATAATAGAAACGTGTTTGTGAAGGTTTTCCCTTAATTAGGCGATTCGTAGGCAAACATTAGGCGGTTAGGGGTGGATAGAGTACAAATATCGATTGCTACGCAAGCCATCGTCTTTTTTCTTTCCGCTGGGTTCAATTGCCTCGAATCTCGAGGTGCAACGGCAAACAGACGTGAACACTTAGCGTAATTCGATATATGGGCAGCGGGCGACTAGCGTGTCCTTTGAGAGGAGTTTACCGTCTCCAGTGATAGATCAACGTCAGGTTGTCCCTTGTCGGGGGATCACTTCTAAGGGTTTAACATGTCTGATCTCCCCTGCAGCGTTACGTCATCCTCATATATATTTGCAAGGGTGATTGGCTATCCTGGAATAGCACAGTGCATTTCTCCCGGATGAGTGGAAATGTACGAGAAGTTAATACACGGAGCGCTTTGGATTTTTTCTTGCATCAATTAAAATAGTTACGCGTTTCATGTGCCGCAGACTTAAAAAAAAAATTAAATAGAATATTAGTTTGGATGAAACGGGGGAAATTAAACTTGAAAAAAAAGTTAAATGCAAATAACGAATCTTTAATGAATCGTATGTATTTCGGAACGTTTCCCGATCGGTTGAACGCCGTGTTGTAATTATTGGAAAAGTTTTCTTCAAAATCACGGGTTGTGTATCGTCGATAAAATAAATTTTTAAAATATATTTTTAAAGTAACTTTCGTGCATTTGTCCCGGAGGAGTGAAAACGTACGAGAAGTTAATACACGGAGCATTTTGGATTTTTTCTTTTATCGATGACAATAGTTGTACGAATTGCATGTACTCCGAATTGTGTCTTTAAAAAAATTTTAAACAGATTATTATTTTAGACGGAACGGGGGAGAGAAGAATTGAAAAAAAAGGTTGAAGACAAGTCACGCGTTTTTTATGAAGTCGTACATATTTCGGAACGTCTTACTATTAATTATTGGAAAAGTTTTCTTCAATGTCACGGGTTTTGTATCGTTGATAAATCGATTTAAAAAAAAAAAACAGTTTTAAAGTAATTATCGTTATTATTAATTTGTTGCGCATAGGGTTAAGTGACCTTTAGCCGGCCGATAAGCTCGATAATATCCGAGGTGAAAAAAGCCTTTTTTAAATATGTAATTATATAGAGGGTTTTTTTTTTTAATTTTCAACTCACCGGGCTGGATCTCGCTGAGCTCGATGCCGACGTTCGAGGGTGGCGGCGTTGGGGCTGGAGCGCCCGGAGTCGGGCTAGCGCCGTTACCTCCGACGCTAGCACTGATTGCCGACAGACGGTGAGGACTTCCGGTTTGACTGTGATGCGAGCTCGGAGGCGCTCTTCTCGGGCTCAAAAGGCCGGCGACGTTGGGCCCGTGAAGTGGCGAACTTCCAGGTGTCGAGGCTTGGGAATGGGACGCGTGGCTGTGAGATCCGGTGCTCGGCGAACGTCGCGGGTGATGTCTTGCGCTATTTATTACAAAAAAAAATAATTATAATAAGTACTTCGTCACGAGTTTGATCGATAATCGATTATTGAGCGCATAACGTCCCGTTTGCTTCATAGGAATGATTCAGAGATTATTGCAAGCGATTTTCTTTCTCCACCACTAACATGATAACAGATCGACTGGTTCTCTCATTTTACCGAACCGACACCTTATATTTTGCGGAAAGACGACCAATAAATGAAAAGATTATGCACTTCGTCACAAGTTCGATCGGTAAACGATTATTCAACCCTTAATGCTCTGATTGGTTCATAGCAATAATTCAGAGAAGTTTGCAACCGATTTTTTTTTCTACTCCACTAACATGATAACAGATCGACTATTTCTCTCATTTTACCAACCGAACACCTCAAATTTTGTGGAAAGGTGAGCAATAAAAAAAAATATATATTTCGTCACAAGTGTGATCGATATTCGACTATTCAACCCTCAATGGCTTGATTAGTTCATAGCAATAATTCAGAGAAGTTTGCGACCGATTTCTTTTTCTGCTCCACTAACATGATAACAGATCGACTATTTCTCTCATTTCACCAAACGGACGCCTTAAATTTTTTCGGAAAGCCGAGCAATAAACAAAGATAAGATAAACTTTGAAAAATTAAGAACTAAAATTCGTGGCTCTCGATGCACGAAGAAAAGTCAATGGTTTCGAAGGTCAATCCGGCGAGTTTTCTTGTACGCGCGTAATCAATGATCGCGCTCGGTTAATACTTCAAAGGGTGTCCGATAAGGAACGAGGGAAAAAACGAGAGTGAAAATGGCCGAGAGGGTAAGAAGGCGATTGCGTGCGACCGTTGGCAAAATGCGAGCCACGCGAGCGTTTTACCGAGTTCCGCGTCGGTTCACTTTCGCGGACGTTGGTGTGCTTGTTCGGCTCAGTAATACGTGCGCCAGTTGGGGAATCGGTGTATGGAAGGTATAAAACGAGGAATAAGTGTCGGGCACGTGTCCAGCGCCTTGCCACTCTTATCCGTGTTCACACGCGTAAAGAGGAAGTGTGAGAGAGAGCGCGAGTGGGCAGCTCGTAACTCGACGAATCGTTACGATCGATACGCAAAAGCCCATAACAATTCCGTCCGTGTATCAGAATCGGTAAGCGCGAAACAGTCTCCGGCACGCGAACGGTCGTTACAGCGTAACTGTAGGCCATTAAGTAGCTGGACTACGAACGATGCGAGGCTTTAATTTCGAGCGATATTATTAACTGGCTGATTAATAGTCTCTAGCGCAAATGGCGGCGTTGAAGTCGTGTAGAACGAGTGTGACGATCATCGAAAAAATTAAAGGGCTTAAGACGTGGTGGCTTAAAAAAAATTACTCTGAATAATTAATGACCGAGAAATAATTATATTATAAATTTGAATAACCGTGAATAATGAATAAATAAAATAAATAAATGAATTATAAAATATATTAAAGGGCTAATATATTAAGCATATTAAAGTCGGGGTGGTTTAAAGAAAATTACTTTGAATAGTTAATGACGGCAAAATATTGGCGAAGGCAGAACGATGTATTTTAATCGTGGAAAAAGCATAGGATGACGTGAATTGTAAAATATTTATGTGATGCATAGGAAACGTGTTTACCGAAAAATGAATTTTCGAATATTATTTCTACAAATATACGTCATCGAATGCAAAGTCTGTAAATAAAATTTCCACGCGAGCGGTCGTCAAAGCGTAACAGTAGGTCCTTAAGTAGCTGAACTACGAACGATGCGAGGCCTCAATTTCGAATGATGTTATTAACTGGCTGATTAATAGTCTCTCGCGCAAACAGCAGAGAAGCGGCGTTAAAGTCATATAGAACAAGTGAATCGCCCGAAGGGTCGACAATGGTTTTCGAAAAAATTAAAGGGCTAAAGCCCTGGTGGTTAAAAAAAAAATTTACTTTGCATAATTAATATCGAAAAAATATTGCCGAAGGCCGAATGACCTATTTTATCCGTGAAAAACGCCCGGGATGACGTAGATCGAAAAATATTTATGTAATACATAGGAAATATGTTTGCCAAAGAATTTTGTATTTCGAACATATATTTTGGAATATTATTTCTACAAACATACGTCATCGAATGCAAAGTCTGTAAATAAAATTTCCACGCGATCGTGCGAGAAAAATTCCCAGGCTCTAACTATAACGAAATGCAGGACTTCAATTTTTGTTTCACATTCCCTATATAAAAATTCTAACTCTTACAATTTTTTATATCTGTACTCGATAATTTTTCAAGATAATTCCAACACCATTGCCAACACATGGAACTTTTTGTACAATTATTTATAGTTGTTTAGGGTAAGAAATGAAAGACGCTTTTTCACCTGAATCCGTCGAGCTCACCTTAACGGAAAATTCAATTTCTTCAATCGAGCTAATTTCTTACCTCGACTGTCTTCTGGGCGTCAGCGGCGATCCGTGCGAGATCTGTCCGAGGTTCAGAGCAGCGCTGCCGTTGACCCTACAAGTGTCGACCCTCTTTCTCGGCGGGTCCGCCTCGGATTGTCCGCCCGTGCCTCTGATGCTGCTTCTCATAACTTCGAGCTCGTCCTCGCAGGCGGGTCTTCTCCGTTTTCGCTCCAACAGCAGGAAATAGATGACTTTCTCGGTGTTGTGACTGAAAGGTTCGACAAAATTGTCGATTTACTCGCAATCGCGACTCCCCTGACCCGCGGACTTACAGTAGAACCCCAATTAACCGGGGACAGATTAACCGTGTGTCTTCCGAGGTTTTTTTTTTCATTTATTTTTTATGCGCGGAGTGCGGCTCCACACAGTGAAAAAAGTTTGTACTTTTTACAACAACTTATTGTCCACAAACGACCACAATTTTTCATCTGTTATTTTACTAGTTTTACAAACAAAAGTACAAACTAAAATTGTTAATTGCACGAGGAATAAAAGGCCAGGCTTGTAATATTCAAACCTGAACGAACAACTTTGTGACTAATTTAACAAAATTATGTTTACGAAACTTCGTATTCCGACTTTACGAAATTATTTTTTTACTGTGCAGCACACGCTTCCAAAAAAAAGACCAGCTTAAGTACTATTAATGAAAAAAATATCCAAAGCTTTACATTCTAGTTCACACTATTTAAAATTTAAGTACAAGTTGTACCAAATATGTCAATGTAACTAGTAACAATAAAGTTGTATTGTTAGCCATTATTGACTTATATAGTTTCGCTCTCTAGTTCAGATTAACCGGGATTTCGATTATCCGCGGACTTTTCGGTCCCGAACAGCCCCGTTAATCGAGGTTCTACTGTGTCTCGTTCGTCAACGACAAAAATTATCTCAGCGTTGGATTCTCCACCTATATAGCTTACTTAGGACTGAGCAATTCCTGGATGAGTTTCGCTCGTTCCTTGAAGCATCCGAGGCTCGCGATCGCTTGGAGCACGTCCGGATCGATCGCATCCACGGACGGAATAACGTGCGTCTGAACTACGTCCATCATCGACAATTCCAGCTCTAGTTCACCCTTGCCGGCCGCGGTGACCCAGATATGCCTGTTGATCTCCGCCAGCTGTGAACACGAATCCAATTGAGAAAAAAAAAAAATCGGTGAAATCCCCTCGAATTGAAGTCTTTCGTTCGGAAACTCGAAATCTGTAATCGCATACCGGAAATTGAAAATATTCGAGCTCGAATTTTGTGGAGCAGAAAATTTGGCGATTGATTTCTCATGTGTTTAATAATTTTTTTTATTTATTTTTTTTTATTTTTCGATACAATTTAATGGACTCACCGTAAGCCTCTTGTCGGGGTTGACTTCGATCATTCCGCGCAGTAGATTCTGACAGTCGGGCGGAACGAAGTGAGGTATGTGAAAGACACCGCGTTTGACTTTCTCCAAAAGTTGACGAAGATTGTCGTCGTCGAACGGCAAAGCGCCGACCAGAAGGGCGTAAAGAATGACACCGCATGACCACACGTCGGCCTTCCTGCCGTCGTACTTCTCGCCCTGTTGGAATGGACGTGTTTTCAATTATTACGCGGTTCTTACATATTCAGCAAAAAAACAAACCTACTAAGAGAAATAATTTAATCATGTGAAAAAAAAACTTTAGCGAAAGTTCTAAGTAAGAAGTGTCCTTGAAAGGCGTTGCGAGGGTGACTGTCGGGGAAACTTGGAAAGCCTGGGAAAGTTAGGGAATTTTTAATGCGTCGGGGAAATCAGGTAAATCACAGGAAATTTTTTCATCAGTTTCGAAATTGTGTCTATATAATTATTTTTTTAATTTAATTTCACACGTAGGACTTGCTATAATCAGTTCCCGGGAGAGGAATTCCAGGATTACCGAAGATATTTCGACAAACTAGTGTTTAAAAAAACTTTCACTTGTTATTGACAATTTTTTTTTATTTTCAGTAAAAGGCTTAAGATAAAAAAGTCCAAAGGCATTAGTTTCAATTGAAAACGTGCTCAATGAGAAATATGTTCGATCGTGACACCGAGTGCACAGGAGCGAGTCGCAGTCTTCTTGGATAACTCGAGAATTTATGGTAGAATTAGTAATTTCTGAATTGTACAATTTAAAAAAATTGACTTTCACACGTAGGACTTGGAACAATCAGACTCAGGTGATGGATTCCAATATTACCGATGATATTTTACTAAACGACTATTCTTTTTCAACTTTTTAACTTATCTTTAATACATTTTTTAAATTAAATTTTAACTAACAATTTTTTTAATTGACCGTAAAAGGGTTAAATTCAACGAGTCGAAAGGCATTAGTTTCGATGGAAAACGTGCTCAATGAGAAATATGTTCGATCGTGACACCGAGTGCACGGGAGCGAGTCGCGGCCTTCTCGGGAGGACTCGAGAATTAATGGTGGCCTCGGTGCAGCTTTGTGCATGCCGGTCGCGATTGATAAAGCACGACGCTCGACTCTCTCCGCGCACAATGGCTATCAGGGCCGACGAGGACAACGACGACGACGAGAAGAGATTTAATCGGTCGATCTCTCCGCGGCAATAATATCCGCGGTGAAATTTCATTAGTGAAGCGGATGTATTGTATAGATCGCATCAGGCGATCCTGACGGTCGCGGAGTCCTCGAGAGAGAGGGGGAGAGCGTTGAGAAAACCAGCGGGGGTTTCGGACAGTCATCCACGTTCCGTCAAGTGGTATACGGGAGAACGATGCTTCTACTTAGGTACAGATTGTTCCTGAAATTGCTCGTTACACCGAGGCGTAGGGGAGACCGGGGCAAAATGGCACAGCGGGGCAAAACGGGCAGCGAGGGCAAAACTCAATCATGCAATAATTTTTGGATTCCCCATTTTGTCCCAACGATACATCCGGATTTTCAAACCCGTTTTGCCCCACATACCACCATCGCCACCGTCCAAAAGTTATTGGAAAATTGGGTTTTGTCTCATTGTTCCGTTTTGCCCCGCTGTGCCATTTTTCCCCGCTCTCCCCTGATACCGGTCGGGAGGACCTTCCGGCTTCGGCACACAGATTCCGCACCAGATTCGCTGCACGGTCTGAACGCGGGCTCTTCCATGCCCGGAGTCCCTGGGTGTTTGCGCTGTTCGGTTGTTTCCTGTCCGGCTTGTTCACGATAACGAGAATTGTCGTCACGAACCACTTGAGCGACTGTCGAGAGCTTAGGTGTATGCGCGGGGAGAGAAAGGCAGAACTGACGGGAGCAATCGCAAGTTCAATTCGCCGCGGCACGAAGTATCGCGTTTTTCGTCGACACTTGAGGGAATACGTCACACAGCGACTTTTCTACTTTCGGAACGAAAAATCACAAGTGTTATAAAGCAATGAATGAAGTTTTTTTTTTTAGAATTTCTAATCATTTTTTTCTCCACGGGAACTCCGAGATACATGAGCTTAAAGTTGTGTCAATTAGCATGCGCTGCATATAGTACCACGTGACCAGGAAGATTTTTTTTTTATGTATATTTCCAGACTACTTTATTACAATTTTCTTTCTAAAACAATATTACGACATTGTAAGGGACGCATTAAAAAAATTAAATCTAGCTATGCCTACAGATTTTCGAAGATGTTACGAGTTGAAGCGGCTTAGAACTTGTATATGAATAGATATCTAGGCCTCGACCACTGCTAGTAACATATTTATTGACCTTTGAAGAAGAACTTGTCATTTAGTTGTGTGAATATGTCAGACAATTTGAAAAATTGGTTAAAAGAAACCAATGGTAATTAGTGTAAGGGTAGTAGATAAGAGAAATGTATGGGGGGGGGGGGTACAGAGTAAAAACCCTTCACCCTTTCAAGTACGGTGTATCGCAAGTGATAAATGTCGTTGAATTCAGAAAAAATGCATTAATAACCGATGTATTTGAAACTTCGCACTTGGGGGTATTTTGGGTCGCTGAATTCGAATCTGAACTCGATATTCAGATTCTACCTGTCTACATTGACTTTTTGACGACCAAAATATCAGAATGCAAATCTTCGACATGGAAAACAACTATCGTTATTAAAAAATGATCACTCCTCGTGAAAAGATAAAATATCAAGTTTAGTCATGCAGAAATGAAATTTACGTTTGCCGCAATGGTCTAAATTTACTGCTCTTGCAGGGCCGAGAGTTTTTAATAAATAGTTCAAAGTTTTTCGAGCTAAAATACCTGTCGATTGTGGGTTAAAAAAAAAATCAAATTTTATAGTAACAAAAATCAAATTTATGTCTGTCGCAACGGTAAATTTACCTTTCACGCGAGAGCTTTCAGTGAGTAGCATAAAAGACAAATGCCTTTGGGGTATGCTCTCGTGGTATGCACCTGCGTGCTGTATTGCCGGTCATCGACCTCGCGCCCAAGCACCCCCTCCTTTTGCCTTTCTTCTCTTAATTTATCGTCATCGCGTTTTCGTACACTATACGAAGGCTTATTTTCGCTATTATGCCCTTACCCTAATGACTTCGGGACAGGCGTAGTGAGGCGAGCCGCAACTCGTTTCCAGCATCGAACCAGCGGGCTGCAACGAGGCCATACCAAAATCCGCTATCTTTATGTTGTTCTTCTCGTCCAGTAACAAATTTTCAGGCTTCAGATCTCTATGACTGCGAACAAAAAATATTTTACGAACATTTTTATCGCGTACTTTAAGTCATGTATAAAAATTGGATTCGTGCAATAATTTTCAAGTCGGGACTTTTTTGCACGTTAAATCTATATGTTGATGTAACACTGCAATTTATAATGTATAAAAAATATATGTATCGGGGAGAATGGGGTAAAAATGGGACAGTGGGGCAAAACTCAATTCTCGATTTTTGGATGCCCCATTTTGTCCCAGCGATACATCCGGATTTTCAACCCCGTTTTGCTCCACTGTACCATTTTGCCCCGCTCTCCCCTATATATATATATTATTTGGGTTAGGCCATTGCGTTATTCAGCATTCAAGGTACGTTGGTCGGATTTGGCAAATCCAGTTTGCAGTCCACGCGAGTGAAACCCGTGAATAATTTATAGGGTTTCCACGGTGCCGAAAACTCGGCAACTATAATGATCGACCGATCGACCACTCGTTGGCCGTACGTATTTTCGAGACCGTTGCGAGATTCGTCAAGTAGGCCTGCACTGTGAAAAATTACTATAAATCTAATGTACTGGAACTTGGGATTAGCTCACATTGTTTATAGTAAATGAACATTAATGTATTTTTTTCTAACATTAAAATCGGATGTGATAATTACAAATCTTTTACCTGAAATTTACAAAAAATTTAATTAAAAATAAAAAATTTACTGTAAAATTGCAACGCACACGTGTTTCAAATATCAGAAAAATACTCACCATATACTATGACTGTGGCAAAAGTCTAACGCGGAAATGATTTGTCGAAAGAACCTCCGAGCTTCCTTGGGCGTCAGTCGTGCCTTCTTCACGAGGTAGTCGAAGAGTTCACCACCCGAGACGTGCTCCAGTACGAGGTAACTGTAAAACGAGGCGATAAAACATTCTCCCAAGGGTTGCTTTATGTGCATACAAAAAAAAACCGTCGCTCGAGTTTATGATGTTATCTTAGGTTTATACGTGGGATTTGTGTGGAGAAACTCGAGTTTGAACGTACAAGGAATTCGCTACTTATCGCTGGTGGGACAGCGTACAATAATCGTGTCTTCTCGGTACGGGATGAGTCTACTTTTAGTTGTTCAGCAAATAGAATTCTAATTTTGGCAGCACGAGGCGGGCGAATAACCTGTAGGAAGTTTCTTATGTCGATAAGTCAACTTTCTTAAGAGGGCTTCGCTTGTAAATTCCCGAGCGAAAGTTTTTATTTCGTTAGAATTTTCGGACTTCGCGAAACAACAAAAATCAGAAAGAAATCGACAGTACCAAAGACTGTAGCAGCACAGACTTTGCAAAATAATAATACCGAAAAGTTATAAAAGTATTGATTTAAAAATAAAACGATAATCGTTTGACAAATAATCAGGAAAAAAAATGCATGTAAAATGAATTCGTTCATTTTTTTTTACGCAAAAATGTCTTCAAGATTTTCTTGTCCACAAAATAATGAAAGATTTCGCCGATTATTTCTTAGAATATTTTTTTTATCAATTTCTTGATAAATTCTCAGCATTTTTATTGTTATGAAAAATCAATGATCGACGCACCTCCCCAGGGGTCGATTCTTTTTACATTTTTCTCCCATCCGGAAGCATACGAAATTCTCATCGAATCCTCGAACTTTTAGGGTCCGCATCGGGCGGTCGCGAGTGGAGATCAATAATTCAAAAATATAAAATAGGCTTACAGATATTTTTTGTTTTCGTAAACGTCCGAAAGTCCGAGTACGTGAGGATGGTCGATCAGTTTCATGATAGCGATTTCCCGTTCGACCTTCATCAACACGGACTCCGACAGTTTCTCCCGGTTGATGATCTTGATGGCGACCTTTTTACCCAACACGCAGTGGACCCCGAGTTTTACCAGACCTGCGAGCAGTGAAAAAAAAAAAAAAAAACAGAGAATGAGCGAAGAGAATAAAGTTCGTTGAGACGGCTAAGCGAATACAAGAGAACAGGAGAGAAAAAGCGGAAGATTGTAAAAAAAAAAGGAGGACAAAAAAGGTAGCAACAGCCTTTGGTACTCTTGTCGGTGACACGATGATATGGGGGAAGAAGAATTATACGCAATTACGGGAAGACGGGATCTCCTGAAATTAAATTGTCGAGCCTGTAGCGAGGTCGAGTAAAGTACGAAGGGTAGAACACGGTACCGGTGTACATTATAGTATGTACAGTGAGCGCAGAAGGGAAGAAATAATTATTATCTGAAATGAGGAGAGGGGATCCTTCCGGCGTTACATGAGAAATACTTTTTATATCCATTTTCTACGTCGCTGTGCTTGTCCCAAGAACTCGATCGCTCATAGTCCAATAACGACCGCGATCTCGGGTTACCTGTTACGATGGGACGATGCACAGTTGGACGGAAGAAAAATGAAAAAATAATGTGGAGGAGGAAATGTAAATAAAGAATGGAAAGAAAGTAGATTGGACGCGTTCGGATATCAGACGACATCTCTCTCGAAGGACATTCGCGATGACAAATTGCCTCTTTTCTTATTCTTTTTATAACGTTTTTCGGATTATTTATTTGCGATAAAAATTACAATTATAAATCGTTGACTGGATGGTCGTGAGCGTAGATACTCATACGTTCTTCATATCTTCTAATACGATAGTCTTAATACAATATAAATTGTTGTTTATTTTTTTGTGAAAACCTTTATCTCTGAAATTATTTTATTAGCGATGACAAATACCTGTTTTCTCACTCTCTCTGTAACATTTCTCGTACTATTTCTTTGCGATAAAAATAACAAAAATTCATTAACTGGATGGTAGTGAGCGTAGACTCTTTTACGTTCTTCATATCTTCAAATACGATAGTCTCAATATAATATACAATTTTATTTTTTTATTTTTTCTAAAAAACTTTTTTATTGATATTATAAAAAAAGAGCTTAACGAACCTCAAGTATCCCGACGCTACGAAACAAAAATGCATAGTTCAATCTTCTCAAGGTTCACTAGCATTCAACAAAAATGCGAGCCCGCTCCTTTTTACTTTCACTTCAAAGAATTCTCTTTAGAAACATAAAAAACCAATTTCGCGTCGTGGGCGATACATCGAAATAAAAAAAGAGAAGGAAACAACCAGCGTTTGACGCCCCAACGTTCCCTCCCCCGTGTGTACGATCGATCTAAAAATATCAGCAAGCCGGAACGGAGCTGCTTCTTTTTTTTTACCTTCGAAAAAAAAAGTTGAAAAAAAAAAAAAAAATGGCGCAAAGCTTGGCGAAACGTTTGTAAAAGGCAATTGTCGAGGAATCGTTCCGAGTTCTCCGGGTCGTAAATTTTCCGAGTTAAGGGCGCAAGTGTGTTGGGGTGAATTGGCTCGCGCACGTAGAATATCCAGACCGTGGAGTTGTAACGTACGGCAGGGATGCGAGGGGGCGGGATGCGAGGTCCGCCATGCAACGCTCGGCTTTTCCTAATACGCGGGTTGGAGGGTAAATTCGGACGTAAATAGCATCGCATGATTTAGGACCGGTACGCGGGGAACGGTTTACCAGGGGATGGTGTACGGCCGTAGTCAGACACACGAGGAACTCGCCCGCTCCGGCTCGACTCTCCGAGGCGAGAACAGAGGCGCATGCGAGAGAGGGAGAGACCCGACGACGGGGCAGAATCCTAAGGGCGGAAAGGTGGGCGTCGCGAAACATGCGGAGAAACTCTCGATGAACGAGGGAACGTATTTAGAGCACCTGATTTGTGTGAAGTACGCGGACGAGGACGGCATCGCAAATGCCGTGCTGACTAAAGGAGACATTATGTCGCGGCCCAACATTCGCGTACATGCCGGCCTATCGTGGTCCTGCAGCGGGATTTGGCGAGGTTTCGATTCTTCGAAGGTGCCAAAAAAAAAAAAAAAGAAAAATACGATTTTTCCTTGATCCTCCCTGTTGGAGGTATCAAGGGTATTAATGTAAAAGCTCGGTTTGTTTGTACCGCTCGGTGTTGAAATGCCCCAACGCACAAAGCTCGTGGTTGGTAATTGTTTTTTTCTACTTTTTTTTTTATACACGCGGTGTAGAACAACGAATGGTGGAGTGGAAGAATATGCGGTACGCTCGAAAGGGTGCATCGTTTGCACTCGTAAAATTGATTTTTTTTTTATTCTGCCCGTGTGAAATATGCGTAGGTATATTTACGTAGGTTTGCGGTTCAAAACGCAAATGGAGAACGACGAATCATTTGTTTTTACTTCGTTTTATGTGCGGTAAAAGCGGTGAATACGATGGTCCGATTTATCGTGGAACGGCCAGGGAAAAACAATATTCCATATTCAGCTTTTTTTTAAATCTATTTTAATACTGCTGTTTACTCATTTTCGTCGGAGAAACAAATTTTTTTACACAGTTTTTTATACTACAGGGATTGCGAAGGAGACAGCCCGTGAAAGTTGAGTGATAGGAAATTCGTGTGTGCGCACTGTATAGTCGTATGAGACGCGTAGTTTTGTTTGTCGAATGGTAGGTTGGACAGGTCGCTCTTGCCTCACGCGTCACGGAGAAAGTGATAAAGCAAGGGAGCGATATACAGCGGCGGCTGCTACTCCACGATGATGAATAGAGATCGCAAAGCGGCTTAGGACAATAAAAAAAGAAGAAGAGCCGAGAAGAAAAGAGCCAGAGTGCTGGAGCGAGCGAGGGTGATTGGAGACGGACCGACAGAAAAAAAAAAGCAAACAGAAATTTCATAGAGCCATGGTCGTTCCCGTACAGTCGTCCGCGCCCCACAATGCCTGGAGAAGAAAGGGGGAAAAAGATAAAAAAAAGAGAGTTCTCTCTGTCACGTCTAAATGCAAGGTACACCTATGACGTGATTGGAAATATAGCGGTACTGAAATCAGAATGACGTATTTTACGTGTGTAAGCATATAAGAATACGCTTGTTCGGTTTTAGTCGGGCGATTTTAAGAAAATATTCCGTATTCGCTGACTAAATGCGTGATACTTGTTTCTAAGAATCCGACTACGCGCGGTTAAAAAGGGTTTGTACATTTAACGAACGTTACTCGTCACTCGTACAAACGTACATCTAATAAACGTTACGTGAAACGTTCATAATTTTTTCATTAAAAACAGGGTAAGACGACAAATAGAGAAAAATCGTGAAATCAAAAAGGAAAAAAAGATGTGTACATTTGTGAACGAGGAACGTTTGTTGAACGTGCAAACCGTTTTGTTTACTCAGCAGCTTCCACCATTTATCTCGGACCGCAACATTTTTACACCCCCGCAGTGAACAGCATCGATCTCGAAGCATAAAATAAAATACAGTCTGGTAGAGATGTTTTGCGAGATCCGTAGTCCGGTAGAGTTGTTTTCCGGTTGTATTACGTTCCATTCTGTAGACTTGTATACCGTTACAGTGTGTACAGCGGCTTTCATTCCGATAGAGTTTCCTAGTTATGTAAGTTATACGTGGTAGAGATGTGCCTCCCACCGTCCGATCCGATACTGAACGCTTCGAAGTAGATACCGGCAGTGAAGATTAGAAACCAGTCTGAAGCTTTCGACAATTCGAGACGGTTGATATCTTGTGGACTCGGCAAAGTTCCCGACTATCGTTTCACGGTAGTTTATCGAGTTTCGTCATTGACATAGTTCAAAACGGATGGATATCAATTCCGCGTAGTTATAAGTTGGATCAGCGAAGGATAGGATGCGGCTGTTTCCGGCAGTTGGGAATAGCGTGATTTCGGCAGTGGAGGTCGGAAACCGGTCAGAAGCTTTCGATAATTACACTGATAAAAAAATACGGTTGAATCAACCAAGATTCGGGCAGGGACGTTCAACTAAACATTTTGTTGGTACAGCTAAAAAATTGATTAGTTCAACAATTTTTTGGTTGATTTCACCAAAATATTTTTGAGTCATTAAAATATTTTGTTCGACCAACTAAATATTTATTTGAACGTCCCTGCCCGAATCTTGGTTAATTCAACTGTACTTTTTTATCAGTGTAGAGTCGGTTGTCATCTTTAGGGCTCGGCAAAGTTCTCGACTATCGCGTAACAGTAGATTATCCAGATTCATCATTGACACAGAAGGATAGGATGCAGCTGATTTCTAGAACGAATATCAGCTGGGAACAGCCGGATTTCGGCAGTGAAGATCAGAAACCAGTCAGAACCTTTCGACAATTCGAGATGGTTATTATCTTCTAGACTCGGCAAAGTTTCCGATTACCGTTCCAGTGTACTTTATCCAGATTCGTCATTGATAGTATTGATACAGTCCAGACAGAACGGACATCAATTTCGCACAGGTATAAGTTGGATCCGCGAAGGATAGGATGCAGCTGATTTCCAGAACGAATATCAGCTGGGAACAGCCGGATTTCGGCAGTGAAGACCAGAAACCAGTCAGAACCTTTCGCCAATTCGAGACGGTTGTTATCTTCTAAACTCGGCAAAGTTACCGACTACCGTTTCAGTGTAGTTTATCCAGATTCGTCATTGACACAGTCCAGAGAGAACGAACATGAATTTCGCGTAGGTATAAGTTGGATCAGCGAAGGATAGGATGCGGCTGATTCCCAGGACGAGTATCAACTGGGAACAGCCGGATTTCGGCAGTGAAGATCAGAAACCAGTCAGAACCTTTCGCCAATTCGAGACGTTTGTTATCTTCTAAACTCGGCAAAGTTTCCGACTAACGTTTCAGTGTAGTTTATCCAGATTCGTCATTGACACAGTCCAGAGAAGAACGAACATGAATTTCGCGTAGGTATAAGTTGGATCAGCGAAGGATAGGATGCGGCTGATTCCCAGGACGAGTATCAACTGGGAACAGCCGGATTTCGGCAGTGAAGATCAGAAACCAGTCAGAACCTTTCGCCAATTCGAGGCGGTTGTTATCTTCTAGACTCGGCAAAGTTTCCGACTACCGTTTCAGTGTAGTTTATCCAGATTCGTCATTGACACAGTCCAGAGAGAACGAACATGAATTTCGCGTAGGTATAAGTTGGATCAGCGAAGGATAGGATGCGGCTGATTCCCAGGACGAGTATCAACTGGGAACAGCCGGATTTCGGCAGTGAAGATCAGAAACCAGTCAGAACCTTTCGCCAATTCGAGACGTTTGTTATCTTCTGAACTCGGCAAAGTTTCCGACTACCGTTTCAGTGTAGTTTATCCAGATTCGTCATTGACACAGTCCAGAGAAGAACGAACATGAATTTCGCGTAGGTATAAGTTGGATCAGCGAAGGATAGGATGCGGCTGATTCCCAGGACGAGTATCAACTGGGAATAGCGTGATACCGGAGGGGGTCGCTATCGGTCGATTCCCAACGAGCAATCAGCCGACGACGACCGCTTGTCTCCGAGGTCCCTGGTGCGCGTATGCCAACGTAAATATACCATTGCCGCACGCAAATTAGCATTCGGCTAATCCCGCACACATTCCGACCCGTCCGTCTCTATCTGCGCTGCGCCAGCATTAGACAGGATACTATATCGAAACCGATAGTGGGTACACCCGCAGAGATAGTGAGGAAGTAAGGGCGTTTGCCCGCGCGGTTCAACTATCCCGAAGCTTCGATTCACCCCTCCTCATCATGAAAATAATCCCTTCCTTTTGTCACCCGACTCAAAGCCGCGACGGAACGCTAATGAGCAATTGAATTCTTTTCGATCGTGGCGACTGTTACAGTGCCGAATCGTCGAATCGAATTACAATCGGAAGAAAAGACGAAAGGACGGAAGAATGATGGTGAACGAAAACCCAAAGGCCGGGTGGATGAAAGAAGAGAATGAAAAAACTGCCAGTAGAGGATAAAACGAAATTCTGGAGCGAGGACGGACCTTGCCCGTTGATGGCTCTGGCGCTCCCGCGAAATTGGCTTAAACCGTCGCAAAGGTACGCCGAGCGGTCCGCCCGAGACACGGACGGGCGTCTTTATCCACTTAAAGCCCCGGCTCGGGCCTCAAGTTACCTGGCTCAATCCCCCTTCGTACTTTCTTTCGCACTTTCTTCACGGTTTCTTCGACTCCAATTTCCTTCGGTACATCCCCTAAAGTCCTACACAATGGCGACTCGCAGGCAATAAGCCATTGTGATGAAGAGCTCAGGGAAAAAAGTGGAATAAAAATGGTCAGTTAAATAAATGGATTGTTCGAGCGACGGAAACAACGAATATCAATTTTGACACTTGTAAATACCTCGCGTGTACTGAAGTGGTATTATTATGAGAAAACAATGTTCCTTGTGCCTCCTAATACGGGTTGACCTCAGTTTCAGTTTCAGATTTCTATCCCATGGGGAAATAATAAATAATAAGTTTTCACCGCATCAGTTTCGACTTGGAATGCAATATGTGACAAATCCTTAAGTAACTACTGTTCTCGAAGGTCACGCATAGTGCAGTATATACATGTTCTTTGAGACAATATTTCGGCGTGCAGAATAGAATGCTTGTACGGAGAGTGTATATCATCGGTCGCAACGAAGTTTACACTATAGATAGATGAAACGTGTGTAAGTGTATACGCGGTGGCTTCGGATGTACATTTTTCCGGATGTACATTTTTCCGGATTTCTATCTCATCTTGAAGTAAAAAAATGCTCACACTGAGAAAAAGAAATGGTTGGTTTAATCAAGCAGCGATGACATACGTTCGAAGGTGTTATTTGGTTACTCGGTACAAGAAAAATGGTTATTTGAATCGACAAAATTTGAATCGATTGAATCAAATTGAATGCCTTATTTGTACCAAATAAACTACAGCTTTGAATTTAAGTCACTGGAACTTTTGGTTACTCCAACATTTTTTTCCTCGGTGCACCCGATCAGATTTGACTTGGGAATGTAATACGTGATTAATCCTTAAGTAATATGGGCGAAAAAAAAAAAAAAAAAAACAAGCGCAAACTGAGGTAAAGGTACCAATGCTCGGCTTAAGAGCATCCTCAGATTCTAGCGGTTATTAATAGGTCAAGAACTAATATTTTTGTGAAAATAATTGAAACCAACATCAAGCTGATAGTTTCTAGTTTCCAAAACGCATCGATTAATTACAAAAAGATATTGTTTTAATTGCAGTAGAAAATAACAAGAGAGTCCAAATATTCGGACGTTCCTATATTCGGACACTGAATGTCCCAATGTTTCGTACAATTATAGATTTCGAGAATTTTGATACACCATCTCAACTACTTTATATTAACTAAAATAATTTCTTTGTCATTTATTAATTAAATCAACGAAACAAATTAAATTTACGCGAAACAGTATTGAAGATAAGCTACGTAGAAAGCTGGCTAACCAACTTCGAACTATCCGATTATTGGGTCGCGTATGTGGTAACGCTTGTACACTGAGAAAAAGAAATGGTCGGATTAAGCAAATGCGCGGTGACATAAGTTCACAGGGGTTTTTTCTTGGCCCAACAGACATATCTGTTTCAATCGACAAATTTTGAATAAATTGAAGCAAATAATCGTTTAACAAAACAATGCTTTACTTGTACCAACCAAATACCAACTTTGAACGTATGTCACCGCAACGTTTGGTTAATCCAACCAATTCTTTTTCTTAGTGAACAAATTTTCGGACGCTACATCGTCCGTCTTTTAACAAAATGCAACAACAGAAAATAATTTAATCTTAAACCTTGCATAATTTTTCCTGTGCATCAAATAATGTTTATAGATGCGATTACGAGTGTCAAATTGAATTTATCAAATGTATCTAATACACAAATTCGTAGTAAATCAAATCTGCATAGGCGTGTCCCGAGACTTCGACGTGTCCAAGCATTGGTACTGTTACCTCACCATTCTCTACTATGTATGACGTACACGTTCTTCGGGACAATACTTCGGCGTGCAGAGTAGAATGGTTGTACAAATTTTGAATAAATTGAAGCAAATAATCGTTTAACAAAACAATCCTTTATTTGTACCAAACAAACACCAACTATGAACATATGTCAACGCAACGTTTGTTTAATCTAACCAATTGTTTTTCTTAGTGTACCAATTTCCGGACGCTACATCGTCCGTCTTTTAATAAAATGCAACAACAGAAAGTAATTTAATCTTAAACCTTGCATAACTTTTCCTGTGCGTCAAATAGTGTTTATAGATGCGATTACGAGTGTCAAATTGAATTTATCAAATGTATCTAATACACAAATTCGTAGTAAATCAAATCTGCATAGGCGTGTCCCGAGACTGGGACGTGTCCAAGCATTGGTACTGTTACCTCACCATTCTCTACTATGTATGACGTACACGTTCTTCGGGACAATACTTCGGCGTGCAGAGTAGAATGGTTGTACGGAGAGTGTATAGCATCGGTTGGAGTGAAGTTTACACAAGAGAAAGATGAGGCGTGTGCAAGTGTACACGCGGCGGGTCGAGTACGATGCAGGCTTCGGACGTACATGAAAACGCATGTGTGTGGGCGTGTGTGTGTACCGTAACATAGCTCGAGGGAGGCTCGGGAAGCCCCGTAGCGTCTACGATGCACTGGCAAGCATGTAGCTCCGACATGTGTTCGAGGGTGGTCTTAAAGTTTAACCCGCGAGAAAAGTGTGTCAACAGTCTTCCTTTCCGTATTCTCCCTGGCTCCGCATCTCTCACTCCCTTTGGCGCGACTAAGTCGCCGGAGACTTCAAGGTTGGTTTTGTAATAAAGTATAGAGGTATAGAAAAGCCGATCGTGAAAGAGAGAATTCAGCGAGTAGACGCATATATCTTTATATATAGCGAGATGATACATTATGTAAGATAAATATACGTTGTAGATGTGAAGTATGTGCCACGGTAACAGAGTGCGAGGAGTCTAGAGGCATCGACAAAGGAAACTGTGGACCAATATTCTCTCTCTGGTCGCTCTTCCGTTCCACACTTTCTTTTTTTTTTCATTAAAAAAAAAAAGCTTCGATTCGATATATTTTTCCGGACGACTGCTGTCCCGATGGAATTATCGTTTCCATCCATATTTTTCATTATTTTACTTTTTATATCCCTCCATCGGAACGAGCGTGCGAGGGCAACGATTTAATTCATTTTTTTTTTCTACTTTTTTTTCATGACATTCGTGCAGTGGCTGGTTTTCGCCCGACTCGGCTTTCCGTCACTCTTTCGGGTTTATAAAGTATGCAGTGCGGCACAGTTGACTGGCACACGTTAATGGAGATCCGCACGTCCGAGCCGTCGGTGCTGGGGAGCGTTCGCTGGAACGCCATGCAAATATTCCAAACGCCCTTTTCACGTATTTTTTTTAAATATTTTTTTCAGTTTTTTTTTTTTTTTAACCCGTGTCTAATAAGGAATGCGATAGAGGGGGACTTTTTTTTCACGGTTTCGAATAAATATGAGGACGGCAGGAACGAGTGAAGTTATTACTCGGCTCATTCGGAATGTATAAAATTCTCTGGGGAATATTCGAGGCGAGAGTCTATGATAAAAATTGGTGAAAACGGTCTGTTTTGACCCGCCATCGAGCTTCGACCACACCTCCTCCCGCTCCGCCGGTACGGAATGAAAAATCATCAATTTTCATGCGGCATTATGGACATTTTTTTTTTAGTATTTTGCGACGAAGGTTGAAAAACAGCCACCTCCGACTTTTCACTCTCTTCTCCCCATTTCGCTCCCCCCCCCCCCCCTATTCCCGTGAGCGCGCGCGCCCCCTCGTTCTTCCGTCTCCGTGGGTACCTCCTGGGCCAAGCCGGCCTTCGACGAGCTGCGACCTGGTCTGATGCAAATATGTTTATGTAATTTTTCACCACCTTCAGACATCCCACAATTTTTTTTCTCGCCATGGAACCGCCGTCGAATTGGCTTTTGACATTATTTTCTTTCTCACCGGGAAGCGATTATAATCGTTGTTTTTTATACCCGACGCTTTAACAAATTTCTCAATTTTTTGCCACCATTATGAATTTTAAAAAATCTTTTTTTTTTGGTTTCAAGAAAGTTGCACTTAAAACTGAAAATTGATTAAAAAAATATCTTCACGGAAATAAACCACTGTTTCTCTAAATAAGACATCAAAGCAGCGACGAATTTTTCTATTCTGTCCAAATTTTAAAATTCGGGAAGTTTTCCGATCTGATTTTTTATATACAAATTTAGAAAAACGCATGTTTTTAGCGTCACCAATTGTTCCCGAAAACAAATCGGCATGATCTTATCGACCGGGGGTGTCTGGGGGCAAAACGGACCATCTTTAGAAAAATAATTCAGAAAACATTTTTTAAAAGTCTCATCGTCTAATGGAGGAGGGTGGCCCGTTTCGCCCCACTCTCCCTCTGCAGCTCGTCTGTGTGCTTTATCGACCGGGATGGACACTCTGGTTTTCAGACCGAGAGATCAAGTTATGCATTCTCGTTTCTCCCATCTCCCTCTCGCGTATACACCGAAGTGAGCAGTGAGAGATGGACGTACCGAGGATAGGGCAACCGCACGGCGAATTGGGCAATCCACTCGGCCTAACGGAAAATTAGGCCCGGCCATCTCGTTGGACACGAGAGATTAATTAATCGTAACGACACTATATCTCTCGGTTCGGTTCTTCGATCCGACAAATTTCGTGCACCATACGTACGAACGGTCACGCCCAATCGTTCGTCCTCGGTGCCGTGAGTCTCTCGAACGTTCCTGCACGAGTTATATATAGATAGATAGATGGAAGTAAATTTATTTTGCTTTGGGACACAGTTCCATAAAAGCGTTTAGAGAATATCCAGTGATATATAGTTAACATTTACGGTATGTGCAGTGTCATAAAGCAGAGGTGGGCAGTACTTGAAGTACCGAGTACTTGTTTGGTACTTCAAGTAAGTACTTGAAGTACACAAGTATGTTTTAAACTTTTTGAAAATACACAAGTACTTTTTAGTATTGCAAGTACTTTTCAGTACTCCAAATGTTTTTTAGTACTGCAAGTACTTTTCCGTAATGCAAGTACTTTTTAGTACTGCAAGTACTTTTTAGTACTTCAAGCACGTTTTTGCGATTTTAGGTAGGAAGTCCAAGCACTTTTTAAATAGGCGTTACTTTCGGTTTGAAAATTTTATTTTTCGACCAGTAGTGACGTATTTCCGGTATGGCCTCACCTCCGGTCGAAAAATGACACTTTTGAACCGGAAGCGACATTTCCCCTAAATGACGTCACTTCGCCAATTTCAGTTAGCGATTCTCCGCTGTAAATTTTTCGGTAAATTTTAAACGTTTCAATTTTATGAGATGTAGACATATTTTGATGATACGAAAAAGGTGCAGAGTAATTTGTACATGGCTTCTTCATTTATTACAATTTTGCGCGTAGCTTTCTCAGTGAGGAAGCCAAAATCCATCAACGAATTTTCTCATGGAGAAAGTTGTGCGCAAAATTGTTATAAATGCGGAAGCCATGTGCAAATTACTTTAGACCTTTTTTTTAAAAAAGATAACGCTTAACGCTACGAACCTAATTGTAAAAAGTACTTGCGAAATAGTTCAAGTACAGGAAGTGCCGAAAACTTCAAGTACTTGTGATGCTTCGTGCTTTGTACTCGAAGTATTTTTTGATATTTTGCCCAGCTCTGATAGCAGGAATTTATAACAAATTTGTATAATGTTTATAGAATTTGCCTATACCTTTTATAATGCTTGTCGGATTTGCCTATTGTTCCCTCGTTATCGCGTTTATGTGCTCAGATTGCCGTAGCTGTTCGTACAAAGTTTCATTGAAAATTGCCAACGTCAATATATATATATATAATCTTCTCATACTTTTCACATACAGAGTCAATACGAAAGGAATCTTAAGCGATAGTAAATTTTTATTCCCTCGCAGCCGGGCGCCATTATCATGACATCTCGTAGTAATTACGTGAAATATAGTCTCAAGGAAGTAATAAAATAGGGCCGGAACATTCACTGTTCCACGTGAATAATAATAAATCCGATGAAATTTGTTGAATTATCTTGCGAAAATAAAAAAAATATTCGTTTAAAAAAAATAAGTAAATATTCGAAATTTAATATTTATTGTGTGTGTAAAAAAATATTGTTATTGGTTATTATATTTACTTCGAAAAAAATTCTTATTTCATGAAATGATTTTATTTTTTAATTGAAAAACGACAAGAGCCCCGTTGAGTTAATTCTGCGTCGCTGTGCGTTGAATTACACATCCCGAATGATATATAGAAATCCGATAAAACCCCGGAACTCTCGTGTGGCCGTCGGAGTAATCCCGGTACGCACATGCACAATAGAGAGATCGGAATAAAAAGGAAATTGCATGAAAGCCCAGTCACTCGTAACGAAACGACGAGCCCTGCGTCAGGTACGAAACGAAGCGGGAGACTCTCGTTGTGTCTCTTTGCGAGACATCAAAAAATGAATATAAAATCGCATTGCTCGGGGAAAACAAAGGGCAATTTCACTGGTTTCTCGAGTGTCGCCTCGTGCATAATCAGTAGTAAGTACGCGGAACGAGTGGCAATTAATGAACCGTAAAACTTTCCGGTTAATACCAATTCGGAGTTACGGAGCCAGCGGGAGATCGAGCGAAAAATGTTCTCTCATCGATCTCGCTCGAAAAGTCCACTACGAATAACTCGCTGCTGCATCTCATTAAAACATCGGGCAATTACAAAAGTTTGATGCACCGGAAAAGTTTTTGCACGCGGAGGAGAAACGATAGGTAATTTTTTCCCAACTTCACGGAACTCTAGGTCCAGTTAGTTTTTTTTTTTTTCATTTTACTTCTCGCACGCCTTTGCCATCGTTGAATTTTTGTGCGCCGTCGAAATTTAGCAGCCCACGGTCTCTACTTTTTCATTGAGTTTATAGGAAAGTTACGAGCTCGAGGAATCGAGTCAAGGAACTTAAAATTAATTTATCAAATTGATAAAAGATCAGAAGAGATAATCTCCGGATCGATTTTTGTTTACCGCGAGATCGTCGGGTTGACGAATCGTATTCGACTTATTCAACATTTCAATTAACGAACTTAAATTCGTCGGTGTAAGTACGATTTTCAAGACCGTCAATCTCGTATGAAATTACTAATCGACCTGGAGATTCTGATTTTTAATCGACAAAAATTTGCCTAATAAATATCAAAAAATTTTGACAATTTGCTTATAATTTGCACTTTACGAAATTATCAACCTCTAATCAATAATTTGCACTGTCTCCGATCATCCCATTCTATTCAACGATAATGCAGCTCTACACAGTAAATAAAAATTCGTCTTTCACTGCGTAAGTCCACATGGAAGAAGCATATCGAGTATAGAAAAATATGTAATTGACATATTAACTGTATTTTCCCTAAAAAAAAATGATATATTCCGAATATATCTTCAATTGTTTTTTTTACATATATTTGATTTTCGTGGATTTCAGCTTAGCTCATATTTTTCTGTTTCCTGCGGGCAACGACGGAGCTTCTTATTTCATCGTAAGTAGCTTTCCGTTCTCGAATCGCCGAACGAAGAGATAGAGAGAAGGTACAACGTACCGGAAATGAAAAAGTGGCAATATAGCAGCATCGGGATTGGAACAAATGTATCTAAAAAAAAATAAAAAATAAAAAACCCACCAGTTTGTCCCTTTCCCAGAGTCTTCTCGAGCCTGTACGGCCCGACGTACTGATGGGTCTCCTGGGTGTTGGACCCGACGGGGCTCTCCTTGCCCTGCATCGCCGCCGACTCGGCTTTCGTTTCCGCCAGGATTGCACGTTATCACTGGGCAGGCGGAAAAATCGCGCCCGCACCTTCACGAACACACTTGCACAAACGGCCACTCACCAACGCGCACCCACACGCCCCGCAGCACACACACTTCCACCTCAGATCTTGTGCTTTCCGCTTCTTCTCATTATTTTTCTTCTCTCGTCTACGCGCGGCAGCGTCGATAGCGTCGGGAGCTGCCCTCGAGTCCTGGTCATAATACCTCGCACTCCCGAGTAATAATTCTTTACATCTTCCCTCTCAGCCAACCCGCTCGGCACGAATTCAAAAGAACTAAAAAAATACCTTTGGTCGCATGAGCTTTCTTCAGTTATTTTGACAGAAAAAAATAAACAATAATCAAACAAGTAAACGAATAAAAAAATGTTCTCGAACGAGATATAAATGTATTTCCTCTTTGGATCTCTTAATTTTTTTCTCTAAACGACCAACGCTTCGTCGTCAGACTCTCGATCTGTCCTTTCGCCTCCACTCGGAACGCCTCTTCCGGATTTTCATGTTGCACCACCGCCGTCCACACAGTCGAGGTGCGCTATTTTGCCTCCTCGATTAACGATTCTCCAATCTCCGATTCGCTGTGGATTTCCTTGGCCTTGTCGTCGATCGACGATCGCCTCGACGACGAGACGAGTGGGTTCTCCCTCGCTGCCCGACGATTCGATTGCGAGAATAAAACGAACCTCGATTTTAGCATACGATTATCGTACAGTCGATCGGTTCTCGCATACCCGATATCACCGTCCACCGATACGAGCACCTCCGCCCGCCGTTTACCACCCTCATAACTCCCCTTCAACCCTTTGATTTTAATGCACGCGGCGTTTCGCGCGTGTGCGCTTTTGGGCGTGTGCGCGCGGCTCTTAAACCGATCCTACGCGCTTCCCAACGCTTTCCTATTTCGCCGATAATCCGAGCCTCGATTATCAAAGATTGAGCAACTAATGCGAGCGACTGCTGGTTGTACGAGGCTGCTGCCCACGTTAGGCGCCATTGCGCGTACGAAACCCCCCGCTACTCCCCCCCCCCCCCCCCCCCCCCTCTCCACGCCGGAGTAGTAGAGGAAGCACCCCTAGTCACACACGACACGAGCTCTATGCACAGCGAGCAGCAACCCCTCCGCTGCGCTTTGCACGATCAAACAACTTTCTTTTACTTTTTTTTACAAACGATGTTTTTTTTAAGATGGATCATTTGTTTTAACAGTTGTTTTTATTTTTATTTTAATTTTTTTTATTGCCTGTATACGAAGCTCTATATCGGAGACAATTTTTTCATTTGCTGGGTGGAGAGCCAAGTACGGATTGACTGTGCATCGCTCACGCGACTCTATTCCCCACAGTCCACTTCGATGACGAAATTGTTGAGCGCCGAGTGGTTTTGTTTCTATATTTATTCACTTCGTTTTTCCCACTCGTTCAGTTAAATTGGCAGAGACAAACTGGCGCGTGCCAGTTACATCACACACACACCCGACGAACGATCGCGGTCTCTCGGTTCACATTTATTTTTGTTTCTCCCTTCGTGTCCCTTCACTGTGATTTTTTTTTCTCTGTTTTCTTTTTGATTCTTTTAAAACAATTTCTTCTTTTTTTTTTTTTTTAGATGGATCCGTTCTCAAACCTTGGTTTTCGTTCGTCGAGGCTTTTTATTTTGTTGTCGTTTTGTTTGTTACACGTATTTATGTACAATCCATTCTGTATACAACGATCGCGCGACCTTGCCTTTCTTTCTCGGATACACCACGTAGCGAACGAGCGAGCGGACGACGGTGCTGACGGCGAACCGCGGCGCTCCCAGTTCGATTATGTGGTCGAGGGGTGTGCGCGCGCAGCCCGAGTATCATCCCCTAACGCGGACTCCGTTCCCTCGTATACGTGCTGGCGATGTTCCTGGTGGCGGCGCTTCGGCCAGTGGTAACGGCTGCGCCAAACTAGGCATGGCTGCCTCTCGACGCGAGGCAGGAAGCTCGCTCTGATGGGGGTGTACCGGGGCCGGTATGCGCTCCCTGTGCTGCCGCTGGATAAGGGTAAAGGGATACTTCCCCCGAGCGATAAGCGCGACTACGAACTCGGCGAATCGGGGTTCGTGTCCGGGCTAAAAGCGAGCGTCCAGAGGCATCTAAGTGCGTTTTCCGTCCGACTATCGGCGGACGCTTTCCACTGCGCTTTTGAAGTAGGGCCGGTTCGTCCTCTCTGCGCGTGTTTCGGTAACGCGTGGGAGAGAAAAAAACAAGTGTGCAAGGTGCTAATACTAAGCTCCGGAAAAGTGAAGCCGGCTTCGGAAATTCTATCCTTGGGACTCTTCGATTCCTCATAGAGGAAGCTTTGTTTCTCTCGTTGAGGAAGCTAAAAATACAGAAAATGCTTTATTATGGAAGAGGGACATTTACGTCTCGGCCAGAAAACAGGTCTACCGTATTGTAACTCTACCTCGTAATAACTCTACCGGAAAAGATCTCTACCATATTACGAATCTACCGTATTAGAACTTTACCAAAATCTCTATGAGAAAGTAAGAAAACTCTACCAGAATCAAAATAAAACCCTACCGGACTGGAAATACAACTCGAGTTCTTTTTACTTTCGGGTAGAGATTTTGGTAGAGTTCTAATACGGTTGAGTTGTTAGAGCTGTCTTTTTTTGGTAGAGTTATTATCCGGTGGAGTTGTTTCCTGGTAAAAATGTATGGGGACAGATGTAAATGTGCCATAGAAGAAGCTTGGCGAATAGAGGAATGTTATGAGAAAGCGATATGAAAATTTCAATGTTCAACTCTTTCGATTGTTGTTATTGGCAGTTATGATATAAGCTTAAAGCATTATGTATTAAGCCTACAAATGTGTAATCCTACATACATATGCTCCCAAGAAACTTGATGATTGCGACCGTATTTTAAATAATTTGTAGTTTACAGATAATAATAAAAAGTCGATCGACCAATAAAACTTCCCTTCATGGGCACTTGGATTACAATGAAAATAAAAACAATGACAACAAAATGGAGAATACGACGGTCCTGGGTTCGCTGAGGAAGGGTTGAACCGGGCTTTGAGGGTTCGCTCGTACATCTTTCTGCTGCGGTATGTTCGGATCAGGGTAAGATCCTCGGGATATCCCACCCGTCTCTCCTCTTCAATGGTGCTTCTCTCCACCGAATGCCCGATTCGTCTGAATCATCGTGGAATGACGCACCCTCCGGTTGGGCTTCTCGGTGTCCCAGGCTGGCGGGGGCAAGCTGGGCCAAGCGACGGAACGACCGAGCAATCGGAGAAGCGTGCCCGGTCTTCACGACGGACGGAGCGATCTATATCTATGCGAACGTTACACCAACGTACTGTACACATGTATTCGCTTTCCGTATTGTGCGCCGCAGCGTGACGCGTTCGAGTCGCGGGGGTTTCGTGTGCTCATTTAGTTAGGATACAAGGGTCGCCAGGGCTTGGGGATTCGTGTCTGTGCTAAATCGAATGACACCGGTCAACCCTTAGGCATTCGATCCACAAATCGGTAAATAGAGCACTTAAAAATAGGCCACCGATAGCACTTGCGAACACTTACGAGCTAATTCGAAGATAACGCAGAATGCGATATTATCGACCGTTTGAGTCGGTTAGATAAATTTGCATTAGCAGCTGCGCTTGACCCTTCGTAGTCACACTGGGTCAAACTGACAATATTTTGTTCATTATATCAAACCGTCAGATTCGGGCAAAAAAATTACACTGAGTACTTAGGATATTGTAGAATATGTTTGGACAGTCATCATTCGAAAAAATTGATGACTGCATGGCGAAAAAAAAATTGCATGTTAAAAGACGAATGTGTTTTTGATCGCGGGTAAATCTGACCCGCGGTGTTCGATTCGATTGTTCGATTAATCGGTAAAAGGGACAAATAATTATTCGAAATAGTTTACACGACGGATAGGCTAAAGTCGGGTAGTCAAGTACGTGGAATAATTCATTGTCATTCGACGGTCCTACGTGTTAGTTTCGTTGATGGATTTCGGCGAAGCCACCAGAGAATGTTGTTGTAATAGGATAGACAGTGGCAGAGACACGATCCGGAATAACCGATGACCCATTTATTATTCAGAGAGGACAGAAAATCAGACTACCGTTGGACTAGCCGTTGGACCTGAGAATCCAAGGTTCAATTGTTAATCGCAACTATTTTATTATTAAACAATCGAAGTGGTCTCTCTGGCTAACGAAATTGAGAGCGCTAATTTACCGTGCGATGTAATGCAAGTCCTGGAAAGTTTAACGACACGACCCTAATAGCTGATCGCTAATATTTTACGGTTAATGGTATCGCTTTTCCTTTGGACTATGATAAGTGCATTTTTCATTTCGTTATTGTTTATTGACCATTTTTTTCATTATTGACCAGTTTCATCGAAAGGTCGTGGAACTCGTGAGACATGAAAATCCGCGACGCTCTTCATCAATCTTTATTTCTCCCTTCCATCCTTCGTTTTCCGCGCTTGCTTGCTTTTTCCCATTTAATCTCGATTAAAGACGTATGCCAGCAGCGACTGTAATTCCGCTGCGTTTTACTAATTTGATCGAATCGCTCTTCCAACAGGCTCCGACAACTCATCCCCACCGTCCGTTATCTTTCTCTCTCGCGTCCTAAGGTACAGATTGAATTTAAAAAAAGTAAATAAAAGTCGAATACATGAATGAGGCAGTCTTAAAAGTGATTCTAGCTACTGCAATTTCGACGGCTTAAGCGAGTGCTCAGAAAAATAAAAAAAAAAGTTCTCAAAGGATCGAACCTCTTCGAGACGAGACATCGCGAGGAAAATATACAGCTACAATGGAGGGGGAACACTTCTTGAAACTTTCAATATTGGCGTATCGAGTGATCTTTCGAATAACGCTAATGAAAAAAAATTTGATTGAACGAACGAGGATTACCGACTACTGCTTCATCGCCGGTTTCTCGCAAAAAAAAAAACAGTAAAACAAAAAACAAAATAAAATAGATACAACTGTCCAAGTAAGTTCATAAAGTTCAATTTTCATCGTCAAGCATGTTTGCAAAAAAAGAGGCGGATTAGTGTTTCTATATGATTTTTTGTAAAAAAAAAAGAAAATGTTAACGAAATTGAATATTTATAATATGAGGTAATGGGGGACCGGGAGCAAGGTGTAAATCTGAGGACACCCGGTATAAGGATACGAATGCAATATAGATCGAGAGTGAGGGAGAGGTAAAACGCGAGTAGTTGGTGGCACGCGGAGCAAGCAGGAGGGTAGGAACCGAGGGATCGATATACTATAGAAGCAGAAAGGAACACAGGAAGCGTCTGACACGGGAAAGCTCCTAGGGATGGCGAGCCGGCTTTCGCCTTCGCTATGCTTTCGACGCAAAACCGCTTTTCCGTTTCCTTCTTACAGCGTAGGCCTTCTTCTTCTTCGCTCTATAGCCCTCTCTCTCTCTGCTCATAATAGGTCCGTCTAGATGCCTTACGTGCTTCTCCTACGTAAATTCCTCGACACGATTTATCCCGCCACCTACCATATACCAATTCTATCGGTAGGATTCCATTAAGAAGCATCGGCAAACCTCGTGACTGTGCGTACGACATTCTTTCCCCTCTACATGAATTCCCTTTTTTTCGTTTCCTTCTCATTTTCTTACAACACTGTATTGTTAACACGAAAAGAGCATCTTTATAGATCATCGATGCTTTGAATTCGGTGCGTTCCCAATCAATCATGGACGCACTTTTTCTTGGCGCTGCAATGCTGCAATAAGCGACAAGTGTAATTAATTTACTGTGAATGGCTTAAATTTTGTAAATCACATCGATGGTCTAACGCCAGAAAGGTATCTTGTACACGGCTTGTAAAGCCGTTCACATCTTATAAAGGTTAATGATTGTACACTGCTTGTATGCCCTTATGGAATGAAGCCATCGATGTAGAAACTCGTTTCTTTTTTTTTTGCATATAATTTGGAACCGACCATCTTTGTTCCATATGTGGAGCCTGGTAGAGGTGTCCGCTTGGATAGAACGCATTTGCTGCACCCAGAAAAAATAAATTATTTGACGACCACCGTTTATTAAGATTAAGTAAAATATTTATTTGATTCAAATGAATAAATATTTATTTGATTTAAATAAATAAATATTTATTTCATTTAAGTAACTATTTACTTAATTTGAATAAATGTTTATTTAAATTTAAATAAATGGAAGAATGTACAGCGATTAACAGTACAGCGAGTATAGAATACACACAGGCTCTATCAATTTTTTAAAAGTTATATTCGTCTATGTTAGGTTTAGTTTCTATCGTACTATTTTCAATATTGCGCATCAGGGGGTTCGCCCGGCTTATATGCTCTGCGGCATTTTTTTTTTTGGCACGCAGTAGTAATCGGTATCGTGCAGTAGTTACTTTCGTGAAGTAGATAACAGGTTTCGCTGCACGATGTTCGCCTAAAGACATAAAAAAAATGCTAATAAAAAGAACACATGTAAAGGAAGTCGATTTCTTTATCTGTTGTCCAAACGTTTTAAGACTTCCTCGTGGTCTTGCGCAAAATGTTTCGCAAACATCGTATATGCGCCACCTAACGATATGCCCAAGAATTCTATGTAAATAAAAACCAGTTAAAAAAAATCAAATAATGAATTAGTTAAAACAGAAAAAAAAACTCATGGACATTTTTTTGCGATATTTGTGTCATAGCCGTCGTAAAAAAAGTTCAACTGGCATATGACAATATCAGGATAATGAAATGCGGATCTTGGCTTCAAACACATCGCATCACGATCCATTCGGGCAGGGGAATTCCGTTTTTTTAAATCATTTTTCCCAGTCTTGTGAGATCGCCAAAGTCAAAGGCGACCGATTCTATCTCGACATTTATTGCCAAGCTTTAACAGCCTGCGCAGGCTTCCTCCTATTACCCAGCGTTGATGCTCCTCGATCCGGACACGAAATTGGCTCAATCCGCTTAGAAGCAGCATCGTCCGGTCTCGGAATTTGTTGGGAACGACGTGGTGACCTCCCGCTGTAGCCGTGCGGCGTTCGTTTTTAGCGAGGGTTCGGAAAACAAATCGCAGGGAAAACAGCGAGACGCCCGAGGGCCATCAGGCAGAGTCAAAGGGGCCAACAGTGAAAGTGGTAAAGAGCGAGAGCGGACCGGAGGGAGCACGCGACGAGACCGAGCAAATACAACCGCAACCGCATGCAAACATGGTCTCTCGCAGGCGTGCCATCTGCACGAGGCTCGAATCGCTCACTCTCTGTATCACGAAGCCGACCGAACGAGCGTACAAAATAATACGGAAATGCGAGCCGACACATACACACATGCGAGGGGTCGTACAGTTGATTATACATAGCGGTGCAAAAGGAGCGCGGACAGTCAAAAGCTCGAGTCGCAGTAATTCGAAACTGCCTGCCTCGGGGATATTGAAAAAAAAATATTTAAAAAAATACTTGGCGAGGGACGCAGGTATCCGGAAAATTTAAAGCTCCGGCTCGTTTCCTCTTCGAGGGCGCGGAGGTAACGCAGTGAGTCGGAATATATGTGTATATATATGTATATATAGGAAAAAGCACTCCGAGGAAACGAATTCCCCGGTTTTTTTGCTATATAAATTAGGCTCTTCACGCACGCAATCTCTTTCCATTAAGATTACAGTTTAATGAATGTGCGAAGTATGGAGGATGTAAGGGAGCAGAGAACAGTGACGAGGAAGAGCACCGGGCCGGAAAGAAATGAGGGGGAAGGGTAGATTAACCTAAGCATTGCAAAAATGTTCTTGCTGGCTGCGGTGGAAAAAATTTTGATGTACGACCGAGAGCCGGTCCAAATTTCTCGCAACTACCGTGTAGGCCGCACGTAAAAATGTGACCAAGAATAATTTTTTTTTATGTTTTTAAAAATAAAATAATCAATGAGTGAAAAAAGTCTATTAAAAAAGAGTAGAAAAGCAGTAAACAAAAAACTTTCGATTGAGACATAACAATTTTACGGAAGTTTCACGATCGTCATACACCCAGAAAAATAATTTATTTGACGGCCACCGTTTATTTAGATTAAGTAAAATATTTATTTGATTTAAATAAATATTTATTTCATTTAAGTAACTATTTACTTAATTAAATAAATATTTATTTAAATCAAATAAATATCTTACTTAAACCAAATAAACGGTGGCCGTCAAATAATTTTTTTTCCGGGTGTACCTGACAATTTGGGTTTTGATTTCGCAGAAACTTATATTTACTTCACTCGGTGCGAAAATTGCAGTTTTGCTTCCTCATAGAGGAAGCTTTGTTTTGGTAAAAAAAAAAATCGAGATTTTAATGAAAACATGTTCAGAATGTTCTAAAACATCGAAAAATCACATTTAGAAAAAATGTCCGGATATGTGTGTGTGCGTGCGTACCGCTATAACTCGAGAACGCCTTAACTGATCAAGCTGAAATTTGGCATACATCATTTATGATCAGTAGTCAATGTTTGCTTAAAATTTCATCCAAAAATGTTCAGTTGTTTTTTTTGTACGCCATTTTTAATTTCTTCAAAAATGTCTGTTCCAAAAATACAGACAATGCTTCCTCATAGAAGAAGCTTCGCGAATAAAGGAACCTTATGAGAAAGGGATATGAAAATTTCAACTTCTAACTTTTATGAGAAAGCGATATAAAAATGACAATTTTCAACTTTTATGAAGAGGCGATATAATAATTTCAATTTTCAGCTTTTTACGAATAATTTATGCAGTTGTATGCATAAGACCTCAATGTTCACACCTTGTGATGTTAAATTTTGCACGATGCTCGTGCAAATTGCAACACTCGCCTTAGGCTCGTTTCCCAAACTCGCTCGTCAAAAATAGTTTCATCGCGCTAGTATCGTAAATTACTGTTTGTTCGCATTCCACTAAAGCTGCAGTGGTAACGACTTGAATCGGACAGACGCATGTGCCTCCCCGGATTCCCACTATCCGGAGGAATTCTCATCGACCTCAAACAAAATTTCGTTCGGTCTTTCTTTTTTCTCAATTTCAGTCCGGCCTCTCTTTGCGCTGCAAACAGGTACACAGAACACGTACAGGGTGCGCTTGATTTCTCAAGCCCTCCGACGTTCGCTCTCCAATCGAGAGTAAATTTCTGACAAAATAAAAGTTGAACGAGACGAACACGTACACGCAATGTCATCGTGGTTAATGTCGTCGTGGTATTGGTCAGGTATATACTTTGTGCCGGAGTCGCTCGAGAGAAGGAAAGCTGGCCCGCTGGTAGTTCGCCGCTTGCGCAGTAGTAAAGGCTGAAGCTTGCCAGACCGTGCAAAAACTCGTTACGTTCTGCCGCGATGCGGAGGGCGAGAGAGGGTACAAAACTGTATGTAACGCTCAAACACATACACATATACACGCTTCATTTCCTTCTTCACCTTTTCTATAATGCCTTATTTCGGTCATATGAAAATCTGCACATGCACTCATGCCGAACGCAACTTGTGCCGCATAGCATTAGGGATTTTTTCGCTCTAGTCACACAACGATACGAATACGAATATAGCCATGAAACAACAAAAATTGATTGAACAACGTTTTTTCACTTTTTGAGCCACTTTTGGAAAAATGTCGATTTTCGTGATTTTTCAAAGGTCGATATTTCGGCCCCCAATGGAGCTAGGAAAAATCAGAGGTGCCCATCGTGTTCTACGGGAAAAAATATACAATATAGGGCCGTATCCGAAGTTTTAGAATCGTTTTATCGTGCTATTTGAGGACATTGAAAAACTATATATAACGCTCAAACACATACACACATACACGCTTCATTTCCTTTTTCACCTTTTCTATAATAATGACTTCTCTCGGTCATATGAAAATCTGCACATGCATTCATGCCAAACGCAACTTTTGCCACATACGAGCTTGAAATACAAGGAAAATATAAGTGAACGTGATAGGTTCGGATCTTTCCGCAATTTGCTACGAGTGGTCTACAAGGGTGAGACAAAATGGGTCTCGAACGTTCGCTTCGAATCGACGGTAAAAGATGTATGAATCTGGAGACCGCGGTATAGGCGAACGATTAATTTTCATTTTGTCCAATCATCCGCCATCCCCGTATCGTCTCTCACATTTTTCTTCGGGTTTATCGACGATTCTTGTCGGGGGAGGAAAGCTCTCGAGAATTTTTCCTGACGAATCGAAAAAAATCGACGCTCAATCATGATTCGCGTCGTTCCCTGGCTGCTCCCGTGGCAGCCGGCGGCTGCGACGGAGACCGCGGGGCCTCTTATATGGGCCACCAGCAATTCGACTGATTTACGACCTGGCCAATAATCGTGATACTACCGCTCGAGAGGCACGGCTGAGGAAAACTTGTAGGCAGGGAGCGCTTTTTTTTTGTGCTTTCTCAGTATTTCTTTCATCCCTCGTTGCACCCTCGCAACTCGGACGGGGAAGTGGAAGCGAGAGGCAAAAAAAGGAAATCGCTAAAACACGGAAAGTTAATTCCCGACCAGTCAAGGGTCGACGACCGGCAACTATACCCGTGCCACACTCTAGGAAAGAAAGCTCGATGCGGTGCACAAAGAATTGCATACTTAGCGCGGGCTGAAGAGGCGGGGCGGATAATGCGGGTGTCTGGAGGTGAACATTTTTTTTTTCCTTCTGTCTCGATTGATTTATTTTCAATCGGTGGGACGCTTAATGTTCCTCCGATAAAATGATGACCTCGAGTTATGCTTACTTCGGTTGGAACAAAAATTATCATAAATAGATTTTTGTCGTTTTGTCTGTCAGAAAACAAAATGTAAAAAAAAACTGTGAGTAGCGCTTCATTGGCCGAAGAGGAGCCGCTATGAAAGTTTTTATCTGCCAATAACTTCGGGATCCTATGTGACGAGTACGACCCGTATTGCCCCAATCGCAAAATATGTGTTTCACGAAGTCTAGCGAGCTGACATGCGCAAGAGCTTTTTTTACTTTACCCACTTAAAAAAATAGTATTTTCTCATTCAGTCTGTCAGAAAACAAAATGTAAAAAAAGTAGCGCTTCATTGGCCGACGAGGAGCCGACATGAAAGTTTTTATCCGCCAATACCTTCGGGATCCTCTGTGACGAGTACGACCCGTTTTGCCCCAATCGCAAAATATGTGTTTCACGAAGTCTAGCGAGCTGACATGCGCAAGAGCTTTTTTTACTTTACCCACTTAAAAAAATAGTATTTTCTCATTCAGTCTGTCAGAAAACAAAATGTAAAAAAACCAGCGCTTCATTGATCGACGAGGAGCCGGCATCAAAGTTTTTATCCGCCAATAACTTCGGGATCCTCTGTGACGAGTACGACCCGTATTGCCCCAATCGCAAAATATGTGTTTCACGAAGTCTAGCGAGCTGACATGCGCAAGAGCTTTTTTTACTTTACCCACTTAAAAAAATAGTATTTTCTCATTTAGTCTGTCAGAAAACAAAATGTAAAAAAAGTAGCGCTTCATTGATCGACGAGGAGCCGGCATGAAAGTTTTTATCCGCCAATAACTTCGGGATCCTCTGTGACGAGTACGACCCGTATTGCCCCAATCGCAAAATATGTGTTTCACGAAGTCTAGCGAGCTGACATGCGCAAGAGCTTTTTTTTTTTACTTTCCCTACGATCCGCCCGAAGTGCATGCGGTAGGAAGCAGATACACTGCAGTTCCAAGGTACACGGACGATGACGTTATTCTCTCCGGTTGTTCCTTTGAATTTTGCGTGAAACGCATCGGTGAAAAGCTCACAGGGCCATTATGCGAGCGCGCACACGTTCACAGGCGGAGATTCGAGAGAGAGCTTCGTTCGCGTAAATAATATTCTCGCTCGAGTTCACACAGTTATTCATGAGCGAAGTAGTCGGCGGCAGGGGAGGGTGACGAAGGAAGGAATAAAACGCGCGGAGAGTAACCGACGAGGAAACCACGGAACTGAATCAAAACGGCGCAGAGAAGAGAAGAGACGACGCAGAGACGCGAGAGGCTTTGCCCTAACACTCCATGCATATGGACAAAGTTCGACTTCGACGCTGGTTCTACCGACGCTTCCGCTTATCCGCCCTGGGTGACGAACAGTGTCTCATTCATAAAACGGGTCCATTCGTACTCCGCGCTGATATATGCTTTTTAACGGGGCATTTATCGGGACTCGCTTCCATAGACGAAAGGACTTCGTTAACAGTGAAAACTTTATCGTCATGCCACATTTTGTCAATCTTTTTTTTATCTTTACTTATAACTTGTTCGCTTTCAAACACGTCTTAAGAATCATTAGATATTTTATTCATTTTTGCTTCCTCATGGAGGAAGTTTTGTTTCTGGGAAATTTTTTTTTTTGAGTTTCATGTAAACGTGTTCAGAATGTTCCATAACGTCGAACAATCACATCACGTCACATCTAGAAAAAATGTCTCCATGAATGTGTGTGTGTGTGTCAGGCTTGTAAAATTGAACCGTCCATAATTCAAAAACGGGCCTAGATGCAACGTATTCCGAAGTATTTTCGCCCGCTGAACACGAATACGCCAGCTTTTTTGGCCTAAAGTACAATGCGACATTAACGGGCTCGATTTTATGCACGAAATTATTCACGATTTTATGCACTTGGCCAGCTAAAATAGTTTAGCCGGCTAAGACGGCTTAGCCGGCCAAACTATAAAATCTATTAGCCGGACAAGATATTTTAGCCGGCTAGACCGGCCTATCTGTACGGCCCTAGTACAGGCAGGGGTTAAAAAAAGTGAACAATTTAAGGGTAGCCCGTCTCGTCCCAGACATTTTTTTTTTTTTTTTTTTTTTTCAAAAGTGCTATAAGTTTGAAAATATTATTGTTGGAAAGACAAACAATAAATTGTACTTTCGACAGCGTTGTAGCCGCATTATTTGCTCAGGGGGCCAAGCTCGCCCCGGTTTCCCCTACTCAAAAATACAACCGTTTCTCTATATTTTCATAGTTTCATTGAGGACGCATCGTCCTCCCCTGAATTTATCTTCCCGCCCATTGTCGCCTCGGCACGGTTTAGAGTTCCCGAAAACTTCGAGGCCGAGAGTCCAAATATTTATCGTCCGATACGCAAGGTCCCGAGAACGTCGTTGAACGGAAGCAGATGCAGCGTAGTGGAAGCGGAAGAGGAAGAGGAAGAGCCCGCGAGGTCCTGAAAATGCCCCTCAAAGCCTCGAAAATCACCCCTGCTGAAAGAACCTCCCGATAATTTATGAATATTGAAATTTTCTACGTGAAACTCTCCTATCACTTTTCTCCCCCGTTCTCGCTGTCACCCGGACTACTTCCGTGCCAAAACGTAACGCAGTGTGATATCATTCTCTGTCTGATCACGCCGTCCCTCCACTAGCGACGCCCGCCTCGCGACCCGGCTGTAAGCCTCGCGCGTTGTATTGTTGCCGAGAACTTGTCTCCGCTGCATTCGCTAATCGTGCGTATATATTCTGTGCGAGAAAGAAAACAGCGGGACAAAGTTACAGCGGTACGTAGAAGCGCTATCCTTCCGACAGGCCGCAGCTTCTTGACAAAGTTTCACGGCTCCCGAGTATCTTTCTTCTCCGCTCCTCTGTGCACAAGATATTATTCCCCTCGGGACCCGCGCTCCGACAGACTCCCCCGGGTTCCCACCGAGGTATGTACGAAAATAGACCCGTCGACTCACTTATTATGTATTCATAAACGTATAATATAATTGTATATTCGAGAAGAGCCGAAGAATTGAATTATGTATTAATTGAAGAGCCGCACTTCGGGACTCCCCGCGCATTTACCTGCACCTCTCCCAGATTAATATTCATCCGCCCCCCCCCCCCCCCCCCCCTCAAACGAAATAATTATCACACTCCCGGCGAACTCACGAAAAGCCTCCGTGTACAAACTTCGTCAATAATTAACCCTACGACGGGGAAGTCAGGACACGGAACTAAAACTTGAAGCCTTCGGAAATATAAATATGTACAATATTCTTTGAAATATCATTTTCTTAACGCATGCACGTAAAATCCCGCTTTCCATTTCCTGTGAAGTTGCGCAGAAAGACACTTTTTCGGATCGCGGGCAGGAAAAATACTGCGCACGCGTACAAACGCAATATGGTGTTTTTCCTGCACTAGTGCGGAAAAGTGCCTTTTTACGCACACTTCACGGGAACGGAAAGAGCGATTATCGTGAACATGTTAGGAAAAATTATGTGAATGGCATGGGCGTAGAAAAGGTCGTTCTGACTCGTGTGGACGCCGCACTTGCCTTCGGTTCGTGTGGCATTTTCCCACTAGTATCGTAATATACTACTTAAAATATAAAATATTTAAAAAAATATAAAATATATAATTCCGTAATTCGATATAACGGACTTTTCGAAAATAGTTACCGAAAATAATGTCGAAAGCTCAAAGAGAAAATATTCGAAAAGGAGCAGCGTCTGATCATCGTAAAAAAAAAAAAGAACTCCCCACTTCCCTCAAACCGCTCTTGATAGTCCCTTTTTTCGCCCAAGCGGGTCTCAGTGGCCACATTCGGTGGAGGCTCTATCGTTGCGAGCCTTGTAACTTTTTTCATTTTGGGCGACACAGCGCGACGAGGAGCGAGAGGCGAGAAGGCGACGTAGTCTGGAAGCGACGACGGGTCGTACACTTGCGCCGAGCCGAGCAAGTGAGAGTCTTCGGGGAGACAGAGAGAGAGATCGTGAAAGCTCCCGTACGGAAACTCGTACTCGCGGCGCGCAACACCGGCGCTGACTTTATGAGTCAGTCGGAGCAAGTTGTTCGTACGAAAGTTTTCGAGTGTACCCGTTCGGCGTTCTTGCACATAGCGGGGTAGTACATAGGAGCGAAGAGGGTGGTAATACGTAAAAGGGAGGCGTGAAGTGTTAGCATAGGCCTCGGGAGCAGCAAGCAGATACTCGAGGCAACCCTACGCCGGCGTAAGTATATCCTCCGTTTCTACGTTCCACCACCCTGCCGGTCCACTGTACCACCGGAGCTTCTCCTCTCGTTCCCACTACCCTCAGCCTCTTCCTGGCCTTTTGATGCAACCCTCAACATCGGCTTTGCGTCCGCTCGTCGCTTCGCACGTTCCCTCAACCGTCGAGTCTCTACGTCACATTCATACCACTTCCTGTTACTACTACTGATAGTACTATTACTTGTTATAGATAGTGGATTGAGCCTCCATTTTTTTCCACCCTCATCCGCACTTGCTTTTCGCGCGTTTTACCGTTCGTCTCAAATAACCTGCTCTGCGCCGGAAGAGTTACAACTGTTCGATTGAAGGATATAAAAAAAGGTCAGTTGTCGTAGCCGATTTTTGCGACAAATGAGAAGTCGGTCTTAGCAGCCATTGAAATGGTTCGTACGACTGATTGATTGGTCTGCTGGTAAATTTGGTGACGCAACCGTTACAGCTCTTTGGGACAATCAATTTATCGTTCAGCTCTAAGACCACCAATCAGTTAGACCACCAATGGACCAGCCAATCCTTTTTCGGTGCACTACTGATAATTCAAATAGAGTTATAATACAGATATAGTTATAGATAGTGGATTGAGCCTCAATCTTTTTTCAGCCTCATTCGCACTTTCTTTTGATGCGTTTTACTGTTTGTCTCAAATAATCTGCTCTGCGCCGGAAGAGTCAAAACTATTCGATTGAAGGATATCCTCTTTCGGACGAAATGCCGAGTTTGGAGTCGCTACACGGAAAAGAAGGCTCAGTTTTCACAACCAATTTTTGCGCCGGACCAGAAATCATTCAAATGGTTGGTACGACTGATTAATTGGTTCGCGGATCAACTAATTTGGTGACGCAACCGATACATATTTTTGGCACGACCAATTTATCGTCTGGCTCTAGGAACTCTAAGAAGCCGGTTGGACAAACCGATCAATTTTTTCAATATAAGATGGCTTTCGTAAAGGTACGACCAGGGTCGCCGCTGCGAGGGAAAATCTTTAAGTTTCGAGAAATTTTAAGTTCGTCGGTGATAGCGGGGATATGTCGGGAATTCTTTTTCATCAGATTTAGTGGCCATTCGGATGCCGCTGGGATGATTCCCCGATTGCCAGGAGAACAGAACGTAGTGGAGCGCACAGTGCGCGTGATGGGGCTATATAACCGGCACGCTGCGACGCTCTTCTTCATCGATCCGGTCTATGTCAATAGCCTGCTGGATACTCATAAGCTGCGCTAAGAGTAGTAGCAACCCCAATAGCAGCAGCAGCTGTAGAAACCTTTCTCGTTTCTCTATCTGGATGTATCCGAGGAGTCGCCTACTCGCCTATACATCTCGCTCTTGCGGAGTTTCTCAATCATCTGCACGTGATGAACCATCGGATCCAGGTGTCTCCTATCTCCGTCTTCATCGTTCTCCTTCACGACTCGTGAGTCAGTTCAAGGCGATTATATAGTTCAATTATACGCTGCTCCAATATTTCTCCGAATACCGGATCGGACTGATACAAAAATACGTACGAGTTTTGTCGCTCACCCGAAATCAGTCTTCTGGCGAACATTTCATAACTTACCCAGCTAGAAACTATAGCAGTAAAGAAATGTTTCAATCAGACTTTACACCATTTTTTTAAAATGATTACAAAATGTTAATTATTCCTAAGTGTAACTTATTACTAAATGATAATTATTACTACATGTTAATTATTACAAAATTATTATTCAATGACTTCTATGGAAGATCTCGCTACATTGCTGAAGGTGGTCAAATGAAGAAAAGAAATTAAGGTGTCATAAATCGCGTATGAAACGATCGTCTCAGTTTTTAGGAAAGCCGCTTTGGATGCGATCGATCGCTTTCACTTTCCCAAGAAATTACATTTTGCGTCTTAATTCTCAGGTTCGGTTGACTTCGTTACATTTTCCTTTATCGCGAACTTCATATGGATTTTTTTATAGTCGCTTGTATCGTTGGTTCACGTCCAGTGCTCTCGGGAGATTCGATGCCGTAGAGCTTGGAGTAAACTCTTCCTCCTCTGTGATTTCCTTTACGATGTATTTCCGCCATTCTGCCGGTCGTTCCGACTCGTACGACACGTCGTTGCGCACTTTATCTGCCGCAATATCTCGATCCAACCGAGTGCTCGAGAAACATTCTGTTTCCCCTCCGTTATCCCCAAAAGGTTGGAGTAGATATTACATATTTTTTTCGACGCTAGTTTCGATACGGATTTTCCTAGAGCTTCTCGGTATTAAAAAAACGTCACTGATAGCAGGTAAACGATAATAAAAAAACGTTGTGCTTGACCTTTAGGCAAAACGTCTGCCCGATTCCGGTTTAACGCGAAAAAATACATGGAATTTTGCACTCCGATTTTTTTTTTTTGCTTTCGATTTTTATTCCAGAAATACAAATCATACCGATTTATCTAGCTTTTTCAACCCCGTCATATCCATCATCTTGTATACTTCATGCCGCAGAACATGATTTGCAGGATTTTTTCGCGATGCCATCGGGAAGCTAAGATATCGCTGTTTGGAAATACGCAAAATCACTAAATCTTGCAACATCGGCTATAAAAATACCCGACAAACTTTTTTCGTTAGTTGATGTTCCGGGACTATATTTAAAATATTTTTTCACAGTGATTACGGATCTACAACTTATTTTATTTACAGATAAATATTTAATACGAAAACTTCCGTTGAATGTCAAGTTTGAAATTTTTCATGAAATTCAAAAAATCCAAAACGATTCGACCCATATTTAATAGAGATCGTCAGGCGATTATATCCCACCCGTTCAAACTGTAAGAGCTACAGCGCGAACAAACAAAAAAAACAGGTGCACATTTTTTAATGAAAATTTCAAAGAAACATTGACTATTAACCACAAAAACTGTGTGTGAAATTTCAGCTTCATCGGTCGAGCCATTCCCGAGTTACAACAGCTTGAATTTTAGGCGCCTAATTCATACACACACACATACATCCAGAAATTTTTTGTGAGTATAATTTTTCGATGTTTTGGAACGTTCTGAACACGTTTTCATTAAAATCTCGAATTTTTATTTTTTACACCAAGTAAAAAGAAAAAATGTACACAACCTACCGTGATAACTTTCCGGAGAAGATACCCGATCGGTTTGAGTACGAGAAGTATGTCGCGCGATACCTAGGGGGAAATCCTAATATTTTAACCATCGGGAAGAAATGAAAGGACGTGAACGAGCACGAAAAGGGAAAAGGGTGTGCGGAGCGTGCGCCGCGAGGGATGGAGACAGAGCAACGGGGGTTTCGAACAAGGGTAGTGTAGTCCGGGTGGAATCATCCCACCGGGTCTTTTATAACCAGGAGCGTCGCGCTTGCGGTACACCCCGAGGGAAGTACTTGCAATTAACGCGGTAAGATTGTACGTCTCGGTGCGGTTGAAGGGAGTTACGCGCAGCAGAAACGAAGGGTAGCGGTGCAAGGAGAAGAACGAGAAAGCCGATGGATGGTCGCGACGAAGGGTCGGGGGGGGGGGGGGGGGAGAAGGAAAGGGGTGAAAAGGGGAACGCAGCAAAGCGACCGAAGCCCTGGAACCGGTGGAGAACGAGGCGGAATGCCTCGAGTTCGGTTATTTGTCAGGGGATAATGCGCCTGGGGTTGAATTTCGCGTTCGTGCGGCTGCCGGAAGTGCACGAGTGCAATCTCCCAGCAGAAGGAGCGAGAAAGAATGAGCGAAGAGGCAATACAGTTCGAACACCCGTAAATTGCGACCCCGGGACTACTTTTTCTCCAACTTTTCACATCGAACCGGCGGTCTTGCGGATGTGTTTCAACCGGAAGTGATCTTGAGATTTGTCTTCCTGTTTAGGAAACAGGAAGAAAAACCTCAAGATCAGATTTTCCCTGCTTCGTAGAAAAAAGGAGGAAAAATCTCAAGATCACTTCCGGTTGAAACGCATCTGCAAGACCTCCGGTTCGATGTGAGAAGTTGGAGGGAAAAAAATTGTTCTGCAAGGTAACTTACGGGTGTTCGAACTGTATTGCCTTTTCGCTCATTCTGTTTCACTCGACATCTTTCTGAATCGATGTTTCTTTTCCTGAAACTGATCCGGTCGAGTTCAGAGGAGGGAAAAAATGTTTAAGCGAGTCGCCACTGTAGCCGAGGAAACCGACCCTCCGACGATCGCTGGGGGGGTGATCGCTCATCGTCTCATCGCTGTATCCATCGCCCGATGCGCCGACGACCGTGGGCCAGAGCGATTCTCCAAAGAAGCGTAAATATTCGGTCGTCTACTCGCGTATCGTTAAATATAAATCACGCGAGGAAGTTCTCGCGCGCAATCTACATACTCGTGTTCCAACTGTACGAAGGGTTTCTCTTTAGGTGCTATTGCGGCTTCCATTAGATATCAATCCTGGGTGTTTTTGACCCGCGCGCCCCCTCTCGCGTTACACATTACACTGATATACACTGGGGAGCCTTATAAATATGATGGACGTTCTACCCCCTCGCGCTTACCCTCGTCTCCACACAATAACGGTATCAACCTCGTCCCGTACTATTACGACACAGATAAGGGACGTCTGTCCCATCTTCCTACTTCTGCAAGGTATTTCGCTGGTGTTGTAGCAAACCCGAAACATTTATTATAAATATTCATTTGGCTCTACTCAGAGGGAGCGTGTTTCGGTTTTACTTCATCTCCCTCTCGCGTAGGCGCCGAGTAGAAACCAGCGTGCGTGTAACTTTCGGTAGCCTGTTCAGTTTACACCTCGGAGTGTTTGCTCACGACGCAGCTGGTTCGGACTATCTAATAAAGTTTGTAGGGTGAACTTTTCTTTCGGAAAAACTCATTTTGCGATGCAGTTAGGGGGTTAAAGTGTGACGGTAATTTGTCTACTATTTTTCAACGGTGAATATAGTCGCGTTGTTTAGCCACACGAAAACATTAATTTGTTGTTGCAATAATTATTGAAAATCCTTCTTTATATCAATTATATCAATGATCATTGAAATTCCGTCCCGCAATGTGAAAACAGAAATTTTGAATTTTGAATTTGTGAACAATAAAATCAATAGAGAAACAACGGAATGTCAACAACGGAAACAACGGAATATGTACAAAATAAACTTTAGTATAAACCAAAGTATCATCTACACCGCCGACCAATTTTTCGATACCCCGAAGTATTGATTTCCTATCGATAAATGATCAGAAACGACAATATTTTATTTTTTTATTCTCAAGATATACAATTTCGGCCGCCGTTATGCCGTACATAACTCTTTGATGTAAATCCGAGGTTGTACATCGCGCATCGGATATACGTGAGCTCGTGTGTTCCCACCCTACCGTCGGCGAGCGAACAGCTCGTTTCTCTATTACCCCCCCGAGGAAGTACTCGTAATTAACGGGAGGCATTCGGTGAGACTGGGCGGAGGGGTGCAGATTGTCCCCTCGTGCAAGAGCGACGAGCAGTGCGTGCTCGTCTCCTGCACGGGAATATACATACCCACCGGAATGCCTTCGCGGAGTTTGGTTCCGCATTCAGGACCCTCCCTGAGTCACTCGCCGTCTCCCGTCCTGCATCGGTTACAGAACTATAACGGTCGCGCTTTGCTCGGTTTAATTCCCATCTCCGCGGACTCGAATTCTATCCCCGAATCCATCTCCTCGTCACTTTCTCCGTTCGTATCTTCGGATGAGTCACCGCTGATCCAATTGCCAGAGGGACGGATGTCGACTGCTGAGAAGCAAAAGGGCTTAAATGGGAGGCATCGTCACGGTCGATACGCCCTTTAGTCTCTCAGCGCTCGATATAACTTTCGCCGAGCTCCGGAAGAGCTTGTAGTCTAATCCTTACAACCGAATAGGCTCTTGTGCCGTTGAGGTGACGTTGCTTACCCTCGCACCCACCTGTCTCGTGCTCGGCTGATAACGAAAATTGCAATCGATCGCGGACAGCTGAAGAAAAAGAAAATTGTTTTTCCATGGATAAACAGTAAAAATATAATTTTGTAAAATCGGGATGCGAAACTTCGTAAAAATAATTTTGTTACATAAGTGACAAACTCCTTTGTCACTTAGTTTAATATACGAACCTGTCCTTTTATTTCCCGGGTCATTGACAATATTAGTTTGTACTTTTGTTTATAATACTAGAAAATCAAGAAACAAAAAATTGTGGACGTTTGTGGACGATAAGTTGTTGTAAAAAGTACAAACTTTTTTTACTGTGTAGATAGATAGATAGCATTTATTGCACGGGAAGTTGTCTTTTCCACAAGTGTTTGTTGTTTTAAAACGGCGTTAATTGCAGTTTTCGTTACCGACTGCGGCATTTCACATACATTTTTAGAAATTAGTGATAGCGGCACGACTGAATGAGTGTGAGAGAGAGGGAGAGAGAGAGAGAGAGCTAGGGGAATATGAGAGTCCAGAGTTGGCAAGAGTGGCTTAGGAGACAGAGTTGCAGAGGGGGCGAATGGTGGTCGGCGTACAAAGGAGACTGTTCTTGTTTGACTATTGAGTTTTATGTTAATTTTACTAAATAAACGTGTTCTTTAATATAAACAAACGGTGTTTATTGTTCCTGGCGGTCGAGGCAATTGGCGAGAAGATAAAATTCGCTAATATTAGCTTTCCAATAAATTGCAACTTTCAGGCATTCGTGATTGTTTTTTTTTTTTTTTTTTGACAAATCTTGATTCCGTTGTATTTAATATATGCGGACCTGGCTTTACATTTGCGACATCTTAATTATTGTCAATTTATTTCTGCAAGAACTTTGCACCGCCGATGAAATAAATTACTTCCTTCCTACCAACTGTTGAGGCGTAAATTCTCTTTCACGTCCGCTTGCAAATTTAATGTATATACGGCCGGTACTAAATGCCATTACTATTGCATCATCGGGGCCGCGATTCCATCGACATCGGTGGCTCGATCGTTGATGCGATTTTCTCGACGTTTCAATCAACCGGAAAATACACAGATATCGAAGAGCCATATGGAATGTAATAACGCGGGGACATTGATGATCCTCGAAGTTCGCACCGATGAAACTCGACGCGTGTCGTCGACGCTTGTACTCTCGTCACGTACGTGCCGTGAGGAGTTTCAGTCCCGTCGGGTTTTCGCGCGTTTCACATTATTTGCTGGTCCGCAGCCCACATATAAATTCCCATTAATAAAACTCGGTTCGCTCGATGGAAATAATAAAATGACGTGGACCACGGTGAGTATCGTGTACGGCAACTTCTCGATTTTCTACACCGTTCCCATCCCAGCTGGAGCCGCTGTCGCTCCAGTTCCACATCCCTTCCGTGCATTATTTATTCGCTGTCACTCCCAGCACGCCGCCCGGCACAGCCAATTTTATTGAATTTCAGAAGATCACGTAGCTTAAGTGAAACGTATTGCGTGTTTTACAAGCTCCGAACCATTGCATACATCATTATGTTCGTAAAAGGCTTTAAGGCACTCATATAATTTTTAAGGTTTTGGTCCAAAAAAACAGGTCGATTTTTTATTGTTTTTTAACGCGCGTATTAAAGCAAGGTCGAGTTTTTACACAGAGTTCTTAGAACATGTTGTGAAGCTTGAGGATTTTTTAAATTGAAAAATATGAATTTACAACGAACTTGTTAACAATTAAGATCGGAGATCGTACCTCAAAATCTATTCGTCCGATTGAGTTGAAATTTGGACGGTCGTTGATGATAATATTTTTTATCTCATGAAAGGATGATTTAAAACAATGTTCATTTATTTGTTAATAACAGACGATTAGGGTCGTTTATTTCGATTCGACGAACTGTGTGTAAAAACCCGACCGTGTCCTTCTGATAACCGCGTTAAAAACAAGTTAAAAGTTGTCCTACTTTCTTGGACCTCGAAAAAAACGAAAAAAAATTATCACCTTCGTATAGTCCAAGAGCTGAAGAATATTTGTGTAAAACCGATGTTGAAGTATTTGATAGTACCTATAATTTTCTTTCAAACCTCGAAAAGAATCCTCGTTAGACTATAAGACTCCCTTAAGAAATTCTGCGAAAAAATATAGTCGAACAGTGATGCATCGTAAAATAAGATTTCGACCAGAATTTTAATGCATAAAAAAATTGAATCTGATAATTAAGAAAATGAATTAACCAAGATATTTATTATTTTTTATCGATACATGCAAGAGCGTACGTGTGTAATTCTCGAGGCATCCAGACAAGATATAAATCAGTGTTATCAAGCGATCAGCCTGATTGGATCTTGCATCAGCGATCGAGCCGGTCGCGCGTTTTTCCACTGCAGCGCCAAATTCAGAAATACCGTAGAGGCAAGCACGGAGGTTGCACACACGAGCACACATACGAGTTCACGAGAATCTATCGTGTACACCGCATTCAGCGGCCAAATGTTGGGATGCGATGACGACGACGACGACCCTCGCCCTTTACATTTTCGCAGAGTTGGGCATTTCCACGAGCCATGCTATGACGTCATACGCGCGAGTCTTTACGACCCATTGGAGCCGAGAAGAGAGAGAAATGAAACCCCAACGATTTCTTCTCACCCCCCCCCCCCCCCACACCTTCCTCCGCTGTACTTATTTTCTCCCCATTCGCTTGATCCTTCGTACTTCCTTCGTCGGATCCCCTTGGCCAACCCTCCTTGCCGATGCGGATGAGACTCCGCATCGAGGAGAAGATAGACAACATAATTCCGGTGTTAGTGTATCCTGCCGTATATCCTGCTTCAGACCGGACAGTCGAAGAACTGGATTATGTTGTTTTCGCTCGAACTTCATGAAAGCGGAAATGATCTTTTATTAAAAAATGTCCTGGTAAAGAATTCAATTGCAAGAGTTGTGTGGATCTGAAAAAAAAAAAAAATGAAATGATGTAAAGATGTAATATGTAATATAACAATTTTTGTACACCAGGCGATCCGAATCTTTGCACACGAAAAGTGTACATCACAAATACCATTGCTAAATAGAAATAAATTTTGATTCAAGAAAATGTCAAAATTTTAATTAAAATGCTTGCAGCATTTAAATTGCATAATCCGGCACTTCGACCGACCGATCTGAAGCAGGACATATTAATAGCCCAATTATGGTTAATTTAAATGCTGCAAGCATTTTAATTAAAATCTTGACATTTCCTTGGATCAAAATTTATTTCCATTTGGCAATCGTTTTTGTGATGTACACTTTTTGTGTGCAAAGATTAGGATCGCCTGGTGTACAAAATTTGTTATTGAAAAAATGAAGTTTTATTTAATGTTATTAATTACTAATACGATTCTTTTTATTTTTTTATTACGTGCTTGTAATTGGTACATATTTCAAACGATGGTATAATGATTATCCCTCCATTCGATTACTGATTTACCCCGGGCATAATGTATCTCGTCGTAATTATCATAATTGCTGCTGAGAGGATTCTAGATGCGAGGCATGAAATAGCGGTGATGCTCGTACCTGGCTGCGGAGAATGTTGATGAATCGGGTACAGCGACGAGCGTAAAATAGAGACGTACTCGTATGCTACAACGAGCGAGAGACGGATACTTGCTCAGTCATTAATTAAATTCGTTATCATCGTTATTGCAGCGAGACTGTTAAAAATACTGTTTGCAAGTATGTGGAGCACTGCGAGTATGTGGAACACTGTCGACGTTAAAGGGGACACACGCGGCTCGTAAGTTTGCTTTCTGAGTATATTTAAAAAAAAAAAAGTACGAAAACATAAATCTTAATTTTTCAACAAGAGCAAAATAAATTTCCAGTACGATTTATAACGATTTTGTTCATTAGTTAGGATTCTTGTATTCATATGGCCACGTAGACAGAAATAATAATTCAAATTTTCTTATTAGATGTTAATACGGAAGGGAATATATTTATCATATTTTTGTTAATCTATTTTTTTCATTATTTGTTAAATATTGTATTAATTTAAAAAAAAATTATTTGATTCAAACGTATTTGGTTGAATGAGACGAATCGTTTGACCGAGCCAAGAAAAGGTCGCTATAAAGTATAAAGCACCGCGCATGTGTGTACATACACGCAGTGGTCGATGAATACATAGACGGCCCGGTGTAAGAGAGAACCGCGACGGGTTGGGCCACTTGTCTTGGAGACCGTGCAACAACTATACACAACATTCCTTTCATTCTGTATCCTTTCACTTTTTAACCCAGATTCATTGTTGGAGAATTGTGTAGAACGCGAGGTCTCGGCTCGTTGCCGCAGCTGTAATACTCCCTGTCGCGACCGGACGAACGATTCTAATTAGCCACCTGAGAAGCCTAGGATTGTTGTGGAAAAAAAAAAGAAAAGAAGAATATTGCCCGGACGAGCGATCCGTACATCGTACAATATTTCCTTTCTTTCGACGCGAGAGTTTTCTATCGCTCTCCGTCGATCTCTCTCTGCCTCCCGCATGCGTGCATGGCTTACATATTTGTGTTGACATACATGTTTGTTTATTTGTTTGTATGTATGTTTGGCCCACCCCCACCCCCTGTTGCGGTGAAGCCCAACAGTGCACACAGTGGAATAGAGCACTGCCCTTTCGTGCACACGGCGTAGCAGCGCACAGCCCTTTTGTGGAAATACGTCACCGCCGGTCGAAGTGACGTCACTTCCGGTCGAAAAAAATATATTTTCAAACCGGAAGTGACGTATTTCCGGTGTGACGTCACTGCCGGTCAAAGTGACTTCACTTGCGGTCGAACTTTTTTTTTTATTCTCAAACCGGAAGTGACGTATTTCCGGTATGACGTGACTTCCCGTAAAAATGAGATTTTCAAACCGGAAGTGACGTATTTCCGGTGTGACGTTACTTTCGGTCGAAAAATAATATTTTCAAACCGGAAGTGACGTGTTTCCGGCATGACGTCACTTCCTGTCGAAAAATGCTATTTTCAAACCGCAAGTGACTACTATTTTCGGTAAATCACTAGAAATTTAAATGTCCGGAGTCTGAATGCCATATGGCGAGGGCGTGAAATGTTCGAGCGACAACAATCTGCTAGTATATAATGTCAGACTAGTTTCAACTATGTTGCGCGAACTCTTGGCAAAGTAAAAACGGTTTTTTCTCGCTTCCCCGGAAAGCTCCCCAGCCAGGCGCGAAAGCTCGTGTAAATCCCGGGCCGAATTCATCGCTACCGTGAAATCCTGCGTCCTTGCTCCTAATGAGAATGCGACATATAAATCTAATGAGCTCCTCCCGAGTTGAATTAGCGCCTCACCGAGGAAGGGTTTTATTGTGCATGCTCGCGCCACCTTGAAAGTAAGTTTCACGGGTATCCGAGCAAATCTCCAAGAAGATTTCTATTCGTTGCTTTACATTTCAAAGAAATAATATATATATATATATATTATTCCTCGCCATATAAATATATATATATATATATATATATATATATATATATATATATATATATATATATATGGCGAGGAGGATGATTAAGATCGAATGTGGGTTAACGATTAATAAATCCTTGGTAAGCCCTTGAAGGTAAAACCTACTCAGCGCGGCAGGCACCTTGCCTCTCTTTTGCCGGCTTTTGCGTCGAGATTTCTACTCCGAGTGTGCGTATGGGAATCGCAGCGTCTCTGCTCTACCCACTTGCCTCGATGGATTGTGGGCGACTTTCACGTGTCCGTGTGGGTCAAATCTACCTGTACGGCATTCTGTACTCCTCGTGTGTAGGTAGAGTACACTTTTATCGCGAGAACCGCTGTATCCACTGTAGACGTATACACTCTTGTCGACTACAAACAGCCGACCGAGAGAAATCCTTCACGACCAATCCGCACGGAGCCGGTCGGAAGATTGCCCCGGGTTTAAAGGAACAATGTTCCTCTTCCTTCCTCAAAACGTATAAAAACCGCACAGCGAGGAAAACGAAAATCTCTTTCGCTTCGGGAACACGCCTTAGCTGCTGGGTCGTGGGATTGCAGAATTTTCTCTTTTCGACTCTTTCTTCCGGCTCTTTTATTTTTTTTATGCTTCACAGACAGATACTCCGATGTTAAGACGTCGAATTGAAACTATGGTATCGAAAAGTGAAGTGGGGAATTTTCCCCACTTCACTTTTCGATACCATAACAAATAAAAATTTATTTGCTAATATAAAGCGATAGTGAAACTTCTCGGAAGTCCATTCTTGTGAAGATTTTCATGTGAAGATTTTCTTGTGAAGGATTTTCTTGTGAAGATTTTCTCGTAAAGATTTTCTTATGAAGATATTTTCTTATGAAGATATTTTCTTATGAAGATATTTTCTTATGAAGATATTTTCTTATGAAGATATTTTCTTATGAAGATATTTTCTTATGAAGATATTTTCTTATGAAGATATTTTCTTATGAAGATATTTTCTTATGAAGATATTTTCTTATGAAGATATTTTCTTATGAAGATATTTTCTTATGAAGATATTTTCTTATGAAGATATTTTCTTATGAAGACATTTTCTTATGAAGATATTTTCTTATGAAGATATTTTCTTATGAAGACATTTTCATAAACATATTTTTATGAACATATCTGTATAAAAAAAAATTCTGTAAAAATATTTTTTTATTTTAATGTGTCTTATAATGCAGGTTCAACAAATATTTCAGGTAGGATACTATCCAAAATCGCGAAAATTTCGGTCCGTGTCAGTCCTGCATTAAGATTGAGGCCATAACAAGAAAAAAATAGCTACTTCCGGTCTTCCTCCCCGAAAGGTTCCGCAAACGAGCTCACCTCCCGCTCTTGCTCTTCACGCTTTTTTTCCACCTTTCCCTCTTGGTCGTTCCTACGCGAGTCCAAGATCGCGGGGTTCTTATTAAACGCACAGGTAGGCACATGCACGATATCTCCGCGAGTCGACGGTGCGCGTTGATTCGATATATCCTCCTCGTCAGTGCGAAGTCACGATCCCGCGAAATAACATTAACCGTCGTACTCTCGACTTTCCCTCGGTTTGAGTTTCAACCGGTGTTCACCCGACGATTCGTCACAGTAAACAGTGCCATTCGAAACTTCGTCGCGCAAAGTCAGCGCGAGTCGAAGTGTGCGCGCGTGTTGCATTCACTGGAGTGGCGCGAGTACCATTTTCGTTTTGTATATAAAAAAAATTTAATAAATAAAATTTGAAAAAGTCGCAAGAATGAAGTTTCGCGCGATTCTCGTTCTCGCGCTCATCTGCGTTATTTCCGAAGTTCACGGAAAACCAACGATCTATAAACGAAACGAGGATAACATCTTCGAGCCCGGTAATTCATTCAATGTCAAGGAAGGAAGCTTCGGGATTAAAGTTCTTTTTTTTTCTTCAACTATTTTATCCAACGTCCCAGTTCGCCACTGAAAACGATTTCCCTCGTTCTCCGATATACTCGCCTGGAACTTGCTGCACAGTGCTATAATACTATATATATATATATATAAGATGCGAGATATAATTAAAGTCCCGGTAATTTATTATATGGATTGAAAAGTCTCTGAGAGGAAGAAGATATATATATTTTTTTTTTTTTCGCAAAACAACTAAACTCTTTCGCTCGCTGTGAGAAACGTGTGGGCCGTTCTTACGTTTGCGAAGGCAGAGCGAGATGACGAAGAAAATCGAAAGTTTAGAGCCGGAGGATTTCACTTCCTAAAACTGCGCGAAGCGCTGCCGGTTTCTTTTTTTTTCGTTCTCGTGAGACCAACCGGGTCGTGCTGAAAGTCTGGAAACTCCGTTGGGAACGTCTCGATGAAAGAAAAAAAAATAACGCTTTCTCCTTGATCGTCGCTCGCGCTAATTAGCACGGGAAACTGCGTTGCGGCGTATTGCGCGTCTCCGATTCGAAACGTGCACCCAGAAAAATAATTCATTTGACGAGCACCTGCAAATCAATATTTATTTGATTCAAACAAATATTGTAATTGATTTAAATAAATATTTATTTAAGTTGAACAAATATTTATTTAAACCAAATAAATATTTATTTGCTGGGCGCCCGGCAAATAAATTATTTTTCTGGGTGTGCTACGGATAGTTCGTCGACGACGTTGTACTGACAGTAATACTATTTGAGCCAAGGCTGTGCATATTGACAAACGGAATAACGTCATCGACGATTTTCTCTGAGCAAGGACGTGCTACGCCTGTTATTAGTCATTGTCGATCAGTTTCTCGGAATTCGCTATTTTTTTGTGAAAACCATTATACAGAAAAATGATAAATTTATTTTGCGAAGAAATATCATTGTTTCTACTGCAGTACAGAAGTTAAAAGTCAATTTTCTTTTTTTTCGTGTTACCTATTATTATATTAATTGGACTGCCGATCCTTAATCCTCTCAAGCTGTTTAATTCTCTCGTTTTTCATCAAAATTAAATGCAAGGTTAAATGCCGACTGTAAGATCGTACGATCGATACTAAATAAGGAGGACCTCTCGTTGATCTCGAAAAGTGAATTGGCTCAGCTCCCCGTCGACAGGTGGGATTAACAGAACGATGATGTCACTCGAGAGCGTGGGTTAAGATTATAGCAAGACGCGATCTCGTCCCTTCGCCGACTGCCCGCGCGAAGTTTTCTCGTCATCCTTCGAGTTTCTCGCCCGAGGCTAGTCACACCATAGGATGGAAATAAAATTTTTTAAAACAGAAGAAAGAAGTAAATTAAACGTATAACCCGCTGAGCCTATTCACGAAAAATATTGGTTTTCGTTGAAAAGGTACATTGAATCTTCCACGCTAATTGTTTCTGCAGACCGGAAGTTCCTACATTTTTGGTAGCCCGAATTTTCTATAACAAAAGCCGCCGTTCACATTGTCGAAAGGGGATAATGAAAAACTTCACCGCGGGCGACGAGTCGGTGACTGGGAAAATTTAATCTTCCCTCCCTCTCTCTGGGCGAGCTACTCGTTAATTACGAGATGATTGAAGTGGATCGTGCATTATTCACGTTAGTTAAATCAATCGATCGGCAACGAGCCCGAGTTTTCGAAACTCATTAGGCACATCGAACATCCTGTCACGAGTCAATAAACCGAGCTCGTCTCGTCGAGTGACTCGATACGCAATTAAAAGTACTCGTATCGCCAATTAATCACGTTGTACGATCGAAAGGGCAGTGGGACTAACGAATTTGCTTTTGCGTTCATTACTCGATCGTGTCGGGGTCACAATGAACTCGGTTAAAAATCAATTGAATTCATTGAATTATAAATGAATACGGAGGGGTCTGAATTGTGGCCATAGATTTTTTCGGTCAAGAATGAACTCGGTTAAAAATCAATTGAATGCGTTGCATTATAAATACGGAGAAGTCTGGATTGTGGCTATAACTTTTTTCGATTAAAAATCAATTGAATTCATTGATTTATAAATACAGAGGAGTTTGAATTTTGGCTATAACTTTTTTCGGGCAAAAATTAATTGATTTCATTGAATTATAAATACAGAGGAGTCTGAATGGTGGCTGTAACTTTTTTCGGTCAAAAATGAACTTGGTTAAAAATCATTGAATTCATTGAATTATAAATACAGAGGTGTCTGAATTTTGGCTATAACTTTTTTCGGTTAAAAATGAACTCGGTTAAAAATCAATTGAATTTATTGAATTATACATACGGAGGAGACTGAATTTTGGTTACAACTTTTCTGTTACATGAATCTTCCGTGCAGTTATGATACCGGTATCATCGACGGTGATACCACTTCCGGTTTACAAGGTCGGCTACGGATTCGGCTTCACCTCCAAGGAGAAGAAATATCACTCGTCGTACAAACCGGATGGCGTGGTCAAACTGATCACCGGTGAGAGGATGCATTTTTTTTTTTTACTCGAGCGCGGAAGAATTCGAGTGGAAAATATCTTTACCATTGCGCGAATGAAAAATGTCACTATTCGAAAATATATCAGGGATTCTCTACCATTTCGAACAGAATTTAACCCTCCACATCTTGGAATTGGGCCCGCACTTTTTATATGACTGAACTAACTCTCAAAAGCACTCAGATTTTTATAAGATATTTTTTAAAAAATTTATAATTATTTTATGATTATAAAAATTAACTTATTGATCGCCACAATTTGAAAATCTGAAAAAATTCTGAAGTCTTGTGTCGTATATTTAAAAAGATTACAGCCGGGGCCGTCTTCCCCTTCCATTTTTTCTAATTTTTCGAAAGATGAGAAAATTGGAAGAAAAAAACCGCTTGATAATTTTTATCAAGCCTGCATTTTTGGAATTGTTTCAGATATTTGCCGCTTTTTTAACTTAAAAAAAACTGCCCTACGTGGTTTTTGAGAAGTTTTATACTTAGTAGCTAATAATAGGCGATAATAGTTTTTACAGCCAAGAAGGAACTGGAAAATAAGGCGTAAGGGAAAAAAAGATTCAGACGTGACCAGTTACCATCCGATTGGCATGGAGACGCGACGGAGAAGATTGGTCACCCGAGGGCATAGATAAATCCGCGACTGGTGCCGATCCAGTGGACGAAAAAATGAAACTACACGAGTCGAAGAAGGACGGAAGAAAATATTATGTCCTCCGACGGAACGAACGAAGACCGGACGCAACGAAAAACTAATCAATCTAATCAATACCCAATCTTCGTATTTCAATGAGTTGATATCCAATCGTTTGCGATTGCTACCAAGCTTAGAAATAAGAGCTTTACACCAAAAACTAATTTATCCCAGTCTCCAATTTGACGAGACGAAAAGTTTACCCGTCGTCTGCAATTATATCAAACTTAGAAGTATATTGTTTTCTATTTTCTTTTATTTTTATTTTTTTACACTTTATTGTTTACCAATAATTGTGACGAATTCGTTTCGTTAAGAATGTGAAATTTTTTTGAACATCCGGCGTGACTAATTGTCAATTAAAGTTAACGATTGGATCGAGCAAAGAATGAAAAATTCGTGATAAATGTTTCATAATCGCGATGGAATATTTGTATCGTGCTCGTTCGGAGGTATCAACGTTGAAGCGGTTACAAACGAGCCGCTTTTTTATTATTACGCGACTTCCATCGGTTGATCGGCTGTAAAAGAGAAATTGTTTTAATCGTTATAAATGATTTGTTGTGAATAAAATGAATTCAATAACACATCCAGTTTTTCCAACCTGAAAAAGATACTCACGTAGTTCGTTGAACAAGAATTCATCCTGGTATTCCTTCAAGAATTGCGTCGAACGATTTTCGTCCAGGAACAGCGAGTAGACCCGCTTAACGTCATCGATGCTCACCTGCAAATTCGGTTCGGTTAATGAACGGCGAGAGAAAGAAAAATGTATCGATAAAAAAGGCGAGTTTTTACTCACCTCTGTACTCTTTCTTTTGCGACTAACGAGCGACGCTGTCGTGATCAGTTGGATCGCGTATCTCAAAGACGTTTCCGACGCGATTCTCGTTAGTACCGTCAAAGCGTCGTCGGCCATTTCGCAGTCCTCCTCCTCGCATCGTATCTTCAAGATTTCTTTCAGATCTTTTTCCTGATAGGGAGTCGTCGGCACGATAATCATACGATCGAGAAGATCGATCGGTATTCCGTGAGGACTTTTGTAATTTGTACCTCTGATCCTCGTGATGCCTGGTCGAGAAATTGAAAAAAAAGAAGAAAATCAGTCAAGTGCTTAAACGGTACAATCATTTCTACTATTACACTCGGTGCGAAAACGGCAGTTTTACGCACGCTTCGCCTGCGTAAAACCCCCATGTTCGCATCTCGTGAAGTAAAATTTGGTATGATAGTCGTGCGAAAAACTTTTTCAGAACTCGTCAGAAAAATACTAGACTTTATCGCACTAGTATCATAAATTCCATTTCTGTGAAGTGAGTGCAGAAGGGTATTTTTTCGCATCGCGTGCGAGAAAAATACTGCGTATGCTTTCGAACGCAATATGGTATTTTTTCTCGCACTAGTACGAGAAAGTGCCTTTCTGCGCCCACTTCCCAAAAATAAAAAGCGTAATTTTCGCCAATTTGTTAGGAAAAAATTATGTAAATGTCAGGGGCGTAGAAAAGGGAGTCCTGACTCGTGTGAATGCCGCACTCGTCAAGAATTCCCTTCCCACGCCCTTGCCATACAAGCAACTATTACTCCAGTTAACGAACAAAGCTCACCCCTGTTCGTTGCCATTATAACAACGGGCGCCATTTCGTTCTCTAAGGCTCGATTCAAAAACGAGAAGCACTCGACGTCGAGCATGTGCACCTCATCGATAAACAGAACACCAGGTACGATCTCCGCTTTGCCCTCCTCTCGCCACTCCCCGACTTTCGCGTTTATCTGATCTCGCACCTCGGCTTTAATTTCACCGGTGTCACCGGAGAAGAGTGCCAAAAATCCGTGAGTTCTGCTGTTAATTACGTCGATCTCGTGTAGCGAAACCGTGTGAACGACTTCCTTCCGTTTCTGAAGTTCGCCCTCCGGGCATTGTACAAATCTGGTCTGCGATCCCGTCGCGTCGTAGTCGCGAGCACGCGTGAACGAGCGTCCAAGACGATTTATCTTTCCCGTCGCTTTGTCGATCGTTATAACGTCGCCGGCTTGAACTTTCTCCTTCATCAGACTGTCTATCATCTTGTTACCCAACTCGTAGATGGTTTCCATTTCCGTTGTCTTCAGGGTCAATTTTCCGACCTTCGCCCCGACGCCGGTCGCCGGCCGGTCCACCTGAACCTCCACGACCTCGCCCTCTATTATCTCGGTTTCCTCCTTTATCCTGACGCCTATGGACTTTCTTATGGCCTGAGTCAGAGCCTCGGTTTTACTCATCTCCAGCGAATATATTTCGGAGCCGGCCATCGCCGTGAATGGCGTGTCCTGGCCCAGCGCCTGAGCCAGGCCCATGGCTATAGCAGTTTTGCCGGTACCTGGCTGTCCCGCCAGTAGAACCGCTCTACCCGCTATCTTGCCATCCTTTATCATCTCGAGGACCACTCCTGTGGCTCTGCGAGCGGCGAGCTGACCCACCATGCCCTGAGATACCTGCGTTAAATTTACATGACTCAGTACCATTTTATCGTCAAAAATTGCTTTGCATTTAAAAAAAAAAAATCTCTTCATTTCGTAAGCTCTTACATTGCGTGGCTCGAGACTGTCTGTAAGACCCAATCCTCTGATGTGAGAATGCGCGCCGATACGCTCGATCCTTGTGATCTCTCGCACTTCTTGAACCTTCGCTGCTGCAACGGCCTGAAACAATCGTCATCGATTTATTCACTCATCAATTATCTTCAATACCATTGCAGCTATGAGAAAAAGATTTTGAAAAATATCTAAAAATGTATCAGGTACGTTACAGTAATTTGAATACATTATTTGTCTGTTTGGTTTTTCTTCATTCTATACATGTATAAATGTATATATATACTTTTTTTCTTGAAAACATGTCTCATGTATTATGTATGTGTCCAAATATCCCATGGCTTGTGTTTTCAATTTACCGCATATAATTTTTGTGTAAAGGAGTTTTCCCGTAAAATAAATGACTAATTAACAATACAAATTATCTTAAGAATTCAAGAATTTTCTCTTTAAATGTAATTGGTATTTTTTAAATTTAAATTTAATTAGTATTGAGAAATCATTCCTCCCACGGTATTAATTAAACAGTAATTTGTAAAAAAAAATTCTCTAAGAAAAAATACAAATTCTTTAACCATAAAAATTACAACAGTGTATTGAACAAACAGCGTAGATGAAAGTTTCATCAGAGTTCCGTTCCTATGGCAACCGCTGTCAATCGGATCTAACGAAATTGCCGAATTATGGATTCGTGCAAAAAACCATTTAGATTGCAGATAGCCCTATTTTCTACGTGTCTTTGCGGCTAATAAATTATATTTGGAGAATCGTGCGTGTTAAAATATTTTAGGTTAGACGCATTGACATCCAAAGACCGGCAGCCGATTACGGTTCCAATCAATGATTCGATTGATCTCATTCGTAAAAAAATACAGTGAGCACAATGCTTCGATCGGGAACCGATGAAAAAATTATAAACCACGATAATTGGACTAAGAATGTAATTAGTACATCTTACCGCCATGATCTACACTTGTTTTTAACTGCAACACGCGTCTTGCCCGCGTACTAGTCTAAGTTGCGGTAGGGTAACATTTACGCCACATTCATTTCAGAGAAGATGTAACTTGGTTGGAAAAATCCCATGAATGCGAATATTGTGTACTATAGATGGCACTGCATCACTATTTTGAACCGAATTAAAAAGTTTCTAGAACACTACGACTCCCAAATCGTTTCCGTACAAGAGACACGATATATGTGCTTAAATGCAATTTCCGGCCGACATTTTAGGAGTCGAATGCATATTAGAGTCAAAAAAGAAAATAGTATGATGTTTATTGACAATTACCGAGTTTCCACCGTGAGTGAGACCGGCCCGAGATCTACTGTGAACTAGTGGAAAAATTCTAGTGGACTCAAAATTCACTTATGGGATTGGCTATTCACTACAAAGTTTCGAATTAACTAGAATTTTGCCACTAGTTCAGACGCGTTTCAGTCCGTTCGGAGTCCCGGTGGAAAAAGTCATCCGAATGGGATACATATGTCCGCCCGAATGGCAACTATAAACTATCCTATGCCTAACAGTTAACTTTTGGACGTAGGATAGCTTACAGTTACCATTCAGGCGGACATATGTAACTTATTCGGATGACTTTTTCGTACCAGATGTCTTTTTGCTACTTGGGTCGTACCTGACTGAATGGTATAACAATCTTTGAATCTCCCGCCAAGGAGCCGACATGAATCCAAAGAGATTTCAAACGATACTGACCCAAATGATGGGGTAATTTATCGACGCTCGAAAGTACGAGCGGTCGGCAATACAGATATCTGCTTGTCACAAAGGTACAGATTTTCCCCGACGGATGCCGCTAAGTGTAAATGCTGCAACGATATTGCTGCGATCGAACCGTGCAGCCCGCAGAACGCGACGTTGAAAGGTGTGGGATGTGAATATATATCAACGAGTACATTTACCATATTTTTAAAGAAATGTCTTTTTTTTTTATTGAAGATAAAAATTTTACCATTACTATTTTACCATTCCAATTTTTCAATTTTCCAATCATTCACTTCCATACGCTATGAAAGCCGAAATCTGGAGAATATAGCATATGCGAGTCATTTAGGATTTTTGGAATCCACCCCGATATGTTATATGAGATTCGGGATTTTCGGAATCCACTTCCATATGCTATGAAAGCCGAAATCTGGAGAATATAGCGCATGAGAGTCATTTAGGATTTACGAAATCCACTTCCATATGCTGTGAAAGCCGAAATCTCGAGAATATATCGAATGGGAGTGATTTCGGATATTCGAAATTCACTTCAATATGCTATGAAAGCCAAGGGCACGCTTATCTAGGGGAAACGGGGACACATGTCCCCGTTTCCCCTAGATCAAAGGTGCAGATCTTTGGTCCTCGTGAGTACACCTTTAGCACCCATCTAGGGGAGACAGGGACACATGTTCCCGTTTCCCCTAGATCAAAGTACGCAAGTTGCAGGTCTTTGGTCCTCGCGAGTACACCTTCAGTACTTATCTAGGGGAAACGGGGACACATGTCCCCGTTTCCCCTAGATGAGGCCAAAGGTGTACTACCGAGGATCAACTATCTGCACCTTGCGTACTTTGATCTAGGGGAAACGGGGACACATGTCCCCGTTTCCCCTAGATCAAAATAGTCAAGGTGCAGATAGTTGGTCCTCGTGAGTACACCTTTAGCCCCATCTAGGGGAAACGGGGACATGTGTCCCCGTTTCCCCTAGATCAAAGTACGCAAGGTGCAGATAGTTGGTCCTCGGTAGTACACCTTTAGGCTCATCTAGGGGAAACGGGGACATGTGTCCCCGTTTCCCCTAGATCAAAGTACGCAAGGTGCAGATAGTTGGTCCTCGGTAGTACACCTTTAGCCTCATCTAGGGGAAACGGGGACATGTGTCCCCGTTTCCCCTAGATCAAAGTACGCAAGGTGCAGATAGTTGGTCCTCGTGAGTACACCTTTAACCCCCATCTAGGGGAAACGGGGACATGTGTCCCCGTTTCCCCTAGATCAAAGTACGCAAGGTGCAGATAGTTGGTCCTCGTGAGTACACCTTTAACCCCCATCTAGGGGAAACGGGGACACATGTCCCCGTTTCCCCTAGATCAAAGTACGCAAGGTGCAGATAGTTGGTCCTCGTGAGTACACCTTTAGCCCCATCTAGGGGAAACGGGGACATGTGTCCCCGTTTCCCCTAGATCAAAGTACGCAAGGTGCAGATAGTTGGTCCTCGTGAGTACACCTTTAGCCTCATCTAGGGGAAACGGGGACATGTGTCCCCGTTTCCCCTAGATCAAAGTACGCAAGGTGCAGATAGTTGGTCCTCGGTAGTACACCTTTAGCCTCATCTAGGGGAAACGGGGACACATGTCCCCGTTTCCCCTAGATCAAAGTACTCAAGGCGCAGATAGTTGGTCCTCGGTAGTACACCTTTAGCCTCATCTAGGGGAAACGGGGACATGTGTCCCCGTTTCCCCTAGATCAAAGTACGCAAGGTGCAGATAGTTGGTCCTCGTGAGTACACCTTTAACCCCCATCTAGGGAAAACGGGGACACATGTCCCCGTTTCCCCTAGATCAAAGTACGCAAGGTGCAGATAGTTAGTCCTCGTGAGTACACCTTTAGCCCCATCTAGGGGAAACGGGGACATGTGTCCCCGTTTCCCCTAGATCAAAGTACGCAAGGTGCAGATAGTTGGTCCTCGTGAGTACACCTTTAGCCTCATCTAGGGGAAACGGGGACATGTGTCCCCGTTTCCCCTAGATCAAAGTACGCAAGGTGCAGATAGTTGGTCCTCGGTAGTACACCTTTAGGCTCATCTAGGGGAAACGGGGACATGTGTCCCCGTTTCCCCTAGATCAAAGTACGCAAGGTGCAGATAGTTGGTCCTCGGTAGTACACCTTTAGCCTCATCTAGGGGAAACGGGGACATGTGTCCCCGTTTCCCCTAGATCAAAGTACGCAAGGTGCAGATAGTTGGTCCTCGTGAGTACACCTTTAACCCCCATCTAGGGGAAACGGGGACATGTGTCCCCGTTTCCCCTAGATCAAAGTACGCAAGGTGCAGATAGTTGGTCCTCGTGAGTACACCTTTAACCCCCATCTAGGGGAAACGGGGACACATGTCCCCGTTTCCCCTAGATCAAAGTACGCAAGGTGCAGATAGTTGGTCCTCGTGAGTACACCTTTAGCCCCATCTAGGGGAAACGGGGACATGTGTCCCCGTTTCCCCTAGATCAAAGTACGCAAGGTGCAGATAGTTGGTCCTCGTGAGTACACCTTTAGCCTCATCTAGGGGAAACGGGGACATGTGTCCCCGTTTCCCCTAGATCAAAGTACGCAAGGTGCAGATAGTTGGTCCTCGGTAGTACACCTTTAGCCTCATCTAGGGGAAACGGGGACACATGTCCCCGTTTCCCCTAGATCAAAGTACTCAAGGCGCAGATAGTTGGTCCTCGGTAGTACACCTTTAGCCTCATCTAGGGGAAACGGGGACATGTGTCCCCGTTTCCCCTAGATCAAAGTACGCAAGGTGCAGATAGTTGGTCCTCGTGAGTACACCTTTAACCCCCATCTAGGGAAAACGGGGACACATGTCCCCGTTTCCCCTAGATCAAAGTACGCAAGGTGCAGATAGTTAGTCCTCGTGAGTACACCTTTAGCCCCATCTAGGGGAAACGGGGACATGTGTCCCCGTTTCCCCTAGATCAAAGTACGCAAGGTGCAGATAGTTGGTCCTCGTGAGTACACCTTTAGCCTCATCTAGGGGAAACGGGGACATGTGTCCCCGTTTCCCCTAGATCAAAGTACGCAAGGTGCAGATAGTTGGTCCTCGGTAGTACACCTTTAGCCTCATCTAGGGGAAACGGGGACACATGTCCCCGTTTCCCCTAGATCAAAGTACGCAAGGTGCAGATAGTTGGTCCTCGTGAGTACACCTTTAACCCCCATCTAGGGGAAACGGGGTCACATGTCCCCGTTTCCCCTAGATCAAACTACGCAAGGTGCAGATAGTTGGTCCTCGGTAGTACACCTTTAGCCCCATCTAGGGGAAACGGGGACACATGTCCCCATTTCCCCTAGATCAAAGTACTCAAGGTGCAGATAGTTGGTCCTCGGTAGTACACCTTTAGCCTTATCTAGGGGAAACGGGGACATGTGTCCCCGTTTCCCCTAGATCAAAGTAGTCAAGGTACAGATAGTTGGTCCTCGTGAGTACACCTTTAGCCTCATCTAGGGGAAACGGGGACATGTGTCCCCGTTTCCCCTAGATCAAAGTAGTCAAGGTACAGATAGTTGGTCCTCGTGAGTACACCTTTAGCCTCATCTAGGGGAAACGGGGACACATGTCCCCGTTTCCCCTAGATCAAAGTACGCAAGGTGCAGATAGTTTGTCCTCGTGAGTACACCTGTAGCCTCATCTAGGGGAAACGGGGACATGTGTCCCCGTTTCCCCTAGATGGGGATAAGGTGCAGATAGTTTGTCCTCGTGAGTACACCTGTAGCCTCATCTAGGGGAAACGGGGACATGTGTCCCCGTTTCCCCTAGATGGGGCTAAAGGTGTACTCACGAGGACCAACTATCTGCACCTTGCGTACTTTGATCTAGGGGAAACGGGGACATGTGTCCCCGTTTCCCCTAGATGAGGCTAAAGGTGTACTCACGAGGACCAACTATCTGTACCTTGACTACTTTGATCTAGGGGAAACGGGGACACATGTCCCCGTTTCCCCTAGATAAGGCTAAAGGTGTACTACCGAGGACCAACTATCTGCACCTTGAGTACTTTGATCTAGGGGAAATGGGGACATGTGTCCCCGTTTCCCCTAGATGGGGCTAAAGGTGTACTACCGAGGACCAACTATCTGCACCTTGCGTAGTTTGATCTAGGGGAAACGGGGACATGTGACCCCGTTTCCCCTAGATGGGGGTTAAAGGTGTACTCACGAGGACCAACTATCTGCACCTTGCGTACTTTGATCTAGGGGAAACGGGGACATGTGTCCCCGTTTCCCCTAGATGGGGGTTAAAGGTGTACTCACGAGGACCAACTATCTGCACCTTGCGTACTTTGATCTAGGGGAAACGGGGACATGTGTCCCCGTTTCCCCTAGATCAAAGTACGCAAGGTGCAGATAGTTGGTCCTCGTGAGTACACCTTTAACCCCCATCTAGGGGAAACGGGGTCACATGTCCCCGTTTCCCCTAGATCAAACTACGCAAGGTGCAGATAGTTGGTCCTCGGTAGTACACCTTTAGCCCCATCTAGGGGAAACGGGGACACATGTCCCCATTTCCCCTAGATCAAAGTACTCAAGGTGCAGATAGTTGGTCCTCGGTAGTACACCTTTAGCCTTATCTAGGGGAAACGGGGACATGTGTCCCCGTTTCCCCTAGATCAAAGTAGTCAAGGTACAGATAGTTGGTCCTCGTGAGTACACCTTTAGCCTCATCTAGGGGAAACGGGGACATGTGTCCCCGTTTCCCCTAGATCAAAGTAGTCAAGGTACAGATAGTTGGTCCTCGTGAGTACACCTTTAGCCTCATCTAGGGGAAACGGGGACACATGTCCCCGTTTCCCCTAGATCAAAGTACGCAAGGTGCAGATAGTTTGTCCTCGTGAGTACACCTGTAGCCTCATCTAGGGGAAACGGGGACATGTGTCCCCGTTTCCCCTAGATGGGGATAAGGTGCAGATAGTTTGTCCTCGTGAGTACACCTGTAGCCTCATCTAGGGGAAACGGGGACATGTGTCCCCGTTTCCCCTAGATGGGGCTAAAGGTGTACTCACGAGGACCAACTATCTGCACCTTGCGTACTTTGATCTAGGGGAAACGGGGACATGTGTCCCCGTTTCCCCTAGATGAGGCTAAAGGTGTACTCACGAGGACCAACTATCTGTACCTTGACTACTTTGATCTAGGGGAAACGGGGACACATGTCCCCGTTTCCCCTAGATAAGGCTAAAGGTGTACTACCGAGGACCAACTATCTGCACCTTGAGTACTTTGATCTAGGGGAAATGGGGACATGTGTCCCCGTTTCCCCTAGATGGGGCTAAAGGTGTACTACCGAGGACCAACTATCTGCACCTTGCGTAGTTTGATCTAGGGGAAACGGGGACATGTGACCCCGTTTCCCCTAGATGGGGGTTAAAGGTGTACTCACGAGGACCAACTATCTGCACCTTGCGTACTTTGATCTAGGGGAAACGGGGACATGTGTCCCCGTTTCCCCTAGATGAGGCTAAAGGTGTACTACCGAGGACCAACTATCTGCACCTTGCGTACTTTGATCTAGGGGAAACGGGGACACATGTCCCCGTTTCCCCTAGATCAAAGTACGCAAGGTGCAGATAGTTGGTCCTCGTGAGTACACCTTTAGCCCCATCTAGGGGAAACGGGGACACATGTCCCCGTTTCCCCTAGATGAGGCTACAGGTGTACTCACGAGGACAAACTATCTGCACCTTATCCCCATCTAGGGGAAACGGGGACACATGTCCCCGTTTCCCCTAGATGAGGCTACAGGTGTACTCACGAGGACAAACTATCTGCACCTTGCGTACTTTGATCTAGGGGAAACGGGGACATGTGTCCCCGTTTCCCCTAGATGAGGCTAAAGGTGTACTCACGAGGACCAACTATCTGTACCTTGACTACTTTGATCTAGGGGAAACGGGGACACATGTCCCCGTTTCCCCTAGATAAGGCTAAAGGTGTACTACCGAGGACCAACTATCTGCACCTTGAGTACTTTGATCTAGGGGAAACGGGGACATGTGTCCCCGTTTCCCCTAGATGGGGCTAAAGGTGTACTACCGAGGACCAACTATCTGCACCTTGCGTACTTTGATCTAGGGGAAACGGGGACATGTGTCCCCGTTTCCCCTAGATGAGGCTAAAGGTGTACTCACGAGGACCAACTATCTGTACCTTGACTACTTTGATCTAGGGGAAACGGGGACACATGTCCCCGTTTCCCCTAGATAAGACTAAAGGTGTACTACCGAGGACCAACTATCTGCACCTTGAGTACTTTGATCTAGGGGAAACGGGGACATGTGTCCCCGTTTCCCCTAGATGGGGCTAAAGGTGTACTACCGAGGACCAACTATCTGCACCTTGCGTAGTTTGATCTAGGGGAAACGGGGACACATGTCCCCGTTTCCCCTAGATGAGGCTACAGGTGTACTCACGAGGACAAACTATCTGCACCTTGCGTACTTTGATCTAGGGGAAACGGGGACATGTGTCCCCGTTTCCCCTAGATGAGGCTAAAGGTGTACTCACGAGGACCAACTATCTGTACCTTGACTACTTTGATCTAGGGGAAACGGGGACACATGTCCCCGTTTCCCCTAGATAAGGCTAAAGGTGTACTACCGAGGACCAACTATCTGCACCTTGCGTAGTTTGATCTAGGGGAAACGGGGACTTGTGTCCCCGTTTCCCCTAGATGGGGGTTAAAGGTGTACTCACGAGGACCAACTATCTGCACCTTGCGTTGATCTAGGGGAAACGGGGACATGTGTCCCCGTTTCCCCTAGATGAGGCTAAAGGTGTACTACCGAGGACCAACTATCTGCACCTTGCGTACTTTGATCTAGGGGAAACGGGGACACATGTCCCCGTTTCCCCTAGATGAGGCTAAAGGTGTACTACCGAGGACCAACTATCTGCACCTTGCGTACTTTGATCTAGGGGAAACGGGGACACATGTCCCCGTTTCCCCTAGATGGGGCTAAAGGTGTACTCACGAGGACCAACTATCTGCACCTTGCTTACTTTGATCTAGGGGAAACGGGGACGCATGGCCCCGTTTCCCCTAGATACGGACTAAAGGTGTACTCGTGAAGATCGAAGATCTTTTTGAGTATTTTGATCTAGGGGAAACGGGGACATGTGTACCCGTTTCTTCTGTATAGGTACCAAATGCATAACTCATGGGAACCAAGGGTACACTTATCTAGGGGAAACGGGGACATGTGTACCCGTTTCCACTAGATAAGCGTACCCTTGGTTCCCATGAAGTATGTCTTTGGAAACGGGAACATGGGTCCCCGTTTCTCCTAGGTCCTCTAGAATTCCACTCCCGTGGGCTACATGGGATTCGGGTTTTTCGAAATTCACTCTCATGAGTGAATTTGGATCAGGATTTTTCTGATTTCACCCCCATACGCTATGAACGCCAAAATGTCGTGAATATAACATATGGGAATGATTTATGATTTTTCGAATTCCACTCCCGTGTGCTATGAGACTTGGATTTCTGAAAATTCACTCCTATACGCTATGAACGCTAAAATCTCGAGAATATTTTATATCCAAAATAAAGTTTCAAATACCATCAAAATGTTCTAAACTTTCCTGGCACATCAATAATAAGTAGATTATTTGCCAGGGCCGGGAACAGTCGAGGTGACATTCACAGGTGACAGATTGTAAAAGAGTAAACTCTCGAAATCGATTGAAATGGTACCCTTACCATTTTTTCGACGAAAATGGCTTTTTCAAACAAATTTTTTAGAATGTTTTCATTAATGAAATTGGAAACCATGGCGGACGTTTCGCAAAATTTAACATAGGATTCCCCATCCTGAAAATGGTCAATTTTAAACATTTCGAAGAAGGCACGCGTCTTACGTATTCTGTGTGGAAATGGGTCACCTGGTGCGAATGTGCGGTGGCAAAAATTCGATCTCTCGAAAAAAAAATCTGTACCTTTGCGACAAGCAGATATTTGCATTGCCGACCGCTCGTACTCTCGAGCTTCGGGAAATGACCCCATCATTTGGCTCAGTATCGTTTGAAATCCCTTTGGATTCCAGTCGGCTCCTTGGCGGGAGATTCAAAGATTGTTATACCATTTAGTCAGGACGGGTTACTAGGTGGTGAGTGTAAAACGTTTATCCGTCAGGTTTTATGTATTATCGTCAATAAACATCATACTGTTTTACTTTTTGACTCTAGTATGCATTCGACTAAGAGGATGTCGGACGGAAATTGCATTTCAGCAAATATATCATGTCTCTTGTGCGGAAACGATTTAGGAGTCGTAGTGTGCTAGAAACTTTGCGTGCGGCGAGGCTGGTTATAATAGAGGTTTCGCTTTCGGCTACCTATATATTACCACTTTTATCGAATAGTTTAAGCAACTGTGCAAATGAACATGATAACTCATAAGTCGCAAATGGTTATTTTTTGTATGATCGCTTTGTGTGGTTAACAACATGTGAAACACTATGGAGTGCGAGAGAGATACCATCAGTGGCGCTCTCGGCGGAGCGAGAGAGACACGCTGAGAACGTGTTTCACATGCTCTTAAGCGAACTATGTTCTTTAATTCGTATGCTTCTGTCACTGTGTGCATTCGAAATAAACTTTAGACACTTTTTTTTACTTTGTCATGTCGCTTTATGTGCCAAAACCTCAATTTACCACCGAAAGTGACGTCACACCTAAAATACGTCACTTTCGGTCCCGAAAACTCATTTTTCAACCGGAAGTGCATTGATCTAGGGGAATCCTCACTGCGGATCGAAAACCAAGCTTTTTAAACCGGAAGTGACGATTCCCCGAGATTACGGCACTTCCGGCTATGGCACTTTAAGACCGAACACTTCCGGTCTAAAAATGTTTATTTTTAGACCGGAAGTGTTCTGAAAAACTCATTTTTGCATTGAAAGTCACGGTACAAATTTTTTTTTCTAAAATATTTGGAATTCGTATCGAATGCAGGCAATGACAAAAACGACTAAATTAAGCAAATAAGATATACGGCTTAGAAAGTATAACGCCATTAGTTTCAAAAAAGCAAAAAAAGAAAAAAGTCGTGTAAAGACGGGCGCGAACTCGCGATACTGAGATTATCGAGCACGGGCTTTAAAGCACTTAACAACAAAAAACTTCTCATTAAAATGAAGTGCTAGCGTCCAGACGCTGATGTTCATCTGCATACCTGCTTAAACTATTCGATAAAAGTTAAATTCGTTCAAAAGTAGCCTTACATAAGATTCGAATACATACCTGACGATTCTTCAACCCATTTACTATTCAGCGGGAATCAGTTTTGGCTGAACGAAGTTGTAAACGATACCCTACCCTGTGAAATACACATCGATGTTCCAAAGATCAAACGAAACCCACTAGACTACGACCCGCTGAAGCACTCGAAATTTTGGTCTTACGAGCCATCTCCCGACTACAAACTGAACCATACTTCAAACATCTGATTATCGACTGATTCGTCATTGAATAATTTTTTTCGAACACAGCGTAATTCGTCGCCTCGCATTAAAAACTCGTTATTTCGTAATCTCTCGATGACCTACACTCGCGACGAAACACGAATGAAACTCAATCTCACGAACAAATAATAAACTCACATCAATAATTCCCGTATTGCGATTCGCGCGCCATCTGCCTCCCTCGCGAGAGGAACGAACTACCGAGCGAGCGAGCGCGTAGGAGAAAATCCGATGATGTTCGTGCGGAAGGCGCAGTCTCTTTCAAGGCTCAAGAGCCGAAAGAATCGTGCCGGTTTGACCTTACGTAGGCCGTGGTGACCTTCAGTCCGAACCTGGCAGTGAAATTCGTGTGGTCTCGCTACAGTTTGTCCCAGAGAGCTCGTAGATTTTTAACTCTAACGTTGCCCGTACGGAGGTGAGTTTGACTGTTATTATTCGAAATGAAAGATAATTCGATACGGCGTTCGATGCGGAACCGCCGACGGTGCTGTGGAATTTTGTAATCCGATCGACGGACTTAAATTGTGACAAGAGATTTATGAATGAAACGTCTCGATGTTTTCATTGAGAATGCGAGACGAATATGATCGTCGTCTAGTCACCTCCTTCGAACGTACCCGAGCTCATTACGTCTCCTCAGAATAATTTTTTTTATTTTATTTTTTTTGCAACTCTAACGTCGTACGCGGGATCGTGGATCTTCGATCTATCGAATTAAATTTATTTGATTCGTCGAAGAACACGAAATTACGAAGACGATCGTCACGATTATCGAAGCACATTAATTTTTATCGAAGATTTTATCTCATCGACGATCTATTATGAGCGATTATTTACCCGGAAAACTTCGATGACGATTAATCGCTCTGTTTTTCGATAAACAGCGAATAATAAATCCGCGATTAGCGATTGAATAACAAATCTTTCGCATCCACATTTTTTTTTATCTAATCAATGATTCGGGCTAAAGGTTATTACAATTTAAAAAAAAGTTCTCTGCGATAACATTTGACACAGTTTTGTGTTATCGATTTTTCGAAGAGACAATTTTGTTTGTCTGAATTATGTGTTCGTTTACAGAGAGTTACAAATATGTCAAAGGAACAAGCATACATTTTTGAACTATGAATCACTGATAATTTTATTTCTCTGAATTGGTTGTTAATTTTTAGATAGTTGCAAAAATGTCGAAGGAACGAGCATCGAAGAGATTTTATAGGGTGGACAGCTGTGCTGACTTCGCTGAGATGGACAGAGGGCAGGTTGCACAACAGGAAAACAGATGGAATTTTGAAGTTGCGTGGGAAGTTGCAAACAAAGGTATTAGTTGAAATAAAAATGGCAATAAAAATTTATTCAATAATGATTGATAATTTACCGGAAGAAATTGTGATTTTTCAGTTGGCGGAATTTACACTGTTATAAGATCCAAGGCCTATGTATCGACAGAAGAAATGGGTGATCAATACTGCATGGTCGGTCCTTACAAGGAGCTCTGTGCAAGAACTGAAGTGGAGCAGGCTGATTATCCAACTCACACTCCACTGTACAAAGCTGTCCAAGTCATGAGGGACCAGGGCTTTAAAGTATGCACATGAAAAAAAAAAAAAAACTAAACATTTTTTAATGATATTTTGAAGAAACATTGACTATTAACCACCCCTGGTTTGAATTTTTCGCGTCTGGGTCACGCATACACATACATACATCCGGACATTTTTTCTAAATATGACTTCAACATTTTCGAACATTTTGAACACGTTTTCCTAAAAATCTCGAAGTTTTTTTTTATGGAAAGAAAGCTTTCTCTATGAGGAAGCAAAATAAAGAACTTTAGAATCACTGGGAAATCTAATCGGATTTAGTGTTTAATCACTTGTTTGCAAACATACTGTATGCAAACGTTTGGCCACCATCCAGACCTTGAGACAAATTTGAGCGGAGGTCACGTACACCGCTGTGATGCGATAGACGCGATTGCCACGTGCACTCGCACACGCGGTTTTCGGCATGTAGACACCTATAAAAAAAAAGTCTCACGTCCGCTAAAGACCGATAATTTTTCGTTATTTTCTGGATTTTATGTAAAAGCGATTGATTTTTGTTCTTTTTTTATAACGAAGCGATATGAAAGCTTCAATTTTCAACTTTTATGAGGAAGACATATGAAAGCTTCAATTTTCAACTTTTATGAGGAAGAGATATGAATATTTCAATTTTTAAGTGTTTTCAACGACAATGTCGTGTTTCGCTTTAAAAAAATTAGTAACAGATTGAACATTGCGTTAATTGATAGGCATGTAAAAATTTCAGATAATAACAGGAACGTGGCTGGTCGACGGAAATCCTCAGGTAGTCCTTTTCGATATCGGCAGCGGGGCATGGAAATTGGACGAGTACAAGCAAGAGCTTTGGAACACGTGTAGCCTCGGTATTCCGCATTTGGACGTTGAAGCCAACGACGCAATAATCCTCGGTTATCTTCTCTGCCAATTCATAACAGAATTCAGGTAACGTCCCTTTGACTCGGCTCTCTCGGAATACCGTTGTCCTGGATGCGACGATGGTCGATCGAAAGCTATGATTAATTTTTTTTTCTCGTCAACAGAAAGGCCGCTGAGAGCTATTCACCGGCGCCGCCACGCGTTCTCGTTCACTGCCACGAGTGGCAAGCAGGGGTAGGTCTGATTGCCTTGCGAACGAGACACGTCGATGTGGCTACAGTTTTCACCACGCACGCCACTCTGCTTGGAAGATATCTCTGCGCTGGAAAGACTGACTTTTATAACAATCTCGACAAGGCAAGATACAAAAAGAAAATTCAAACCTAATATATGGTATAGGGTTTGAAATTAATTTTTTTTTTTCAAGCGAAGATGCATTGATTTTTTTTAAATTTAATTACTTTTTGCAGTTTAACGTCGATGAAGAGGCCGGAAAGCGACAGATCTATCACAGATACTGCATGGAGCGTGCCGCCTCTCATCTGGCTCACGTATTCACAACCGTCTCGGACATCACTGGTTACGAGGCAGAACATTTGCTCAAGCGTAAGCCCGACGTTATAACACCGAACGGACTGAACGTCAAGAAATTTTCGGCTCTACACGAGTTTCAAAATCTTCACGCAGTCAGCAAGGAGAAAATCCACGAGTTCGTGCGCGGTCACTTCTACGGGTAAGAACTCCTCGTAGATGAAAAAAAAAAGTTGACGATGTGAACTTAACAAAATTCGCGTCAGAATGAAAATACAAACTTCGCGCAGAATTAAAGAAATTCACAATATACAATTTTGATGACTGAAAGCATTTTTCTAAAAAAAATTCAACCAGACATTGAGGAGACCCCTCGACCTGCCTTGAAAATTTCAGCTCGATAGGTCAAATCGTTCTCAAGTGATACGAGTTTCAAATTTTTGGGTTTGAGCCATACACGCACACATACAGATATTTTTTTCTAAATATGATTTCCCGATGTTTCGGAACATTCGGAATACGCTTTAATTAAAAAAAAAAAAAAAAAAAAAAATCATGAGAACAAAGCTTTGTGAGGAAGTAAAATTAATGAATTACTTAAAAATGTTATCGTCTACCGATTGCAGACACTATGACTTCGATTTGGACAAAACCCTGTACTTCTTTACCGCCGGACGTTACGAATTTGGCAACAAAGGCGCCGATATCTTCATCGAGGCTCTGGCGCGGTTGAATCATTATCTGAAAACTTCGAAGCCCGATGTCACAGTCGTTGCATTCCTTATCTTTCCGGCGCGTACGAACAATTTTAATGTCGAGTCACTGCGTGGACATGCGGTAAGTTCGTGAAATACATAAAATTCGGTTACACTAGATTCGAGGAAATATTCCATATCTTTGCAGGTCACCAAGTCACTAAGGGACACGATAAACGAGATCCAATCGAAAATGGGCAAGCGAATGTACGAGATGTGTCTCGCAGGAAGATTACCCGAAGGTCAGGATATGTTGCTGAAAGAAGAAGTGATAAAAATTAAAAGGTATCGCCTGTATCCCATCTAAATATGAAACTCATACTGCCGAAAAAAAAATTAAGAATTTTATTATAACGATCGAAATCTTTTGCATCATCGAACTTTTTGCATATCCGTAATAATGTTCAAGTGTTTTACGCTTTGCAACGAAACAGTCTGAAAAGCAAAAATGTCTGAATCGAAAAAAAACTCAAAAACGACAATTTTATTATAACGATGGACATTTTTTTGAAACAACAATTTTCAGGTGTCTGTTCGCCCTGCAACGTAACAGTCTGCCTCCGGTTACGACTCACAATGTCGTCGACGATTGGAACGACCCCGTCCTGGCCGCGATCAGAAGATGTAACTTGTTCAACACTGTTCACGACCGCGTGAAGGTAACACGACACTTCCGGTTGATATGAATGAAACGCGGCTCGAGTGACTCTGCTGTGATATTATTATTAACCGGATTTTTATTCCTCGCAGATCGTCTTCCATCCTGAGTTTCTTTGCTCGACCAATCCACTCTTCGGTCTAGACTACGAGGAGTTCGTACGGGGATGCCACTTGGGTGTATTTCCGTCTTATTACGAGCCCTGGGGCTACACACCGGCGGAGTGCACCGTAATGGGTATACCGAGCATTACAACGAATCTTTCCGGCTTTGGTTGTTTCATGCAAGAACACATCGCCGACCCCATGAGCTACGGTATCTACATCGTTGATCGGCGACACATCGACATTGAGGCCAGTGTCCAGCAATTGGCCCAATACATGTTCGATTTTGCAAGACTCAATCGACGACAGCGTATCATTCAGAGAAACCGAACCGAGCGACTCAGCGACTTGCTCGACTGGAGAAATCTCGGCGTCGTAAGTTTTCGGATACATAAAAGAAGAAACAAAATTACATAAAATTTAAACAATTCTATCGATTCTCGCCACATTTAACAGAGATCATCGGTCGATCGTGCTCCGTCTCTGTAGAAATGTTTGCCCCGATAGCTAAAAAATTGTAAAAGCACGCACAGACATTTTTGACGAAATTAAAAATCGGGTACAAAGAAAAGCTTCCTCTATGAGGACGCAAAAAAAAAAATACAAAATCAATTGGGATATTGTATTAATGGCAAATTTATGTAGTAATTAGGTGTACGTTTTTCGATTAACAATACTCATATGTATATATTTTTTGTTCACAGTACTATCGCGAGGCCAGAATAAAAGCTTTGACTGCTGTGTATCCGGAGCTTGCTTCGGAAATAGCCGAGGGTCGTTACAATCGAACTTTCAACTATCCGAGACCGCTGAGCGAGCCTCCTTCACCGTCTTCCTCTCGCATCACGACTCCTGCTGCCTCCGTTCACGGATCCGACGACGAAGACGACGAAGTCGATGACGAAAAAGAGGTGACTGCATTTTTTCTCAACGCATTAACAGATTGGGCAATCCTCGAGCTTGTATTGTTCGATCGAAGAGGCTTTGGTAACTCTGTTAAATCGAATTCGTTTGTTTCAGCTCGAAGAATTGAGACAAGAGAACGGCAGATAAGTCGTTTGTAGTCCCGATAAATATTGTCCTCGGAAATCACGCAATCATCGCACATCGAGTAACGTCATCGAAGCTGTGCCAAATTTCGGAGCAATAAGCGATAAAGTCTGAAAGAAGCCGACGAGGCCAAGTTGTGTCCGCCACGATTCTACCTGATAACTTTTTGTACTCGCACAATTTGTTAAACAACTTTAACACAATAATTCTAATTCGCTAATCAATAACTCGCACACGATTCTTCGATAATTTTACTAGGCCGTTATTGATTGTAATCGGATCTAGCTTATCATCGACCAATTATCGTTACATTTCATAGTATTACGCACTAACTCACTGCTAGATCTCACTGCGCCGTTCGTATTCATGTTTCCTTTTTTTGTCATTTCATCGATATTATATACGAAATTGTGTGGAATCGTGAGACAAGCGGATAAGCAGTTGTGTAAAGTGAGCGCTCTGGATTGTCTAAATACCTATGTGAAAAAATTTTTTAAACCGTCGCCATTTCGATCGTGTTGTTGTATCTAAATAATTATATTGATATTGTTAATGAAACCGCGTGAAATATTTTAATGTTATTATACTCTATATAGAGACAGAGAGTCAATTATATTTTTTACCGCAAATCGGTACCGTAAATAACGTTTTTATCGCTTTTAGTTATTAAAATAAAATAAAAATAAATCAATTTCGTTATTGTAGTCGTCTCTTCAAAGTGTCCTGGTCGATGGGAGAACAATGAGAAATTAAATTAAGATACACGTTCATGTGAAGTATTATATATTAATAATTATCAACATAATATACAAAACGGGACACTAAAAAGTTATACATGGTGTTTTTTTGCGAAGGAAACGTTACATCTGGCAATCTACATAACTGAGTCACGTCTCAATCGTTGAAACGCAACGTGTTTTGATATATACAAATTAGAACGAAAACAAAACGATTAGCATATCAATTATTAATTTCTACTACTTAAACGTAACATTCGTAACAATATACAAAGCGACTGAAATACTATAATGAAGGTCTGAAGCGGCCAAACTCATCGAATGTTTAATCCTAAAAATGGAAATAAAGAAAAGAAAAAAGAGACAAAATTGTAGCGACGATTTGGAATGGATGGGTCTTTACACAAATGCGATTAGATACGTCTACAGGCCTAATGAGATTCGATATTATAATGATGTTTTGTCTTCCTCTAAACTGCCCTTAACTTGGTGTCAATTCTAATCTACGGTACATCGTTATGATTTATATTAAAAAATTGTTGATACCCAATTACAAAATACATCATTCGCCGGTCCACATATTAATTTATATACCACAGTAAATGTGTATTATTAAAGAAGAATAATCAGTGTGTAAAATATAGACTCTCTGCTGTCAATTAAGTTGAACGTTCAACTATCTTTACAAATAAAAAATGATTTTTTTTTCCTACTCGGTACAATGATAAAGTGAATACGAACACGAGCCAACGAACATTGGAACAATTTGATTCGTTATTTTAATATATACTACGAAACAATAAAGTCGAAACTATCTCACGGATGAGTTCGAGACTTCGGTAATTATGCGAGACGAAAGAATAAGCGGGATTTTACAAACGTTACAAACGATGCACACATCGTCGACAATCGACACGTTACAACAGAATTTTTTGTTTACACTAAATGGCACAAGTGAGATGTTACAATATTGCGAAGGTTTCAAAGCAAATTGTAAGATACTGTACAACAATAATGGAGGGAACGAAGGAAAAAAAACATCGCAACGCACAGTTGACGAGACTACGAACATTAATAATACACATTTCTAATACTTCGATGCCACATTGTTCATACACGCAAATTTGTTTTGGTTTTTTTTTCGTCTTTCTAAAACTTTTCGGATAAATCGTCCTGATTACTTGTTAATTGAGCACAATGATAATTGAAAACTGAAATGTACGGAAACCCTTGGAGATGCGAAAATTGCATGTTCTCACATTCGTATTTTTTTTTCGTTTCTTCCTCTCTTTTTCATTTTTAGTATTGTTTTACCTACAATTACGTGGCTCACGTGGAAAAATATGTTGGTATACGTCAATTCCTATGACAAAATACATAGTCGCTATTGCAAGGTAACACTTCCCTTATTTTAGGCTGGTGCAGATATTAGTTTGTTTTATTTAGTTTTTAATTTGCGATATCGCGCGGTTCGTACGAGTGACGATCCGGTTCGTCAATGTTAATTTTTCGTTTATGTTTAAAGCCGCTCTAGTTAAGCCCAATAATTTATTGATTTTTTCGACACAACTGTTTAACAACTAGACTGGCTCCTTTTTTTCTTTTCTCTATGTATTGGCAAGTTTTATACCGCATACTTAACAACGAATTCATCAATGCTCAAGTCTCACGCGAAGGAAGAGAATTTTACCTCTTTATAGTTTTATAGACCACAAGGTTCGTACAGCCTTTGGTTGTATTATATTTAAAAAAAAACACTATTTAATAACGTTTTTCGTTAATACCACTCAACAATTTTTTGTTTCTGACAAATACGCATTTCAATAATTAATCTAGCCTACTAGTCTTTAGTAATTGGCATTTTCACGGCGTATGGCCTTAATGTCGTAGTATTTAAGTTCGACACAATATTTTTTTTTTTTCTCAATAAATACGACAACGTTTTCGAGATACTCAATAGTCGTCACACGACAAATTGTTTTCAACTCCGTAAACTTATTACCTAAAATCAATGCAGAGTTCTTCACATTTTTCGTATTCGTGACCAAATCCTGCGCAAAAGTCATATCCAAGAATTCCATGTACATCAATACAACAGCCCTCGGGGCATTTCGGAAACTTCCCTCTTCTCCTCAAAGTCCCCGGTCAATTTCGTCCCGACAGACTGCAGCGAATCGGTTGTTGCGCCAATAAATTTAATACCACGGGAGGGAGAGTCGGAGCTTTCTCTCAATACCGACAATCCTCGCTTCTTACTATAATAAACGTGGTGCGTTATTTAAGTAATGACTTGTACAACGTTAGAGTATGACTGCTCTGCAACCCTTATCAACGTCTACTCTTGCTATGGCTCAAAAATAGCTGCTTATTAATGAAAAAAAAAAAAAAAACTGAAAAAAATCCCGCGTTCGCTCGTTTTCTCTTATCGATCAAATCGAGTAGACACGAATGATAATTTTTTGCTGAGGAAAAAAACGTATCCTCGGCTACAGGATGACGCGTTATTGAGAAACGAACGAGCGATTTTTTTTTCTAGGATATTACGCGCAGGCTCGTGGCAATGAAAATATCTTTCTGAGGTACGTTGTTTCAATATCTTTTTTTGTTCTGCGTAGATCCTCGACTGGACGGATTTCCTAGGTGTGATTTGATTGAGTACCGGTCATTCTTTGCTGCATCATCGTTAGCAGCAGTTCGGAGTACTGTTGCATCATATTCACGACCTTCCCCTGATCCTGACCGGCAAGCAATTCCTGAAACTTGGCCGTAGCATCGTTGGCACTTACACCGTCCGCATCGCCGCCGCCGCCGGTGTCTTCCTGATCAGCTCCGGCCGCTACGACCAACCGAAGCGTTCGCATGGCTTCGTTTACCGACGATTCCAGTCCTCGCAGCATCGTGTCACGGTCGAGCGCCTCGCCCGCAGGATCGCCACCGCTGTCGATCGTTAATCTCTTGTACAGCTGCACCACGTTGTCCGCTGTACGAGTCAGCTCGTCCGCAATCGTATTACACAACTGTGTCGACACTGCGAATCAAGAAATATTTCATTTAATATCGTCGCAAATCATTTCTTGCCATCATCGCTGGACGGCGCGGCTGTGAGAACAGCTGTGGATAAGTTGGTACTTTTTTTTTTAAACGCTCTAAGCTGTATACGAATAACTTTCTCATAGACAGCCATTGTGTTTTTTTCAAATTTTCGTATTGTAATTTTTTTTTAAGGAAGGTAGATCGACTCTGTTGTTTTGGCATAGCGGATTAGGTGTGGGTGTCAAACTTTTCATCTTCATATTCGATAAGCTTCAGCTGAAGTTCAGCTGAAGCGTTTTTTAATCGATTTTCCGCGAGGTCTATGAGTAAGCGAATAAAGCTGACTATTCGAAAGACACTCACAGACAAAAAGAACAATGACAATTGTCAACGATTAAATACTATAACGATCGATCCACAACACAGCGTGCATATCGTGCAAATAGAATTTTTTGTTTCGTGAAAAATCCGTATGAGACCATGCTATTTATGATTCGGTAGACTGGAATCAACGATGAATCGTACAATTCTATGCCAGGATCAGAAAACCAAAAACAACAAAAGGAAGACCGTCAAACTTTCCAATGATAGCGAAATGTAAAAAACGATGAACTAAGGTGGGTCGATTTTTTCTGAATTAAAAGTGCGTGATGCCGGTGTTCGCTCGAACTCAATACTAACTTGATGAAAAAAACTGCAATGTTCGGCAAAGAATATTTAAAATAATAATAATAATAATAATAATAATTGTGTACAAAGACATTCCCAAATTTGTTTTCTCATAATACGACCGATCATACGGAAACGATCCTGGCCTCTATCATTTCATTATTCATATTCCGTTAATGATAGAAAAATCATGTAGCATGTAATATATGTACAGCAAAAAAAACTACAGACTGAATATATTCTAGTCTGTACTATTTCTCGTCTACAATTTGACTTTTCATATAAAATTTTCAATCATAGCATGATCACTTACAAATTTCTTTCAACATATCTGTTATTATTACTTTTCACATGACAGCATTCTCAATAGGCGTCTTTAGTTTACCTAATCTGTTATCCGTGTCTACTGTAATATTCAAGCATGGGGTTAAAAAACGATTTATCGTGAGTCAACGGATATCGTTGATTAGCACAGTTTATGTTTACGAACGATCCAACCCGTTAGTTTATCACACACAGGTACAAAAATTGCGTGGAAACGATGGTAAAAAAAGCGTTGATTTATGATTTACTCACACTCGGCACTGGCAACGTCGATTGCACGATCAGTGTCTTTAACGGGAAGCTCTTGTGGACTCGGCTCCAGTTGATTACGGCTCGCTACTGATAGCCTAGCGGTACCTTGCCCGATTACACCGCCCGTTCGCCCATTCGTAATGACTGTGCTGGACCCCGATCTTCTCATCGTTGCGCCAGCGATACTCAAGCTATGGATGCAATAAATAATCGTTACGCGAGATGAAATTTATGAGTATCTTCGCTCTCTCCTTTTCAATGATAACCATAATGTCTTCGGTAAACGTGGACTATTTAGTAAGAATGTAAATCGTACGAACGATAAACGATATTAATTAGCTTTTGAAGAAAACAATATTAAAAACGTACTTCGTTGACGAATGATCGATGCTGATGCTCCTGGGTCTCGGTGGAAGAGCCGGCTTTCCACTGTTGCCGTTCGAGGACGTGTCCTCCGAACTCGAATCTTCTTGATTTCCTACTTGACTTAGATTCACTGAAACAACCCAAGAAAGTAACAATAAATTATAAATTAAATGTACTGGAACTTTAAATTTGCTTACATCTCTTACAGTAATTGAACATTAATGTACATTTTTTTGTAAAATAAAAATACCAGATATTAATATTCCAAATCTTTTGCCTGAAATTTACAACAATTTTCATTACGGATAAAAATTTGACGGTAAAATTGCAGCGCGCACTTGTTATAGTGTACAGATAAATTGTAGTCAATAGATCTGTCGCGAAACAGATTAATAAAAACCGGACGTACCACTTGAATAAGCTCCTTGCATTCCCCGCCTTCTCAACACCAGAGGAAGATTGTTGCTCGACGATGAGTTAGGCTTTATTTGGTGATTCATTTTGTTCTGCGAACTTATCGTCGGCCTCATCAATCCGCTCATTCGGTTGTTCGCGGCTTGATTGTTCCAACTTCTTCCGCCGACCGCTACACCAGCGTCGGATTCGGAATCGCTCTGCTGAAAATGAAAATATATTAATAGTTTGTTTTTTTTTATTTATTTTTTTTTATTGGTAATCTGGCGTTAAGTTTTATTTTACACTCGACTGACATTTACCTGATTGAGTACGCCGACGCTACTACTTCGAGTCATGTGAGAGGAATGACTCTTGGCGGACGAGTGCCTCGATTGCACGTTGGTGTTGCCACTTCCGGTGCCGCTCCTCGACGACGTGTTAACATTTTTATTTCCTAATTTGCCTGTAACTGTCGGACAACAATTAATGTTTGCAATCAATCGACAGAATCGTCTTCGAGACATTTAAGAGATCTTCTATAGCGTACACGCGAATAATCGTAAAACGATGAGAAAACAAAAAAAAATTAAACCGCAACAAGGAGGAAAGAGCTCTGTCAAATGTCAGTAATAAATCTTTGCGCGGCCGTTTAAGCGGTTACAAATTGCAAAGCTAATCGAAGCTAAATTTTTAATTTTAAAAGTGAATAAAAGGTAAAATTTCGTTTAAAAAAGTATCGAAACTGAATATTTTGAAAATTGCATCGAATTTTTGCACCGTCGAGGTTTTTATAGTTTTATAAAAAATAGAAAATAAATGCAAAGTGCGCAGGAAGCTTTAGGGTACCTTGTACTGGGCCATGCAGTAACCGATTTGGTGGGCTGACGGAAAGGTCGCTCAGCGAGCAGGCGCGTCTCATGCCAGCCCCTTCCTCTTCGCTGTCGACAACTTTTGACGACAGTCTCCCCCCATTACTGGCAACTGTTGACAACACGCATACTCATGCACTACAAGGGTACTAATTTGTTTTTTATTGCATAACTCTCGCAAGTTACATGAATAAATAAAATGGTCCGTTGAACTCGCAACGTCGTATCAAAGGAAAATCCTCAATGAATGTGCGAGGCCACCCTTGCCGCCCATAGCACGGAAATATTTTTTTAAAACAATCCTACAAAGATTTCGGTGAAAAATGAAATAAAAAATATTTCAAAATTTTTATCACCATGTTTCAGAATTTCAGATGTGTTGGCGGAAGATTGAGTATGATTCTGCAATATTTAAGAAACGTTTCATTGGAACATTTTTATAGAATATTTCAAAATATTGTTTTTCCATGTTTCAGAAATATTTCGTAAGATTTTAATGGTTGAAAATATTTCTAAAATTATTTCGAAATATTGCGTGCTATATGGGTAAATATTGAAAAATGATGTCTTATAACAAAAATGAAAAAATATATCCCTGGAATTTAATACAATTGCAAGTGCAACGGACGAACGTTTTTGTTAACTGCGAAACAGATAAAATATATTAATATTGTATTAAGGTGAAAGAATAATAAAAATAACGTTACCGGGAGTTGGGAAGGCAGTAACGTGGTGAAGGACGGTGATTGTCGTCGGGGAAACAGTAAAGGATTCATGCGGTAGCTCGTGAATCATGCCAAACGAAAAATATCTGTCAAGCCACATCTATGCCTAAAATCGCATCCAAACTGAGAAGTAAATGCTGCCTTTCTGTTTTTCAAAGAAATTCAATGAAAAAATTAATACGATCTTTGTATGGTTTGTGACGAACCCGCTTATTTCATCGGCGGTCTTTTGTTCACGAATCGACGATGACAACGATATAACAATGTAATGAAAGTGAAATAACGAAGCCCTGAGTCTTCACATAACGTGCCACGACGAATCTCTTCTACGTACACCGAACAATTTGTTTTACAACTCGACTACTGTACAGAAATGCAAAAAAAAAGACAAACACTGTAAAAAAATTCGTATGCAATTTAATGCACCGGACTGCAAGTTTTTGTGCAAAAACTAGTATATAAAATGTCATGTAGAATTGTGATAAAAAATTAATAAAAAGTTCAGTGAATTAAAAACATTGGAAATACTTTATTTTTAATAATTTACTTTAATTTCATTGAAATAGTATGTTAATTTTTGCATCACGATCGACATTAAATTTAATGTACTAGTTTTTGCATTAAAAAATTTCCAGTCCGGTACATTAAATTTACAATAGTTGTTTTACAGTGAAAAAGTCGTCTCGTAACACTTGCGAGTACCTGCGAAGTGATGCTTCGAGGGTAGAATATCTTGACTGATAGTCGGCAGTGTCTTAGTCCACTTCATTTGGCATCGCGAAGCCGGTGGCCACATCCGTTTCGGGGAATTAGCGCAACTGGAGGCAGGTGTCGAGGAGCCGCTCTCCATAAAAGACTTGTCGATCGCCGACAGATCCGCGCAATCGCTATCCTCGCCTCCGGAATTAACGCGAAATTCTTTCCTCGAAATCGAGCATCTCGTGTCCCGTTCGGCTTCGAGCTTCGCAAAATTTTCGTTCGTGTCGCGACACTGGGTCAACCGGAAGTGTTTCTCCTTCATGAAGTATTGCTCGCGTCTGACCAAATTCTCGAACTCCTTCGACAGCAACTTTACCGTTCCCTCGATCGCTCGTGTGATTCTTATGTCGACGCTCGTGTCGGCATTGTATTTTGCCGTCTGTTGTATCTGCGTGCTGGAATTTTCCACGCGAGTCTGAAGCGTCGAGGAGTCGCCTGACGGCGCGCCGTTCGGCTCGAGGGAGTCGTACGTCTCGAAGGTGTCCTTCGTCGGTATCTCGAAGCAGTTTCTCTCGCACGAAGAGTCGAGCTTGACGCCGAAAGAGTCCTGGCTCTGAGTCGCCTCGGAGGCGTAAGCCGAATCGCTCTGCGAGCACGGAGTTCCGCGCATCGGCGTGTTGTAAAACGCTTTCCTCGGAACTTGATCGTCGATCGTTCGCACGGGAGATTGAGGCGGAAATTGTTCTGGAACTTTAGATTCGTCGGATTCCTCCTTTCTTTCCTGTTCGACTTCGACTTTGTCCTCGGTGGATCTGTACTCCATATGGGTAGGATTAATCGTCGCGTTGTCGTCCGAACACGGAAGATTCTTCAGGCAAAGCGGTTGCTGCGAAGGTGCGTCGACGTTGTATTTGTTCCAAGCTGGTCTGGCCCTGTTGCGCATACTCTGGGTTCGAGAAAAATTTCTCTTCGGCTTGGGTGGCTTGTGAGCGACGAAGTCGTTCAGTATCAGCATCGACTGAGGCTCCTTGGACACTTTCAAGCTGCCGCTTCGAGATATCGTTTCTGACTTTTGCGCGCTTCTCTGCGACGATCCCTTGTGGCTTGTAGTGTCGTCGACGTTGAATTCGTAGTATATGCACGTACGGTTCGGCCGGAAATTCTCCTCGGTGTAACTTATGCGATCCTTGACCTCGCTGAGTCTCGTGTCCTGGAGAGACTTCGATCTGAACACCGCTCGATTCAACGGCGGATTGTCGACCGATTGCTGAACATCCGAGATCTCGTTACCGTCGTCATTCTTCGGATTGCCGCTGTACGTCTCCGAGTTCTGCCGTTTTCTCTTGTAATGGGAATCGAAGAGCATCTCGAGAGGGGCGGATTTTACCATGGAATCGGAGTCGTCGGTCAGGACGCTCTCGGTGCTTCGATGATCGGCGTTCTCTTGCAACGGAAACATTTGATAGTCGGACTCGTCGGTCAGTATGCTCTCCTGGCTACGACCGGCTTGCATCTTACGACGAGACAGGAAAAAACTCGCGCTCGAGTGTCTGTCGTTCTCGTAATTCACGCAATCGAGAATTTCGGCACTACCCTTGCAAAAGGATTCCACAGACGCGTCCGAGAGGATGCTCTCCTGGGAGTGTGTCAAGATTTTCTTCTGAAGGCTCGAGTAGTAAGGATAATTTTTTTGCTCGACCAGGGCGTTCATATCGGCGTGTATGTTTATGTGATACTCGCTGACGCATCTTCGAGGAGGATTCTTGAAGTCGCCCTCGAGCGAATCGTCGCTGAAGTTGCCGTTTCCCTCCTCGGCGTCGTCCGAGAGTTCGCGCAAATTTTCGGCGTTTCGCTCGTTCATCGCTGGCAGGCTCTCGAACGATTTGGCGATGTTGTCGATCTCCTCCTCGTTGTCGTCGAGACCGATGAAGTAACTGCACGATCTTCGTTTCTGGGCGAATCTCGCGAAACGATTGGCGTTCTTCTTGCAAGCCTCCTTCAGAGCCTTTAATTCCTCGCAGACCGGCGACTCCGGCAACGATTGATTAGCCTTGTTCAAGGACAGCTTGTACTTTTCAGTTTTTTTTAGCGTCAGCGTTAACGGACGAGCCGGACATCTCGGCCTCGTGCGTTCGCTTATACACGACATTGTTTGACTTTTTGGCAAACTATTTTCATTTGGTACATCGAGCTTTGTAAAAGCATTCCCAACACCCGTTACGCTGTTAGTATATTTTTGTTGAGGTCGAATTTTGGGTTTCAAGGTTGTCATGGGTTTGCAGGGATTAGTCGGTTTCGCGTATTGTACTGTTTGCGGTGTTCTGTTGTTGTTACCTGTCCCGATCCTGTTTTGACGATGATGCTTCTCCGGTATGTGACTGCTGAGATCCGATATACTCTGACTCGATTTTAACGACGATCTGTAGCCGACCTGCGGAATTCAATAACAGTTCATCAATAATTCACCGTTTACTGTCTTTGGATTTGGCTTAATTATGTACGAACTCGAATTATTCTTACACTCTGCAATTTTCGTCTTGTTTCCTCTATTCGCCTCTGAAGCTCTTCCCGTTTTTTCGTCACGTCCGTATCGCCTCTCGAGTGCTTTGTTGCGTTTACCACGGCTGTGTTTCGAGTCTTTCCTTGATTATCTCCACCGGGGATGCCGCCGCTCGTTCTGAAAGATCACACAAAATCGATATAGAGAAATTCAAGATAGAACGAAGATAGAAAGAAGAGATTGTACAAAATTGAAAGACGGAATTTACAAGAAGATTGAAAGAAGAATTTATAAGAAAACTGAAAGAAGAATTTATAACTCACCGGCCATGGAATTGAGAGCTTATACTCGTGTTCTTTCGGTTCGTAGGCTCGTCGGCCCCGCTGAGAGATTCGAAAGCGTTCTTGAGATATTTCTCCCTCTGACTAGCGACCTGGTCGAAACCTTCGGAGCTCGCCTCCGACAGCATCGACAACGGATTCCTCTCGGCGCTCGGTGTCGATGCACCGCCTTCCGAGTCCGAATCGTCCTGGCTGCCGGACGCGGTCATCTCGCTCGTTCGACCGTTCTCGCCCCTCGGCTTCTTACTTCGCCTCTGAGATCTGGTTTTCAATAATACACAAAATCCCGTATAAACACATATAATTTCAAGCTGCCGTGCATAGATCGATTTTCATATCGAGATTTTTTAAACGAACCTTCGAAGTTCCTCCACGTCCATAGCGTTAACTTTGAATTGATTCGAGATTGTGTCCTCCGGCGGTGGATAATACATGAGACGATGATGCGATTTCTCCGAGCCGGTAGTTCCATTCTCGCCCTCTGAATAGTCCTCGACATCGCCGTCGTGCTCGGTGCTCTCGTGATCCTAAATTCGTCGATCGGGGGGAGAAAAAACGCTCGTGTGGAGTCGGATGAATGATATTTTACAGTGCAATGAGAAAAAAAATCTTATTCGTAATAATGATTACTTGAAAGCATGAGATTTTCGATTGTGACGCGACTGCAGTGGCAAATTTAATAAAAATATATAAATCGAAAAGACAATTAGCGAGATTAATGTGACTGCCTGAGGAATTTTTTTATTTTTTATTTTCAGCGAAGTGACGAGTACCTCGAACTTGAAACTGCCAAGACTGCTGTCGTCGGTGTGATGTCGACTCCTCGATTGACGGGTCAATTCCGTGATATTGCTACCTCTAGTTATTGTCACGTTACCACCCATCACCTACGTGAGCGAATCGTGTGCGATGAATAAAACAAATCGTTCAAAAGTTGAGAAAAAAATAAAATAAAAATCAAATCGCTATGCACGTTAAGGCGTCCGAGTGAAAAGAGGAAAACGATAGCTGCGTTGCCAAGCGAGCGGAGTGACGCATGCAACGGCGATTAAGGCTTGTACACATGGAAAAGTATGTAAAAAAAATACATTATTTTTTTTTTAAGATCGCATAGTCTTTGTATGCGATAATAATTTTCGATTAGATTTTTCGTTATAGCTTCACGTACGCGATTCTCGCCGAACGAGGACCTCGATTCCGGACTTTTCGACCGAGATCCTCGTTCAGCGAGTAGTTACATTGCGCGCTATAAAAAATGGTCTATCTAAAAAAATATTGACGATACCGAAATGCGGAAAAAATACTCTTTGAAAAGCAATATTCACGATATTATATTTGTGTAAAATAATTTTTTTATCGTCAATATATAAGTGTGCTATTGTTATTCGAAATTTATATTTACATCTCAAGTCGAACAAGGTCGCGGAGCGCCCGTACGTGAAGGGTTAATATTTTCGTTTACATTATTCTTCCATGTGGTTTTTTGTTTCGTCGATTAATATGTTACGTGAACTGTTAGTACCTCTTTCGATTCGTCAAGCAATTCCCTGTAACTATCTGCGCATGGTTGAAAAACTTCTTCCTCCTCCTAAAAAAAAAATGTTATCAGCGTTACTATTGGTGCGATGCAGCGGTTGTTAGTAGCGAGTGAGATTTCCCGGGTGAATTGGCTGTAGCGTGACGATCGGCAATTGCGAAAGGACGGACAAACGTCGGAAAAAAAGCAACGTGATTACAGAGTGGCTTTCGTAAATTAAATTAGTGATATCTCGTAATTATTCGTGGCTACATCGATTACAAATAAATAGCTCTTGAGTTAATAATAAATACACAGCGGTGTAAGATAAATAGATAAATAAAATTGCGTGCGATTAAACCAATTGAGCGATCGCTGGCTTAACGTCGAGACTGACCCTTTTAATGAGAATGCCGTCCCGCCGATAGTCGCTGCTGCACTTAGTCTCGGTGCCGCTGTCGATTGAACTGTCTTTCGATCCTCCTCCGCCGCCGCCGCCGTCCGAGTCGTTTCCACTTCTCGGCGGGGGAAACGGTATTATCTCGTCGCTGTCGTAAACGGATTTCACGGTAATTCCATCGCCCTGTTGAACCCGTTGTGCCCAACGACCTTTTGGCAAATCAACGCTCAGCGATCTCACACCAGAACTCAACGGCGGCGAATCGTTCGCACTCGCTGTTGTGTTTATCTGTTTCTTCGCCCACAGCGGCAACTGTCCGACGCTGAAACGATAATCGACGCCGACGCTCTGCGGCGAGGGATTCGCGTTTGGATCCAAGAACTCGGGAGGCGGCGAGCCGAACGTCTCGTTGTCCAACTGAATGCCGATGCCCGTGCCGTTCACTTGCGACGATGGCCTTCTACAGATGGGCGGGAAAAATTATGATTTTTTTTTTTTCGAACTAACTTAAAACTAGGGGCAACATTTTTTAATTACTGAATCTTAGCCCATGGGGTGAAATTCATTCCGCAAGACAGTTCGAAGTAACTATCTTTGCATAACATTTTTGTATTGACAATAAAATAAAATAAAATATTGAAAAAGAAGAAGCGTTTTTGAATGAAACAGCTACAGAGGCGAAGGAATTAATCTCGAGAACGAGTACTCACTTTCCAGCGCGCATGGCTTGCTGAGCAAGTCGAGCTTGCATAGTGACGACCATGTCGTGGGGAACGCGCCAGACGAAGACGCATCCATCGCCGCTCGCCGAGACGAGATGACGACAATCGGGACTGAAACGGAGGCCGGTCACGAGCTCCGAGTGTCCCAGCATCGTTGCCATACATTCGCCGCTGTAGTAATCGTAGACACACAAAGTTTTGTCCGTGCACGAGGTAGCGACGTATATTCCGGAGGCATCTGTTAATCGATTGAAACATTATATATGTATATATATAACGAATGAAAGATACATTATACAAACGTACAGAGCTATATATATGCTGCGTACCTAAAACGACTTTGATGAGCGAACCGTCCTCGCCAACCGAGCCCTTGAACGTTTTGCTGTGTTTGCCAGTCATTACGTTGTACACCCTGATGTTGCGGTCTTGGCATGCTGTCAGAACGTGCTTTTGGCCCGAATCTACCTCCATGTCGTAGAGCGTTGTCTTTCCTTGGGCGTTGTGACCACGGGCGAACTGCGGCGAGCCTCCTGGTACCTAAAATTGTACGAAACGTAAAAAAAAAAATTTCTTTCTCGACAGTTGACGTACCAATTGCCAATCGAATGCACATAATAACTTCGTAAAAACTGTTGATCAGCGTACATCACTCAAATTTTGTTATCACAAGAAATAAAAAAAGACATCCATATAACTTTAAACAATGTTTTAACAGAAATAAACAATTTTTCAATCGTAAAATCTAAGTTCGTTATAGCTGTGATTTTTTGTGGGTTTATTTATATTTGCTTACGGCAAGATATAAATTAATATCGATGTATTGGCGCAAAAAACATACCGATTGAAGCTGTCTGAAAATGATGCTCTTGTCGGCACCGCACGAGACCATCTGTATCTGATCAGCTTGATTGTTCTGACTGAAGAATCTCACGGCGGTGATCGAGGAGCTGTGATCGTCGAGAGTTTGCAAAAAGTTGTATCCCTGATCGACGCTGAACACGTGAATGAGTCGATCTCGTGAAGCGCTCGCCAACAGTCTCGGTGAATCCATGCAGTATCGAGAGAATCTCGAGTACTCGAGGCAGAGGACTTCGGCGTCGTGTGCCTCGACGAGACAGACTTCTTCCAGCGAATTGACGTCGTGAATTCGTATATTTCCAGATCTGAAGCGGAAAGGAGAATTTGTCGTGTCAAGTAAACGGCAGGAAGACAAGCTCATTCGAGGCTGCGACGGAGGGGGAAAAAAGATTACCTGTCGCCGGAAGCAAGATGTTTGCCATCGGGACTGACCCTTATCGACCTGACACCGTTGCGTCCGTCATAAGAGGCGTCGCTCTTCTCCGTAGTTCCAGCCGCAGCGAGATCGAGGTCTTTCAAGTAGGTTAAATCAGGATCCACGTACAAGACTTTAAGTAATTCCTGCAATATAGCGTAACGGTACATTGATTAATGAAAGTTCTCGACCGTGAGTCGCACTGTCGGTGAGATACATTTGTTGCGGCAATAATTCAACCCTGTCGTTCTATTTACCGGTCTTGTAAATCTATAAATCTATGAGCAATTTTTTTAAATCCTATAAATCTATATCTACTTCAGCTCGGAAAACCGAACGCCGCATTTTCGTCTTTTAAGAACGATCCAAGATTGTGAGTTTAAACGATAGAATTCTTGACAAAATGTATCGATGCCCGATTAACTATTTATATCGTCTACTCGATGCGCTTTCCTCAGACTGTGAAAAATACTCAACGTCCAGCGGACTGCTATGATTATTTATGCTTAGACAAACTATTTATTTTTTAAAATATTTTTTCTTCGAAACTTTAACGAGGCTGGGCCTTACGTTGCTGTAAATATTTCTCTTGTAGAGTGTGTCGTCGGGAGCCAAGTCCTGCTGGAGATTCCACACGCGTATCGTGTCGTCGCTGGAGCAAGTGATGAAACTACCAGGTGGCATGGCGTTCGCCGAGTCCTGTCCGGTCGGATACATTTCAACGCCCCATATGCAGGCCGAATGGTACAGGAACGAATGAGACTTTCCAACTCTTCTTATGTCCCTCACGTCCCAAACGTAGATACTGTGATCGTTGTAAACGCAGGTGAGCTTGTTATTGCGCTCGTCAAACGCCAGGGCTATGGCGTCCGGGTATCTCGCGTTTGTCGGATGCTGCGACATGTGACTGAAACAGAAAATTTAAGAGACACGTGATAGTTTGAAAACGGACGAACAGTCTCGACCAAGAAAAATTTCAACCAAAAAGAAAACTTTGTGCCTCTTTAACTGAATTTAGACTTCCATCTTTGTTGGCCCATGGACAGGTAGCTGGGAAATGACGCTAGATAAATTGCTACTAAAAATAAAAGCTTGTGCTTCCTTCCTTCAATGTAAATTCCTAATTTTTTCAGGTAGCTAGAAAATGGAGCAAACAGATAGAAAAGTTAGCCATAAAAAAAACGTTTGCACTTCTTTCTCTCTATTTAGATTTCCATTTTTTTTTTTGGGCAATGGACAGGTAGCTAGAAAATATAGCAGGTAGATAGAAAAAAAATTGACACTAAAAAGAAAAGCTTGTGCTTCTTTCCTTCAATTTAAATTCCCAATTTTTTTTGGCTCATCGACAGGTAGCTCCTTGATGGTTTTCAACCTACTTTATGGACAATCCTTGGGCCACGTCCACGCCCAAGTAATGAGTTCGCGGCAGCGTCGTGACGAATTGCAGACTCGCTGGGCTGAAGCACCTGACGATTCCCTCAGCACAGCCGATGAAGATGTACTTGTCACCTACGGATATGCAATTGGCACTGCTCGTCTGAAAAAATAATAAATTAGTGCACGTTTTACATGCGAACAATGCTTTACAAGGATATTTCGTTGGAAAGTTCGTCCTTGAGGCAAACAGTGCAGTTAAACTTACTCGAAGTTCGACCCACTTGTCTAGTAGTCTCCTGTTATTGAATTCGCATAGAAGGCCAGTTTTGGTGATGGCGTATGTGGAATCTGCCATCTCGCCTCGGCCGCAGGCAACGTCGACGAAATCGTTGTTCCTTTGCTCGCCTAGTATGGCCGATCGGCCCATCAAAGGCACTGGTTCCTTGTACTGTAAAAGTAAATGGTCACTACTTCGTCGTGTTGCCGATCTCGGGGCTCTATCTCGAAACGCTTTAGACGTGAGGCTTCAGGCTCGAACGAGATTTCTCTACCGCAGGTCAACGAATGCAGACCTCAGAGAGCGAGTGGGACGGAGTAGAGAAAAAAACCGATCGATCAATCGAGGGGAAGCAATCAGAGTCTGTGCACGTGCCTCTTTGACAGAGTTTTTTTTTCAATTCAATCGTCGATCAAGCCTATTACCTATCATTATTTCTTGCAACTTTTCATCGATCGGAAAATTCAGCAAATCGACAAAAATATTTTTCTGATCAGTTTCGAGTCCGAGAATTTATCTTTTTTTATGATCGATCAATGGAGGGCAAGCAATCAGAGTTAGTGCACGTGACTTTTTGACAGAGTATTTTTTTCAATTCGATCGTCGATCAAGTCCATTACGAATTATTTTTTCTTGCCACTTTTCACTGATCGGAAAATTCAGCCAATCGACGAAAATATTTTTGTACTCAATTTTGGAGTCCGAGAATTAATATATATATTTGTTTTTATGATCTATCAAATCTTTATGGTCTTGACGCTTGCGATGGGAATTTATAATGAATAAATGCACTCGCAGTGAAACGGAAGTAATTACCTTGGCACTGCGCGAGTACTCCAGGTACCAAAACTTGACGTGCCTGTTGCCGACGGTGACGAAGTAATTTCCATTCTCGGCGAAGGAGACAGCCTTCACTTTGCTCGATACTTTGTTGGAGGCGACTTTGACGTTGTTTCTCCAGTCCCACACGTTGACGATCATGTCATGCTGCGAGCCCACCGAAACGACGTACTTGTTGCTTGGTGAGAATGCCTGCAAAAATAAAATAAAATAAAATAAAATAAAATAAAATAAAATAAAATAAAATAAAATAAAATAAAATAAAATAAAATAAAATAAAATAAAATAAAATAAAATAAAATAAAATAAAATAAAATAAAATAAAATAATAATTAAATAAATAGCTCATCATTAGTTTTGTTTGCAGGTTTAATTATTCGTGTCTAGGAAAAATGTTACTAGACCGGCGGAATCGGAGTCACGGGAGTCGCGGAGACTCGGTGCTACTTTCGAAAGAGCGGTTTGACCACTCGTGGGCTAATATCGGTACACGAAGTACCGTTGGAGCGACGTGATTTAGTGTGCTAAGATCTCGGTCGATTCATCGCCCGAGTGCGAGCGCCCGTGTATCTACCGGCCGTCGCGCCCGGTCCGGTGCAATCGCCGAGGTGCACGCGATCTGAATATTTTTAAGTCGATAAAAGCCCCCCTCGCTGAATAACCGAAGGAGCTTATTAATCGCTCGCGATCGTTACAGATTATTCGAATCTTCGTTTTCTGATGTTTTTTTTTTCTTTCATTCTTTAAGTTCCGTTAATACGGCGGGGTCAGCCTTTCTCATCGTTCGTTCATGCGAGTGTCACGAAAGATAACTCGCAGAATAAAATGTCGAAGAAAGAACAGAAAAATCTATAACAATTCGTCGACTTGTTGATTTTATTCAACTGACTTTTTTATTGGTTCGGAACTTAGCGGAAATCTAAGTCTCGGATTTTAAGAAGTTAGTTTGAACTTAAGATCGAACTTAAGATCACCCTTGAAATCGAACTTAGGATCGAACAAAAATTCGAACTTAAGATCGAACTCGAACGATAATCAAATTTGAGTTCCGAGACTTAAGTTGCAACTTAAGTAGATCTTAAGTTACCGCAATGAAATTCGAGCCAAACTTCGATCTTACATTCGATCTCTAGGGCGATCGTAAGTTCAAACTAACGTCTGAAAATTCCACCCTAAGACAGAAAGCTATCGATACATCGAAATCGAATAAAATCGGTGTACTCGCAGAATAAAATGTTGAAGATACAACAGAAAAATCTAAAATAATTCATCGACTTGATGATTGAAATGAACTGGCTTTTTCGTCTTTTAATTTTATGTTTTTTAATTTTTTTGGGCGGTTCGAAACTTGGCTGCAATTTAGAACAGAAAGTAATCGGTACATCGAAAGTGCGTTGCACAAAGAGCAAAGTTTATTGCCCTCCGGTCTGGATCGGTAGTGATCCGATCGTCCGCCTCTCTATGTAAGGCCGTCGACGACACGGAGACCCGTAACTGTTCGGGTTTCGCGATCACCGCGGTTGGGATAGGACGGGTCCGTGGAATCTTGCCGAGAATTCAGTTGCTCAATGGGACGGAGCGGTTCTTGAAATCGCGACCTTAAATGTACAGCGTGAAGCCGACAAGATCCCAGATTAATTTTTTTTCAGTACGAAATACTCGAAATTCTTTGGAATGAATCAATTCCCAACCATGGAGTAAAGTATTGTCCATTAGCACTGAAATTTTTTAATTCACTAAAATAAAAATCCCGCTCATCGAGACTATAAAAGTTGCAACTTCGTGAAACTTCAAAATCCGATTTCGGGTGAACCGATCAAAATATCGTCCATCAAAACAAACAAAAAAAAATCGTTAAGCGATACTCGAAATTCTTTTTAATCAATCAATTTTTAACAATGGAATAAAGCCATTGGTATTGGAATTTTTTAATTCGGTAAACTACAAATCCCGCTCATCGAGACAATAAAAGTTGAAACTTAGTGGAACTTTAAAATCCGATTTCGGGTGAACCGATTGAAATATTGTCAATGGAGTCGACGACTACAGGATTTAATTCACAGTTAAAAACATAAAAATCGGTAAGCAATACTCGAAATTCTTTTGAAGTAATCAATTTCGAACCGTGGAATAAAGCCATTGGCAATGGAATTTTTTTATTCACTAAAATAAAAATCCCGCTCATCGAGACCATAAAAGTTACAACTTTTTGGAACTTTAGAATTCAATTTCTGGTGAACCGCTCGAAATATCGTCAAGACGCTCAGCGACCACCGAGATCGAATGTAGAGTAAAAAAAAAAGAAAGTCGTACCACGCAATTGATGCCATATTTGTGTCCGGTAAACTCGGCGATCTGAACTGCGTTATGCGGATCGGAGATGTCCCAGACCCGAACGTTCGGCATGTGTCCGCACTCCCCGGTGACCAGAAGTCTTCCATCGCCGGCAAGTGCGAGAGACGTAACAGTCTTCCTGCATCCGTTCAGCACGTGGGACTGTGTGTTCTTGCGTGGATTGAACAGAACGACCGTGCAGCTGCAAAACAGAGCGAAACAAAAAAAAATTCATTAACATACATATATATATATATATTATTTTTGTTTCGACCGCGTGATATAATACGGAACATCGTATGCACCGCGCATCTTTTTAATATCCTTAACGAGCCCGTTCCGATGGGCCATTCCGACGACCGACGAGCATCTCCGTCGAGCGGCGAAGTAACGAGCAATAAAAAACGGGCACAGGCTTAATTACGGCCGATTGAAAGTTCGAAGAATACCCGACGGTGGGATAATGCGACATAGACATGGAGAATCATGCTTCCTGCTCGGAGCTGCTCGGTCTCATCTCGCAACGGCGAATCCCGGAACGAGCTGCAAAGCCCTCTCTTCCGGCGGAAGTGCGTGAATAGTTTGTAAAAATAAAAAAGGGGCAGAATAATAATTCTTCTCGTGGCATTCGTTTCTCGGCGCGAGGCCTCCATCTATGCGGCGTCTAGAGAAGACTTTTTCGCGTATCAGCCCGTGCAGCAACGAGATTGCGCTCGGCTTTCTCCGTGAGACCGACGTCGCGCGTCTCGTCACGGTAGTCGGCCCGGAAACCGGCGGACGAGGGACACTGCAAGAGAACCACCGGCAGCGGCTGCGGCTCGAGCAGTGCCACGGAAATTGCAATGTTTGTTTAATTTTTTTTTTTCATTTTTTTTTTATATATATATTTTTTTTAAGTAAAATTCTAATTTTAGATCGGGATGTAGTTGGTTGTAATTTATATTCCGATTTCTTCGACTGCGCTGGTGCGATTATGGTTTCCGCAGATCGTCGGTGGGTCATGGAAGTCACGTGGCACCGGAACGAATCACCATGTGACTGCCGCGTTCTCTTCTGTAGCTGGGACGATCACGACCGTGACTCCCGCCGGTGAACGTTCAGCGTTTCCACGGCTGTCGCGCTCTTCCTGCCTCCGTCTTCTTCTTAGATTTAACTTCTTTTTTTATTATTCAATTTTGCTTCCATCCAATTTAGCCTCAACGACCTTGGAGAAATCGCGACGTGAAGAAATAAGATATCTATCGTATTTGCGGTGCCTCGAGGAACTTGAACGACCTCACGAATGAAATAAGACTATCAATTTTGCTATTGCAAAAAGAATAAAGAAAAAAGTGTCAACAGTTTTTGAATTTGGGGATAAAATTTAACGGGACGAAAGAAATTCGTGATCGAGGCGGGAGCGAAGATTTTGTGCAGATTGATTTTCACGCGAAAAAAAAATAAATAAAAACTGTCTTCTCTTTGCTTTTGGCCTTTTTTTAAATTCAATTACGCTTCGATCAAATTTAGCCTCAACGACCTTGGAGAAATCGTGATGTGAAGAAATAAGAAATGTATCGTTTGTGAAGAAATAGGAAATTTATCGTCACCACGAATAAAGCAATAGTATCGAATAGTCGATAGTGTCGAATAGTAATTTTGCTATTGGAAAAAAAGTGTCAACAGTTCTTGAATTTGCGGCTAAAATTTAAATTCGCGAGAATAGAAGTTAGAATGGAGATTGAGTTTCAGGCGAAAAAATCTGAAAACTGTTTCGAACTGGAAGAAATAAAAATAGGATTGTACGAAGGAAGACTGGAATCGGCGACGGTCGCTCTTACGTATTTAATAGCCTGTGTTCCCGTACACACAGCGAGACTACCATTTACGTCCGCGAACTTCCGGTTACTTCACTTTCAGGCGTGTAGGGAGGACACGCGGTGACATTGAAAACGCGCACGACGTCGAGCAGCTGGGTCAACGAACCTTTGGCTTCGTGAACGCGGTTTCCGTTCATTCACGACGTATCGACATTTGCACACGATGCTGATAAATTTTCACGCGAGCAACGGGGAATTTATACGAGTTGTAATTTAAAAAAAATGATATAAAAAATAATCAACATTAAGGACGAGTGTGTCAGCGTATCGCGCTGCGAGCCAATGAAAAACGAGAGTCCTCCGCGACTGGGTTACATCCTTAATGGCTGCTACGACGCAATCACGGTCGTTCCACTCTCGCGAATACGCGAGAGCATACACAACGACGTGTACGAATTATTTACGAGGAAGAAGCGAGATTGTTTCCCGGTGCGCGAGAGTGTTCAATTTTATGGGATGCGCAAGGATCGCGATAAGACGACTCTTGTATTGTAACGACGAGACATAAAACGGGATTGTTAAAAAATAAAAACAAATTTTTATCCTGTCCTCGCACTCGTAAAAATGATTTATTGTAGCCAAAATATTAATTTTTTTTTAAATACCATAAATATGTAATGATTTTTACGAGTACCTTTGGACGCATTGATAGAACTAGGAAAAGTGTTCGGTGTTGGAGACTTATAATCGATAGAGGTACTTGTAATCGCAATTATTATTCTAGCATCGAACGGTTGGCCTTTTGAACTTTGCTAGCCTTTTCTTCGACAGAGCTCAGCGTATTCACACAAACCGCTCGAATTATTTGCCACGAAGAAGCGAGATCGTGTCCCGATGCGCGATTGTTCAATTTATAGGATTCGCCAGGATCGCGATAGGATTACTCTTGTACTGTAACGACGGGAGACAAAACGGGATTGCTAAAAATAAAAATAAAAATCCTGTCCTCGCAGTCGTAGAAATTATTTATTGCCGCCATGATGATTTTTTAAATAACTTATATATTGACATTTTTTTAATAGATTGACAGAACTAAGAAAAGTGTTCGGCATTATAGAGGTACATCTAATCGCAATTATTATTCCAGCATCGGCCGGTTGGCCTCTGAACTTGGCTAGCCTTTTCATCGACAGAGCGCTCAGCCTTTTTTTACATAAATCGCTCGACGACGGCTAAGGAGCCCGGAGGGCAAGAGCTGAGCCGTAGTTGCATAGGTGCGGATGCTTTATGCACTTCGTGCTATCCATGCACGGCTCTCCAGTCATCATCGTACGCTCGGAACTCGTGTATTAAGTATCTCTCTGTGCTCGTGCCTAAAGATTCCCGATGTTCATTTTTTTTTTAATGATTAAAAAAAAAACTGTGTACCGTTGCACCCGGGGCGGCTCGGTCTTTCTCTCCTCTTTCCCTTCTTTCCATTAGCTGCGCCGACATTGCAGACGATTCTGGTATCCGTGCAGTATGTGCCAGTTTCACTAGGTCGAAGCCACCGAGAGTCAAGCGCGCCTCCTTCACACGGCCCCGTCCTCGAGTCTCCGCCTTATTCTCTTCTTTTTTTTAAGCTCTTTTTTCCCCTCTTCTTTTCTTTTTATTCCCATCGCGAGGGTCGCTTGAATAAAAAGTCCCTAAAACGCGTCTTGAGGTGAGAGGGCATAGGAGAGACTATTCTCTTCCTTCAATCTATCCCGAGGGTGTCGCAAAGTGCGAGCTTTTAATATAGATTGTCAGAGCGAAGAAAAAAAAAGAGCTGAAAATTGACATTTTCACGACGTTTCCTCGGGTTATTTATTTTTAATTGGAAAGCTTCTGTGAGAAAGTATTTTCTGTTATTATTTCTCGTGGAGGAGACTTTGCGGGTTGAAGAAAATAACAGGTAAGCCGTTAGTCGCCATGAAAAGAGCCGACATTTTTTTTTTTTTTTTTTTTAATTCTAATTTTGAAATAAATTTAAAAAGTAGGTTTAATATAGACTGCCAGAGCGAAGAAAAAAAAGCTGGAAGTTGAGATTTTCACAAAGCTTCTTCGCGTTATTTATTTTTAATTGAAAAGCTTCTGTGAGAAAGTATTTTCTGTTCTTATTTCTCGTGGAGGAGACTTTGCGGGTTGAAGAAAATAACAGGTAAGCCATTGGTCGCTCTGTAACGACCCGAAGAAGAAATTTTAATACTCATTTTTCAAAAAAAATTTTAAAAAAGTTAAGCAAAATCTTCCAAATATTTAAACTATTCGACCGGTACTCGCAAAATTCAATATTTCGCCGAGGCAAAGCCACTCGTCCAGAAATTTGAACGGGCAATGAGGATTAAAAGTTCCGACTGCGCGATGAACTGCCACTTGAAAGCTCTACTCGTTCCTAGAGCTGCAAGAGTTGAAATGAGTTAAAAAAAAAAAAACCATGAAAATAAAGCTTCCTCCAAGAGGAAGCGGAAGGTAGTTTACAGGCTTGGAACAGACGGGAAGATGCGAGAGGTAGTTGTGCAGACATTGTCGATATCTGGTCCGATAGCCGATAACAGGAATTCCGTAAATCGGCCGCCTCGGTATTGCGATTCGAGTCGTCCCGAGCGACGTTGAAATTCTCGAAGGGCGAAGATTCGGGGTTCGTGGCCCGGAGCAAAATTTGTCGAGAATTCTCGAAGACCGCCCCTTGGCTCTGAATTATTCATAGATTTTGCGGCCCGACAGGGGACGAATCAATTTCTCGCGAGGGTTTAATACGCCGCCCAGATTGCGCGGGCAACGAATTAACATTATGTTTAATATATCACCGGTGGGTTCTTGAACGAAAATTCGTCGGATGTGGGACGAGACGGCTGTGTGTGCTCGCAATGTTCCGCATTATGACTTCATTGCGGGAGTTCGTCGGTGGGGAATTATCCTGGCGTTTGTCCTTTGAACAAAGGACTCTCCCGTGGACCAGAACTACCTCATCGCTCCGTGGCTCCATCCGAGACTCGTCTATTTTTACCGAGGTACCGACAAAATCGAGCTGCGCGAGTTTGACCTCGTTATCGAGTTTGTTAGAGGCAAACACAAGTCCTCAGAAACTACGATGCTCTCCGGCTATTGCCGGACTTCAATTTCCTGACTCGAACGGTCCCGAAAAGCCATTTCTATGTACCGCGGACCGGACGGGCGAACACTGGCTCGTACGAATTCACAAAAGAGTTCGGGTCGCTGATAAAAAAATAAAAAGATCTCTGAGTATCGTTAAGAAAGTTCAAGACTGGACGGCGAACCGTAGAGTGACCTTTCAGGATAATTAATAAGGAGACTCGAACTTTTTTTCAACATTGACTGCAACATCAACACTGTTCGCAAACATCGTGGTTTGCTAAAGACCATTTTCAGAAAAATCGAATGTAGGAAAATGAAGATTAATTAATTGAGGCGAACTTACAAAAGAGTTCTGACATGTGATAAAAAATCAAAATTCTCGGACTATCGTGAAGAAAGTTCAAGACTGGACTGCGAACAATAGAGTGACCTTTCAGGATAATTAATGAGGAGACTTGGACTCTCTTCAACTAGTCTTGGTTAACTAAAGGGAAACGAAAATTAGTTAATTGGGAGTCGAAAGTGGGTTGATTGAAACTCCGGGCCGCGCGACAGCATAAACTTCCACTTTTGTGTGATTCAATTAATTGAACATTATTTAAATTAAATTAGGTTATCGCCGGATAATTCGATGTACCAAAGGAAACATTGAATAATTGAGAGGTGGAAAACTCCGTTAAACAAATTGACCGTAATAGCGAGTGTTGCAAGATAGAATGTAGCGATAATTTAATCGAAAATTGAATTGTATAATGAGAGTGTATCCTCCTTTTCTCGATTGGGCGTAGTCGGAGATAGCTATCGCATTTAGTATCGTTATTAGCGGTAACGCAGCCTAGAGGCGAAGCGCAATCAGCCCCGGAGGAATCGAGTTCCCGTCGTGTCGGGGTAGGCCACAGGGGCACATTGAATTGCTATCTCCGCTAAAATTGCGTCGTTGTTAAGGCACGAGATCGTCGCGGCTCAACGAGAGAAAATTCAATGGCAAAATGGTGAGAGATAATAAAGATAATTCATGGGCTCTTCGCACATCAACTAGATATATATATATATATATTATATGGACATCAAGCGGGAAGGTTCTTGACTCTCGAAGCTCGTGAGACTCGCTCTTATACCGGTTAAACGTAGCGTTTATATCCTTGTTCTTGCAACAATTTCGCAAAGTTGAAGAAGACTGTAATAATACCCGCAGAATCGTCGGACGATTTATCTGTTCGTTATCCTGCGGGAGAACGGGAGAGATTTGAAACGTAAGAGTTAATGTAATTGTCGCGAATGAATTTCCCAACTTGTACTGTAACTACGATAATCTTGCTTAGAACGGGTCAATACCCCCGATCAATTTCTAAGTTCCTGATTTTATTTACTCGACGATAATCCTCAATTTATTTTCAAAAAATCTACACTTCGAAAATAAATTGCAATTTTAATGTACTGGAACTTGCAATTTGCTTACATTAATTGAACATGAATGTACTTTTTCTTGTAAAGTTAAAATACCAGACATTAAAATTGCAAATCTTTTGCCTGACATTTACAAAATTTACAAAAATTTGACTGTAAAATTGCAACGCACATGTCTTAGAAATTTCAGAAACTCTTTATGTAAAAAAAAAGCTTAATTAATTTTCAAATAAATTTGTGTCAAAAAGTAAAGTAAAATTTTTGCAAATAGCTGCGAGAGCATCGGCGATTGAGCGAGAATCGATCGTCCGATACGACGCTCTCGGTGTATGCACAGGACACACAAATAAAGATCGTTGAATATTACTATACTCGATGTCGCTGCTATCGGAAGAGGCGATTCTGTTTGTTCGGGCGACACGCCGACTGATCCTCTCTCTATAATACCGCGCTCGAGGTCCGTTCACCTTTCTCTCAAGGCGAGTGCTGCACACAGAGCTCTGCAACATCGTCGTGCGACCCATTTCCGCGAGTACCACATGCCACGGTTGCCCGCTCGCGCCTTGGGCCACGTCGATCGCGGAGACCTTGCACGATTACTTTTCGCTCCTCCCCGTATCTTCTTCTCGTTCTTCTCATTAACCCGATTCCCAGCGAGAGCACCGACCCATATTGAATGCTAACGCCCCGGTCCATTCCGATATTTTTATACACACACACGCTTCACCCGATGATTCCCAAATTTTTAGTCAACGAGTTCCCATATAAATTTTTTTACAACGAAAAGATCTCCAGCGCGATTTTCAAGTGCACGGAGTCCTCTCGAAGTGGCCCCGGGAAAGGTGTCCAGAAATATATTTACCAAGATGTCGGGGGAGATATTCAGAGAGATGTCGAGCAAGACATTCAAAAAGATATCGAGAAAGATAATCCAAAAGATGTCGAGCAAGATATTCAGGAAGATATCGAGCAAGACATTCAAAAAGATATCGAGCAAGATATTCAAAAAGATATCGAGCAAGATATTCAAAAAGGTATCGAGCAAGATATTGAGAAAGGTGTCGAGTATGATCTTCAGAAAGATTTCGCGTAAGATATCCAGAACCATATCGAGCAAGATACGAAGAATAATAAGGAGCTAGATATTCAGAGAGATATCGAGCAAACTATTCAGAAAGACGAGCTTTTCAGAGTCGAGATATTCGAAAAGATGTCGACAAGACATTCAGAAAGATATCGAGCAAGATACAAAAGAGAATATGGAGCAAGATATTCGGAAAGATGTCACCCCAAGAATAATTGGAATTAGTTTGTAATTAACAATTGGGTCAGAATAATTGGATCCCCGAAATCCATTGTATCGTGTCTCTTTCGAAAATTTACAAAAATAAAAATTCTTACCCAATCCCAAAATTGTTAAAAGCTTATTTCCACATACGATTTTAGTGAGCAACTCAACAAAAAGAAAAGTTGACTTTAGCTGGTCTCCAGCAAGGTGCAATTATGAAAATGCCTTGACTAGACTCGATCGAGTATTCGCGGTAATTGGTGCCTGGCTGCCTGACGAGATCACGCGTTGTTTTCCCGAGCACTCTTTAGTTTCGTAATTAAGAGGATGTTCGTCTTTTACTGCCGGCTAAAGATTCCGTGGCTGTGAGTTCCTCGTTTGTATATATTTGCCACAGCATACACCGAGCTGTTGCTTTGACTGAACGGGCCTCAAACCGCACACGCACACACTGACTCTTTCACCGCGACGATAAAGCGGAAGTAATCTCTTCATCGCACTTTCGCCATTCTTTCATTCACCCAACTGTGTATGCACACTGTACACACATTTTCAGCGGCTTCTCACTGCCGTCAGGCATGTAAGGCGAGTATAGAAGTGAAAGAAAATGAAGATTAAAAAAGAGTAAAAAAAAAAAATAAATAAAAAACGAGCCGGCAGATGGTGACACAGAGCTGCTCGGGATAAACGACGAAGGGCCGCAGGTTCGCGTTCGCGCTGCAGCGTCGCTTCTCGCACTTTTATATTTTCCCTTTTCAACCTGCATTCGCCACACACACGACGTGTCACACACGCACGGAGGATCGTAATCGAGCGAAGAAGAAATTTCGCGGTGAATGGTGTCTCGCGCCGGGTCATCGCGATTAATACTTTCCCGTTACAAATTAATCATTGCCTTATTTCACCCTCGTTAAGTGTTTCGAGTTTCACTCCGAGCTCACTCCAACGTCGAGCCCGGAGTAATGGGATAAAGAATTGAGATCACCGAACGTCGCGGAGTTAAAAATTGTTCGCACGTTTTACGACCATTTTTTTTTTCCACACAAACGGGTATTTAACTCTTCTTTCTTAAGTGTGCAAATAAAAATACGAAACTAAATTGTTGATGACACGCTGCGAAAAAAATTGGTATTAAATTTACTGTACCGGTTCTGGAAATTTTTATTCATAAACTGGTTGGTACACCAGTTTATGAATGAAAACATTTCATGTACGAATGTGACGAAAAGTTAATGTACAGAGCATTAAAAACTTTAGAAACACTTTACTTTTAATAATTTACTTCAACTTTACTGCAAACGTACTTTAGTTCCGACAATTCACTTTAATTTCACTGTAACAGTACATTAATGCTTCTTCACAATTGTAGGTTGAATTTGATGTACCAGATGTGGCATAAAGACTTCCAGTCCGGTACATTAAATGTACAATTTTATTGAACAGTGCACGACGGGTCAGAATGACGAATTACTCGCTGAACGATATTATTTATCGAAATTATTTGTTGCTGTGTAAACAGGGAATTAATGTCTGGACGGTTTGTGTACCTATCGAGATATTTTCTTTGCGCGAAATCCAATAAATTTTGTTCTTTATCGAGGATCGATGAAAGCGATAAAATCGTCCGATCGACGGTCGGTAATAGGAAAAAGCATGAACCGTTAAGAAAAATGCTATCTAAAGCACTGAAATAATTGCCACGGGCTTGGTGTACAATCAACCAGTTAAATCAAACGTATTCGTATAAATAAACTCACCCAGCAGGATATGCGACAAGTTCACTCGTCGCGTCGCAGTCGAGTGCCGCGTTGCTCGAAACTGTAACGCCCAGTACGCGTTCCAGCTTGATCTGTAACGAATAATTAATATTGTCATTAGTTAGCTCGTACCGTATATGTCAGCGTATATATATTGCATACATTAGCAACATTAACTGTACGGATTATTATCATTGGACCTGCAGACTCAAATAACTGAGATAACAATATATGATATTTATTAACCCCTTCACTGTCAGGCGCCCCTATAGGGGCCAAAATGTATAGAGAAATACGTTTCTCTGACAGTGAAGGGGTTAAAGGGGTTCGACAATTTCAGGCCAAAAAACGAATTTCATTCTTTTTCATCTGAACCATAAATCGTATTAAAAAAGCCAATGAAAAAATTGGATTCAAAGCATTTTTCCGCCGAACCTCCCCTTGAACTATTTTTCTATCGTATATCATGCGATGCAGCTCACATACATCAGCAACATCAACTGTACGGATTGTCATTATTGGACGCGCAGACGCAAATAACTGAGACACCAACATTCGCGCCCACTGAAGACGAGACGATATTTATCAAGGAAGTTATCGACGATTTCTGAATAAGAAACGTGCTCAATTTTTTTTTACCTAAAAAAACGTAAAGCATTCCCAATTAAAAATAATTAATGAAACGCGTTTTTCTACCGAATCCACCGCTTGAACAATTTTTCCATCGTATATCGTGCGATGCAACCGACCAATCGTTCGACTGAGGAAAGTTAAGTGAGAGGCTTCGGAATTTAATAGCTCTCTCTATACGAATGCGTTCCGATACATCGAGAATTTCGCGTTCGCTATGAGCTGTCCGGTATAAATACGTTGAGTTACAATACTCTCTTCGGTATGTGCTCGAAGGGACTTTCTACGCTCGCGTGTTCCAATTCGAATCCAACATCCGCGGGCTGCACTTTACTGGCTTGACACAGTGTATTGTCGTCGGCGACGTCGTCGCCTCTTCACGTTCATTGATCTCTACCGTTTTATGGCTCTACGGATCTATAGGGTTTCCCAACGATTCTACCAACTGCCAAAGACGGAAATTTATCTTACGGCTCCAGGAAGGAGCGATAACGACGTTCCGTTAAAGGAGCACAATGGTCGATTGGCATTTCGCCGTTTTCAGTCATCAATTTTTTCACAAGCTGTTCCATAAAGCTTGCTATCACGAAAGAGGTTAAATTCTTACGAACAGTAAAAAACAGTAATAATGAAGAGTTCGTACATTTATAACGAACCTTTCACCTTTTTTACCTTTAACATTTATTGTCCACAAATTAAATAAGACGAGCAACTAGTCTCATCTGAAATGGATGACGAGGGTCCGTTTTGCCCCGATTTCCCTCTACAAGTTTCAGCTACGAAGTAAGAACCTTGGGCGGATCTGCAGCCCATCGCCGCTGATGGCCTGACTGAAGAAACTTGACTTTACATAAAACGAGCACGAGAAGTCGATTAGGAAGAACGTTTTTCCTTGGATCTTCTCAGTCTCCCTCGTTAGGACGATTCCGTTTGTTTTAGAGGATCGGGGGCAACAAGCTCAGTACATTCATACTAGAAGACAATGAAATGGGATCTGTGTAGAGAAAAACAATAACAGAAAAAACGGGACTGCCATTCAACGCTTTTGCTTTTGCCCGACCCGATTAAAAGTTATAATTTCACGAAGCGAGTTGCGAGAGTCGCTTTGCCGCGTCGTCACAGGTTTATTTCCAAGCAAGGTCCGTGCAACAGCGGAGAGTCGACCCGGTTAAATATTTTTTATCTTCGGTAACAAAAGAGAGGAGAGTGGATGTGCCAAAGTTTTTCACTCAGCCTCGAAGACTCATCGAGGAGAGTCACGAGCTGGACGGAGTCCTACCGGCACATCGGTCGCCTATAGCCATTGTGGCAAAACGAACAAGGGCGTCGGAAACGAACTGGCGGACTCGCACTGTCTTTGCGAAGAAAATTTTGCAGAGTAGCAGTAGCGAGGAGATTGGAAAAACACGACTTTCTGTAGGAAGTAATAATCTGTCAAAACGGATCGGTGTCCTCCATTTCAGATGAGACTTTTTGTCAGCATCGGTCGCTGCTGCCAGCCACACGTGCAGAATAAGGAACGCTGCGCTTGCAGATGCGACTGCGTTTTGCCGACTGTTGCACAATGCACTTTTATTTTTGTCGTACACGGAAAGTAAAGATTAAACTGTGTACGCACCAAGCTCTATGACCGAACTGCACCATATTCAAATTAAATCTTCAACATCCAAACCAAGCTTCCCCCTTGAAAAGAACACCGACTTTTCTTAACTGTCGAATACTTTCGTATGTTTGAATTTGTTTAGTATGTTGAAAAATGTTATATTTGAAAATTTTAGTTTTTACATTTTTAATATAATTCTGGTCGGAATTGTAGTGGAAATTCTGGTCGAAATTCTTGTCTGGATAGAGTCGGGTCCGACACCTCGGTTAAGCCATTGTGGCAAAACGAACAAAGGCGTCGGAAACGAACTGGCGAATCTCGGATCGTCTTTGCGAAGAAAATTTTGCAGAGTAGCAGTAGCGAGGATATTGGAAAAACCCGACTTTGTGTAGGAAGCCGGGCACCGACTGCGCCTGGTCCCCGCAGGCACTAATAAACTGTCAAAACGAACCCGTGTCCTCCATTTCAGATGAGACTTTTTATCAGCATCGGTCGCTGCTGCCAGCCACGCGTACAGAATAAAGAACGCTGCGTTTGCAGCTGCAACGGCGTTTTGCTGACTGTTGCATAATGCACTTTTATTTTTGTCGTATACGGAAAGTAAAGATTAAACTGTTTAATACATGCCAAGCTCGGGTACGGAATTGCTTCATGTTCAAATTAACCCCTCAACATGCAAACCTAGCTTTCCCGTTGAAAAAAAAATGATTTTTCTTAACTGCTGGACACTTTCATATATTGAAATGTGAAAAACGTTACCATTACTTCTTTTCACAAATTTTTAGAAAAAAATGGTGCATCGTAATTTGCACATGGCTTCCTCATTTATAACAATTTTGCGCATAGCTTTCTCCACGAGAAAGTTCGTTGATCGATTTTCGGCTTCCTCATAGAGGAAGCTATGCGCGAAATTGTAACAAAAGAGGAAGTCATGTGCAAATAACTTCGTACAATTTTTTCATATTTACGAAAATCAAGTTTCCTCTACGAACCAAAAAATTCATTTTAAAAACCAACGATAACGTAAATATACTTTTTATTTATCATCTAAAAAAAACATTGAAGATACTTTTAAAAACAGATATTTTATCGATCATTCCAGCCTACCTCAGACAAATGTAATAGATTTTAGTTTTCCGAAACCACCGATCTAAAATCAATGGCGCGGCAATTGCCATGGGTATAAAAGGCGATGTCCGTAACATCCGCGGAATAATGAATCTCGCGGCGAAGCTCCTTTGACCTCATCCTTGCATGGTAAAGTAACGTAGATAACTCTCGGATAATCCCTAGACAGATTTTCATCACTTTTTTCCGCCATTATGTGAGCGAATCCCGCTCGGACCATTGAATTTTTATCTGCAGAGATTTCTCTTCTTTTTTTTTTTTTTTAATCGTAATTTATTCCCATCCCATCATTATCCGATACGTGACGGCGCGTGGACCGCACGAGCCCGCGCAGTGATCGATTGATCGCGACCTTTCGCGCGTCTCCAGCCATCGCCGGAGCTCTCCCGTGTGTTCTTATGCAGATTCGATGCATTTGCGGCGGAAGTATGAGCGCTCTCCGTTGCGCTATCTTTCTCGACAGCGCTGAAATCGAGGTCTCGCGTAGGTTGAAGCGCGTACCGCTGATGGCGCGTTATAACGACACCAGCGGGCAGAAACGACTGCGAGGACGGATCGTAGAGAACCCGCGAAGGCAGTCCTGTGACCATGCGAAAGAGAGGTATTCAAGTTATTTTCCTGCCTCGCTGTCACTCTCGATCGCGGGTCGGCAAGGCTCCGATTCGATGCACGGGCCTCTTTGCTGAAACGCTTTACCGAACGGGAGTCGGCTGCACGTAGGCAGCCGGCTGTGCATTTATAAACAGTGTACGAACGAGCATTACGTCGTTTCGATACGGGCGTAATGCTGACAACGTAACAGCAGGTACATAAATTAATGTCCTATTGTGAAAAGGGGAACGAGATACGTGACAGAATCAACGAGGGGACGGATTTTATCATCGGACGGCACTCCGCAACCTTCTCAGTCGGTATTGACACTCAAATTTTTGTTTTATTATTATTATTATTATTATTATTATTATTATTATTATTATTATTATTATTATTATTATTATTATTATTATTATTATTCGTGGCATTGACATTCTTATTATCAAATATAGAATCGTCAGTGATCTGTAAGATAAAGCGCAAGGAGGCAAAAAAAGCTCCTCGCCTCGTCGTTAAATAATAATAAACTTGGGATTTAAACAATGCGAGGCATTTGCGAGAGGAGGCTTGGGGCAAGGGTCAACGCGGATGCTGCATACTCTCGTCCCACTCGCATCGCGTCGGGCTACCGGTATCTAGATACAAGAATACATTTATGCTATACGTGTACACTATGTCTCGCATATTATTCTCGGTTATTCCATATTATTCCTGTACCGGCTCGTTGGATCGCCAGGTGCGGAAGCTTAACCCGCCGATCGGAGGATTAACAGAGTCCGGGAGTGTATGCCCACCTGCAGGAACTTTGCTGCAACTGTGAAACTTTTTCGTACCGCATGGTCCATTAAATACATTCGCTGAATAATTCAGTGAATCTCGCATTGTTTCGCGATTCATCTACGCTCGTGTAACGCTTCATATTCGAAGACAATAAAATTCACTCGGTGGTTCATATTCGCACACCCGGTGGGTATAGCGCGAGGCGTCGAACGCACAGGAGAAAATTATCAACGGAGATAATGGACTATAATGGAACTTTTATGATACAGTTATGAATCGGATGGGAACATTCCCATTGCCAGCGATTCGCGCAAATTCGCACAGAAATTATTGCTATAAGGGCATTACTGTTGGATATCCTGTTGTGCGGTCGTTAATGATTTGAAAGAAAAAAAATACTTTGAACGATTATATCGGGGTTAACGTTGAAGAGAATTATCATGGATGAACTTCACTGCAGAAAAATGTTGTTTCTAAATTAACGAACGGTATTGGTAGTTTTAACACAAACTGTTTCTGAAATTTTAAACACCTGTGCGTTGCAATTTTTTTACAGTAGAATTTCGGTTCTTAATCAACATTTTTGTAAATCTTCGGCCAAAGATTTGTAATTTTAATGTCTGGCATTTTTATTTTAAGAAAAAGTACATTAATGTTCAATGAATGTAAGCAATGTAAGCAAATTTCAAGTTCCACGACATTCACTTTACAATTTATTCATATACGAGTCATGTGATTAAGTATTATTTTTTTTTTCCATGTTCATGTCGACATTCGAGTGGTGTTTTTGAACATCTGCGCCAGAAGATGTTCCGTTTTGCCCCACACTGATAAAAAAAAATCCGCTAGAGTCAACGAAAGATTCCGGCAGGTACGTTTAAATAAATATTTTGTGTGTACATCTAAAAGATTGACTAGCTCAAAAACTTTTTGGATGATTTCACATAAAATATTGTTGAGGCATTAAAATATTTTGTTCGTCCAACAAAATATTTTTTTGAATGACCCGAATCTTTACTTATTCAACTGCATTTTTCTATCAGTGCAGAGTTCCATTTCGTACAGAACACACAAGCCGGTACGCGTTCGGTGATTTTTTTTTTTCAATTTTTTCTCAGTAATAATGTAAATTTTTCGCTATATCTATTATCGAAGTTATTCACTCGTGGTATGGCAACAGCACCTGCAAATTTTCCACCTACGCTCGACGGTATCCGCGCGCGTAGATCCTGGCGATCGGCAATGGGTACGATTGCACTTTTGCACACAGTTTTAAATACACAGCTGTGCACAGTCCGCGCGCGCGGTAGGTTCGCAACGATTACACGTGTGGGTGTGCCCTGCTTCTGCCGCTGTCGCTTTGGACTCTAGCGGTACGTATGTGTCCAGCAGCGGCACGCGGACGCGCGTTATTATACACCATCGACATAACACGTCCGGAGAATGCCCACGTCGAGAAATGTGGTATACTTAAACCTATGTGTACTACAAATCGCATATGGGAGTTACGGTATACACGACGAAAAAAAAAATTGCGACACCTTTGCCGCGACTGATGAGGGAAAGCAGCACGCTGCTCTCGAAGCTTCGAGAAAAAAAAAACGCAATCCTGTGATCTTGGGTCGATTTTACATGGAAAAAGTTATGCGTGACATATTTCGAAAAATATCTCTGTGATTATATTGTATGTCGCATATATTTTCATCCAAAAATTGCATATTTCTGATACATCTTTTGTATATATAAAAAATATTTAAAAAATGAACGCGACAGACCGACAGACGGACGGGCGGACAAAATCGAAGACTCACATTGATTGATATATATATATATATATAGATTTCTGTGGGGAAGATAATGGCTATTGATTTGTCCCAAAGGGCGAATTGGCTGGTAATAGAATAATTTACTTAAAAATGTTACATTTTTTAATTCGTCAAAAAACATCGAACTCTGACGTTGCAAATTGTATTCTCGACTAATTCAAGACGTTTATTCGTGATATATGTCGAACAATATGTCAGTTATCATAATATATAGCGCATATATTTACACTAAAAAATTATGTACTTTGGATATATCTTTACAAGAATTTAATAAAAAATGTAACATTTTTTTAATCCGTAAAAAAAACCCCGATTTTTCGTACGTTGCAAATTGTATTCTCGATTAATTCGACACGACGACTTCGCTCGGCAGGTGGATCGTTTATAGTCGTCGTTAATACTATAAGCAACCCGTTCACCTCTGGAACCTCTCCTAGATAATTGCCAAACGCCGTCGAATGTTTTGCAAAGCTGTATACACGTATGGATGGACATATTTAAGATGCGATGGAGAGACAGACAACTCGTGTCCATGAAACCGGTCGTGCATTTTTAGCGATGATACTCGTCGCATCCGAGGCAGAACTCACAACCACACACAGGATCGGCCCGACGGCCTTGTCCGCCGACACGTTCACGTAACTTTGTCGGAACTCCTTTTTTTTCTTTCTTTTTTCGCTCCCTCCTCGTCCTCTCGCATAGTATTAAATCGTCTATAGCCGAAGGAGTGGCGTCTCTCGTTAAACGTTTCCTTTGAAGAACGCAGACGAGAGAGCGAGAGCCAAAGTGTGTCGACTCACTAGTACTCTGAAACTCGAAACTTCCTCTTAAAAAAAAAAGAGATTCGCTTCTGCATTCTGAGTTTTATCTCATTGTATTTTAATGTCTGAGAGAAAGGGAGAGAGTGAATCGTCCGAAGCGCCATTAAAGATGATATTTTGACTTCGGTTATTGACAAAATAAATAAATTAATAAAATGAAACACCCATAATTAATTGTATTCGGAACTGTGCATTTTTCGATCAGTAAATTTTCTCTACGTTCCTAATTAGCATGATTCTTGGTCCTATCTCATCAGGAGGCAGCATCTCGCGCGGTTCATCGTACGGTCAATCGACGCTATAAAAAAAGTTGGCATGAAATTTAATGCACCGGACTGGAAGTTTTTGTGCAAAAACTGGTATATCAAATTTCATGTACACTTGCGATGAAAAGTTAATCTTCAGTGTATTAAGAACATTATGAATATTTGATTTTTTAATAATTTACTTTAATTTCAATGAAAAAGTACATACATTTTTCATCATAATTGTACATTAGATTTAATGTAACAGTTTTTGCAAAAAAAATTCCAGTGCGTTAAATTAATTTTACAAGTGTTTTTTTTCACAGTGCACGAGCTCGATGTCGACTCTTTATCCTCCCCTCGTTCCCCGCAGCATTTTCCAAGGAAATGAAAAGCGAAGCTAATGTAAAAACGAGGGGAAAGAAAAACTGACGCATATATTTTATTCAACGACTCTCCGGCTCGCGTATTATTATGTATAGGAGAGTTTCCTGATTTGCGTAGACACGTTGAAGATAAGACCGTGATCACGATTATGCCGGGCGCGCCTGCTCGCCTTTACCTCTCCGAGGAAGAAAACTATTTGTCACGCGTTGGCGCGGACCCCCCCGACTCACACGGTGGACCAGAGAAGATAACGCGCGGGCCGCGAGGACTAGCTCAGCGTTATAAGTGTAGCTCCCGCGTGGATCATAAAAAAAATAAAAAAAATAAAAAAATAATACTATTGCCGCTGCGGCTTGCCGGAACGCGCATATACGGCGAGGGCGAGAACGTACCTTTCGTATACAGCGTCCGGCATTATAGTTACGCGCGTGTGTGCGCGCGCTGCTCCCGCGAAGCATACGCACTCGGTTTGTATTGCGTAGGCACGTGCCCAACATGGAGATGGACACAATCCGCGAGAAGGCAGCCTCACAGTCACGCAGCACGGATATAGTTTAATAGAATACCATCAACGAGGTTTCATCGTCATGCCACGCAGTTATATACACGTATCTTGTAAACAATTCGCAACAGTGTAATAAATTTGAAAAAAAAATGTATATCCAATAGATGCGATTAATATTGAAATTGAATGGAAAGTTAATTGTGTGAAGTAGATTTTTTTGTGACGGGCATGGAAAGGTTTTTTAGAGGAATTAGAATATCGAATTGGTGGCATTTTTATGTATAATATGATGCATGTATAATAAATTGTTAGATCAGATTAAATTGCGATATGAACCGACTAAGCTTAATACCATCGAATTATTGAACGCTGAGCCTTCTTTCTGCAAAACAGAATTAATTTATCAGCTAGGGGATTATCGGTGCGGCGAGATTGCTATTTTTGAGGGCTTTGGAGTATAAATAAAATATAGGTAGAGGATTAATAAAATGAAGTAAAGAAAAACTTTTTTTAAAGTCCGTATTGAGATAGTCCGTAGCGGGGGAGCTTACACGATGCGACGGCAGTAGCAAAAAAGTTTAATAGAATACCATCAACGAGGTTTCATCATCATGCCAACCAGATTAAAAATGTCTCGTAAAAAAAATCGCAACGGTATGATAAATTTTAAAAATATATATATCTGAGGAATAAAATTGTTGGAATTGTTAATAAATTGTTAGATCAAATTAAATTGCGATATCAACGGACTAAGCCGACAACCATCCCATTATTGAACTATTGAACTATTGAACTATTGAACTATTGAACTATTGAACTATAGAACTATTGAACTATTGAACTATAGAACTATAGAACTATTGAACTATTGAGCTATTGAGCTATTGAACTATTGAACTATTGAAATATTGAACTATTGAACTATTGAAATATTGAACTATTGAACTATTGAACTATTGAACTATTGAACTATTGAACTGTTGAACTATTGCAGCTTTCTTTCTGCAAAACAGAATTAATTCATCAATGAAGGGCTTACCGGTACGGCGAGATTGTGATTTCGGAGGCCTTTGGAGTATTAAAAAAATATAGGTAGAGGATTAGTAAAATAAAGTAAAAAAAAAAAGTTAAAAAAGCCCGTACTGAGGTAGTCCGTAGCCGTGAGAGCTTATACGATGCGACGGCAGTAGCAAAGAACTGGCATGACGTAAGATTATAAAGTACGAGGTATATAGTAAGAGACAAGGTCTAGCGGGACGCACAATATGCGCAGCTCACATGCTCCGTTCTCTGTTTATCCGAGCTCTGTCGTTCCTGCAGTTCATCCTCTTGCGCAACTGTGCCGTGTACGCGAGGATATCTTTTCGTCCCGTTTAGTTGAGAAAAAATTCTAAGGAGGCTACGAATCTCGTGAGTACACGTTAAACAGGAACAAACACAAAACTCCGCCAGCGAGAAACGTCCTAACCGCAGCTATGCGCACCGGGACGACCGTACTAACTTGAAATGTTTTAATATTAAAAGAAAAAAAAATGCACGAAAATTGCACAAGATCCGAGCATCGAATAAATATGTAAACGAGGAGACGCTTTTCACGATCTTTTCTCGTGAATTTCAAATTTGTCGAGAATCGACGGATGAAAGTTTGCTGTAACGAATTGTGAATAGATTTTTTTTTTTTCACTTCGCAGCCCTGTTCAAAGCGATTCGCGACGGTGCATATATGAGGAGCAATGGAAGGCCGAGATGCGCGAGAGACTCGTAAAAGACAATAAATATTTATCGTCAAGCGAGTAAGGCAAAGAAGAGAGAATAAAAAAAAGTACATCGAGTTTAATGACGGTCGGAGTACGCGTTCGAGAAAATACACGTAAGGATATGTATATATACATTTGCGTTGCACGACGCGCAGTATATCACAACTACTAGTAAAGTAATTTTGTCGCTGCGTCTAAGTGAGTTTCTCCGTTGAAAAGCACGCGAGACGCGCAATAACACTCAAGGGTAATAATGTAAGTAGTACATATAATACCGTGAGTGTGTCTTGCACGTTATCCTTGCCGTCTACGTCTTAATAGGACGGCTTGCGAAGCGCTAAGAAACTCGATAATTATATTGCGGGACATAAGTGCCGATTTCGGAGTTGCAAAATTGTGGAAGTTATAGCGCGACAAATTTGGGGTTAAAAACAGGATCGAAACAAAAGTTTAATTTCATGGAAACAATTTTCAAAAACCCTTATTGGTTTCAAAATATCGCAAGAACGTCGAAGTTTATTCAATTAATTATTATTTTATTGCCGAGTTAAAGTGATTACTTTTGATTAACAATAATATTTATCAGATTTTTTATTTCTTTGAAGTGATGTTTCTGATTAAAAATGTCAAAAAATATAAAATTGAATCGAAAGTTATATCAGCATATCAGTATGAGGAGAAAGCCGACGATGAAATTGGGCAAATCGGTAAAACTCTTTCGATGAGACCCGATTGCACTTTCGGAGTTACAAATTTATGACAGCTGCTGCACCACAAATTTGTGCTTAAAAAAAAAGGATTGAAAGAAAACAGATTAATTCCGTGAACGCGATTTTCAAAAATTCTTATCGGCCTTCAAAATGTCGCCAAAATCTCAAAATTTATTAAAGTAATCAAAGATAAAAAAAAAGCGAATCGAAAGTTACATCTGCATATTAGTATGAGTTGAAAGGCGACGATGAAATTGGGCAATTCGGTAAAAATCTTTGGCACCCACGTGTGTCCTACTGTCGGATCTCCTTGCGAAATGTATTTCTCGCATATCGGCAGAAATATGCGTATAGAGATATAGGAGTTATTTTTTTATTTTTTTTTTTTTCTCAGTGTTGTATCGAAAACGAATATGTCGAGAGAGGTGTATCGCTAGTTTCGCCATAGTTCGCGAAAGAGGCTGCTCTCGGCAGCGCGTATATGTCGCTGTTGCTGGCACACAAACGTATCTACGCAGAGTATGTGGGTCAAACGTTATGTATTCCACGGAGTACTGGATAACAATGCGAGCCGGAACGGGGCATATGCTATCGGCACGACTATTTCACCTATGTGTGTATATCCTTTGGCCGGTACACTCGCTCCGTTGCCGCTGCTATCCGCGGTACTAAGCCGCCCGTCGGGCCTCCCTACAGAGTAGGTAAACCCGCCGGAAACTTTCGCTTTGAATTTACAAGCCTCCCGACGCAGCGCGGATACGCTTCGAGTATAATCGCGAGCAACAAAAATAACATTGCCGGACCGACATCCGGGTATTCATTTAAAAAAAGAAAATCTTGCAGGCATATCATTTCAATTTTATAGCATTTTAGGTAAAATTATTAAAGGTCGAGATCGTAAACATGCCGACTGTTATTGAAGAGGTTGGAGCGCTCACTAATCAAATGAGTACTGCATAAAAAAAAATATATATATATTTTGTACGCAGACTATATGATGGTTGATGGTGATTCGAATTACAGCATTTATCCTTAAATCTTGTTACGTATAATGTTAGACCGGAAAAAACATTAACTGCAAAGAATTAGCAAAAATATTAACTAGTTTGTGCTGTTTTGAGAGAAGGCACTTATCCGTTCATATTTTTTTTTTTAGAATAACAGGTAGTCAATAAACGGACATAGAGTGTATCCCAAATCACCGTCTACTATTGCTGGTGCATGAAACATCGTATAAACGATTAAAAAAAAAAACCGGCACACATTTAATTAGGGCGCTGCACTCCAACCTCCCCAAACAGCTGTAATAAAAAAAAAAATCCAACGTAGCTATCTCAGATTGAAAATATCTTCAATCTGGAACCGCAGTACTAAGCCGCGCTAGCTAGTTTTTAATTTATAGCATTTTAGGTAAAATTATTAAATGTCGAAATCGTAAACATGCCAGCTGTTATTGAGGAGGTTGAAGCTCTCAGCACTAATCAAATGAGTACTACATAAAAAATATGTGTATATTTTGTACGTAACATAAACTATATAATAGTTTATGGTGATTTGAGTAGCAATAGTATATGCCCTTCAACCTTGTTACGTGTAATATTAATCGTAACCCTGAAAAACAAAAAGCATGAACATGAATTCGCAAAAACATGAACTGGTTTGTCCTGTTTCGCGAGAAGATACTTATCCGTTTTTTAAAGTCAGAACTCATTCGACCAGTGTAGTGCGCTCCAACCTCCCTAAAGAGCTGTAATAAAAAAGAACATCAAAAGTCTATCAAAAGTTTTCGAACTGAGCTATCTCAGTTCGAAAATATTTTCAACCCAGGACAACTAGTTTTTGATGCATTCTTTTTTTTTTTAACAATAACGTTGAGCATTTATAGCGAAATGGGGTTCACGAGCTTTATTCGCAGATACATTTCCGAGTCTCGAGGTCGTTTCCACGGATAATCGATCCAACAACTGCTGTTGTGCCCAATAGTTAAATGTAGGGTCGGGGGAAACACCTCTGGTTCGAGCCTACAGTTACAGGATCCGGAGAAGCGGCCAAAGGTGGCCACACCCCGGTATACAGTTATACGTACGGTGCGTCGGGTATGCTTTCGCGAGCCAATAAAACTGTGCACGGACTAATCCGCGTAACGCGGCGCTCGTCGCTGTGCTCGGTGCACCTCCGTTTATCGGTGGCTGCGTGTCTACGATACCCGTATTAGTCAGCGGATTTAATTAATTGATTATGGTAGGAGCACCGTCGTCATTAACGGAGAGAGACGGCGCACACAGATGTCGTTAAACTTGTCACACGGGAGGAGATACGTTGCCGCGCACATCGGTTTCTACGCGTATCCGAGAACCACTATCGCGCCGGCTACTTTGTAACTCTCGACGGTTTTTCCTATTACCAAAGGCAGCTAAAGGCAAATTGCAGCTATCGAGAATTTATTTATTTATTTTTTATTACTCGTCCTCCCCATCGCGGAAATAAGATACAGGTTTCTGGTCGTATATTTCGTCGTCCTCGCGGACAACCTGGACCCGTTTTGCCGATTTACAATTTTTCCTTTTTTCCTAATATTTGCATCGGAATAATGTTGGCAATCTTTCCAATTGATCTGTCGTGATTACGAGGCATGATTATTGTGCGCCATTACAGTTTTTCCTCTACTCGCGTAATTTCCTATTGTATGAAAATTTGCCTTGATCAATCATAATGGGCGAAAGCTCGTCTCTTGAGAAGTTCTTTTTTTTTTTTCATTTTTCATCAGAGCAACGATTACTTTGCTCTTAGCTCCGTATTCTATGCTCGTGAGTCCGATAATTGCTCTCGCAGGAACTTATTAAATCTCGTTACTCATGGCCCGTTAACGCCACGTCACAAGTTGCAATTCATCCATTCTATATCCATGTATATTTGATGAATGAATTAAAAATATCATTTCCCACGGGGAGAGACTTTCGCACATTTCACTTCGAACCAAAGACCGATTTCTATGCGAAGAATTCACCCGCTATCGTGAGATTATTTTGTACCGAACGCCGATGCTGATTCTAAATTTGTTGCAATTTTTTTTCTTCTTTTTTTTTGTGCATTCCGATAGAACAGACTTGTGCGCGGCGATTTCAGGCGTGTTCGATCTGCCGGCAGCGAGGGTTTTCTGAGGAGTTTTATGATCGTGATTGCGGTAGTAGACTTCGATCTGTCTTCACGGGGGTATACGTAATTATTGGTTCGTAACGCGGATATCATAGGTACATATATATATATACCTATGATATCCGCGTTATATATATATATAAATATATATATATATACATAGGTATATTATATGGTTCTATGTGGACCTCGAACATAGGTAGAAAATGTACTGGAGCTACTCAAGCGTGGCAGAGGTCGTCGAGGAGCCCGGCCAACGAAGCACGGAATAATTAGCGCGCGGGCGCGTTGTAATTGCGATCGGGAGAGTCTCGTAGTTCTTTCTCGCAGCCTGCGACTATTTCGTGTGTGTACGTGCGGCAAAAGCCTATCCGGTTGCCCAGACCCTGCACCCGTGCACCGTATCAGACACAGCGTCAAGTGAGAAAGATACATAGCATTCTACCGTAACGGGAGATACTAATTATTGCGCGGACTCGATGAGCCGTAAGCGAGAGACTGTTAAGGTCCACGAACCGATCGCTACGATTGTATCCTCGTATTCCACCCGATAGTTCCGATGGATGGACCATACACGGATAATCTAAATTAACAATAATTACTGTGATTCATCATTTTGAATTCGAGAAAAAAAAAACAAATTTCGAACAAGAGACGAGATTCCTTTGCGTTAAAAAATTTTTTCCACTGCTCGGCACTTTTCTCTTTCCAGGTCTACTAAATTCAACGTAAATCGCATTCGTGACGATATTGCGAGTGGAGAAAAAGATCGTTCTAAATTTATTGAAAAAGCATATATATATGATCGTGCTATCGATGGGCGGATCGTTCGATATTAAATTCGCTCAAGTCTCTCTTTCGTTAAAAAAAAAAAAACTTTTTTTCAACCGCTCGGCACTTTCATCTTTATCTTATTAAAAAAGGTGCAAAAAAATTAGGTCAGATGCAGGTTTACTAAATTCAATGTAAACCGGATTCTCGAGGATATTACGAATGGGAAAAAGATTGTTCTAAATTTATTGAAAAAAAATAATAATTAAAAAGTATGATGTGATAAGCCGTCGATGGGCGGATCGTCCGATATTAAATTCTGTCAATGGACGGTAAATGCGTGCTGCGGTTGATCGCCGGAGCGAGGGAAGATCCTCGGACCGATTGCTAATTGCTTTCGCGTAATAGACGGTAGCGATGGGCATCGGGTTATCCCGCAGTTATCCATCGGCGCAACGAGTATATATTTATACGAATTGTAGATATAGTAACACAGCGGTGGCACGCAATTCGCACGCGAGGCGATAGACCTCGAACGCAAGAGAGATAATGGCGAAAAAGAGAAAAGTAAATGGAACTCGGTTGTGCATCGGGCACTGACGGTGAGCTCGAGTAAAGTAGCTGGTAGCGTAATACACTGTACCGATTTTACGGTGGTATTAAAAGGGGGCCATTATGCTACACGCTCGTCCGTCTCCTCTCGGATAACCGACTTCTAATCGCGAAGTAACAGTCCGACCGGCTGTACCGTAGAAAAAAAAAAATGGCTCTGCCGCTGGAATGGAAAACCGTTAAGGTTTATCTTTATCGGAGAGAAAGAGAAAGAGACTTCGTTAAGAAAACAATGGGACGAAGGTCGGCCACGGTTACAGCATTGGACCCAGAAGCAATTAAGCTCTTTATCTCCCGAGACGCATCTCTCTACAATCCGGACGACCCTCGCAAGGGAATTCGAAAATTGCATTTTTTGTTGTTCGATGCTGTAAAGAAAGAAAAGTTTTTCCTCCTTAGGGTTTTGTCGTGATCGTTATGCAGAAAGTTGTAGAAGTGGTGAGTTCTGCTAAGTTCAGGACGGAGTCAAAGATTCTTTTTAAAGAAATGTTAATATTGAGGGAAGAATGGGCGCACCGTTCAGATGCAATTTGCAAAAACTTCGCTGTGTGACTAAAATGATTTTTTTTTTGTAATAAATGTTTTCACTGAGAAAACTTGCGCACTATGTGCCGCTCGCCGGATTACTATTCTTCTCGCTACATTTTCATATTTCATTTCCATATATTAACCCGGACGGGTAAAACGAGGTTTCACCTTTTTTATTTCTTCTTTTTTCCATTTTTTTTAGATGAATAGAAACGTTATAATTCGGAGGAATCCAACTACGAGTCTAGGGCATGGTCGTTTTACTTGACTCGTGACAAAACAAAACAGCGTACCGAGCGTGCAAAAAATTGCTGACACGGCGATATGCTTCGACACGAGACGTCGGCAATCGCCTTACGGCAACAGTCGCGCAGCCCTACAGAATATTCGTTATCCAATTACGGTGAAACCCATTTTTTTCTCCCTTCACGGACTCGACACTTTTCTGATTTATATAAAACAAGCGATAAAGAAGAAAAAATTTAAAAAAAAACGAGTCTTATCGTACAGTACGCACGTCGGTGCGACAACAGTGGATCCAAACGCGGGCACGCGTGGGCGTGATCGCCACGTGCACAGCTGCGAGCGTCGTACCGCCATTAATTATATCTTTGCGACTCCCGAGAAACGAAAAATAACGTTGCACGTGCAAATTGTAAATACGCGAACTGGACGACTTAAGCATACGCTCGTTTATTCTTCGGGCTCACCGGAGTGTCACAGAGGTGTGCTGAATTGTAAAAGTAATTTTGCTGCCATTTTCGTCATTTATATCTTCCATTTCTCTCCCCTGCACTGCAATGATAGCAGAACAGTTTGATATGGTTATTTGACGTTCCAGTAGCTTGTTACACCGTCGCTTAAGCTGGCCATTTAATTCGCATGGTTTCTCGTATCATGATTCTAGAGCGTCTCAAACGTTGAACACATTTTTTTCACATTTGTACAATAAAGAAAATGTAATATGTACATTAAATTTGATATAAATATTTTAATACCGCAGAGACTGGGGCAAAATGGGACAGTGGGGCAAAACTCAATTGTCTAATAATTTTTGGATGTCCCATTTTGCCCCGCTCTTACCGATATGTACATATAGGGGAGAGGGGGTAACATGGGGTAGTGGGGCAAAACGGGACAGTGAGCAAAACGCCGTTTTCCAATCCTTTAAGGATGAGCCATTTTGCCCCATTGATAATCCGAATTTTCTCTCTCGTTTTGCCAAACTGTTCCGTTTTGCCCCGCTTCTCCCTATATATATGCTTTTTAATAATGTGGAATGTAATGAAAAGTTATACTTGAAATACTTGGAAGACATTATATGTATTTTTATATATATATTCTTTTCTGGGTATTTGGGATGGGATGAAAGCGGCCGAAGACGTTGTACATTGGAATAAATAAATAAATTCATTTCGTAAAATTATTTATACCTGCAGTGCATGGATACGCGTTCCGGATAACCTATATTCAATTTTCAATAAAACAGAGAGAGCTTCGTTATGCAAAAAAAAAAAAAAAAAAAAAAATTAATATAAAAAAAAATTGAAAGGAAAAACACGCGTCAGCCGCAGATAATTCTATACGTTTATTCGATTTCATTCGGTATCCGCTGCGTCCCTAATTGTCAGTGCTACATGCATCAACAACGAAGCTGCAGCGAATCCGCCCGATAAACGCGGTGAAAAGCAAATAAGCCGAAGGTATAACAGAAGTGCAGTGTACGAGCAGCTAGGCAGTGGGTTAAACGAGATATCGTTATCTCGCTACACCTAGCAGCTGTATGGTGATGCTCGTGTCTCGCACAAGCTTCAGTCTGTTCACCGCGCTCGTTCGTAAAACGGGAACGCACGAGCGAGTTGCCTTTTGTTGCGATAAACTGGCAACTATATTTATTTATTTATTTATTTATTTATTTATTCATTTATTTATTTATTTATGCTTGCGCCGAGCAGGGATAGAGACTCGAGCGGTAAATACTACGGTGAACGTGAATGCTCCTTTTTCTGATAGTTGTCCAATTAAAACGGTGATTTGTGAAGAAAATAGAAGTTTCTGTGTAATTGAGTACGGAAATTAATGTACCGGTAAAATGTTGTTCTATGTAATTTTTATGTACAGATGTAAAATCATTAAAATTATGTTTAATCCGTTCAAACCCACCCGGCATTCAACAGACATTTTTTTTACTTACATTTTTTTGTAAAATTCACGCAAAAGATTTGTAATTTTAATATCTGGTACTTCAATTTTACAACAAAAAGTACATTAACATTCAATTAATGTGAGTAATGTAAGCAAATTTCAAGTTTCAGTACATTCAATTCACAATTTATTTTTACACTGTTATGACCCCCTAAATAAATAAATAAATACATAAATAAGTTTTTTTGTATACGTCGGACACAGAAAAATTATTGTTTTAACGATAAGTTAGTTCAGTCGATGATATTTTATTACATACATCATAAGCTGGAATATTCTCCTTGTCGCGTACGACCGGCGAACTGTTTCTCGGTGCAATGAGAGCCATTATTTTCTTCGGTTTTCCTGCAATCGACTTGGGCAGTAGCTCGACGCCGGACCGAGTAGGCCTTGCGGGCTTCGCGACACACACATAAACAGCACGGCTCTTGTCCACTCTCTCTCTCTCTCTCTCTCACCGAGTATCTTCCCTCGTAGACATTTCTTTCACCGACGGCCCTTCTTGCTCTCTTCACCAAAGATACTCGATTTAATGTCTTCGGGATAGCCGGAGAACCGTACCACTTGCCAAATATCGAGTGAGCACCGCGGAGACGAAACCTGCTGACGCAGCGATGAATCGATGCCGCTCTCCGACCGGTTCTACACGTCGAGCTGACAACACTCGAGCTCCCCGTCCAGTCTCATCGGACGGATATATATTCGTGCCAAAAAATTTATGTCGCACCGTCCTGTTATTAAATTTCACGATTTTTTTTTTGTCAATAAAGCTGTTCAACACGCATCTTTAAATTCTCCCTATTTATCTATCGTTCACGTTAATTTGTGAACTGTTCAAATAACAACAAAATTATTAATTTTTATGTATATAAAAAATTAAAAATCACGAGAACGGAAATGAAAGGATCTTGCAATTTGCAATTTTGATCAGTTAATTTTCCGCGCATTTCGAACGCAGCCATCCGCATAAGATTTATTTAATAAAGCAATTTCCCGATAATGTCGAGTCCCCGGCGGTAATTTGTTAACTGCCCAATGAATAAATTTAAAAGAAAAATCATAAATAAATAAAAGAACTTAAACATCGTAAGAACAGAAATGAAAGGATCTTGTAATTTGCGATTTTCATTACTCGATTCCCCGTGTATTTCGAAGCCAGCCATCTGCATCAGATTTAATTAATAAAGCAATTTGCAGCCGCGATTTGAAACGCTATTTGTTTAATAAAAACGCGATGTAGTCTCTACCGCCTGTGAGAGAGATTGAAGCGGATAGCGGAGTTCGCGGTGATTGTTTTCGGGATCGGAAAGAGTCGAGAGACTGACCGACTGCTCGGTCACCGGCACGGGGAAGAAAGTGTGCAGGCAAAGCAAAGGACGTTCACCGACCGTAGCGGTGCACGGACACGCACACGTAAACGCAACGGACTCGGCCGAACGGAGATATCGATCGACATTGACATTGACTCGAGGTACGAAAGGTACGAACTGGGCCCAAAGGCAGCCCGCTCTCGTTTACAGTTGATCCAGTTGTGAAACTCGATAAGTCACTACCTTTTCGAGACCGGAGAGAAAGGAATATCGGCAGTACACGACTTGCGCTCTATGTACGTTTCTATCCGAGCTTTACGGAGCTTCTTGGCTCTCGAAGCCTTTCGGTTGGTGTTTACAAGTATCGACTCGGGAAGATTAAAGCTAGCCCAAATACGTCGAATCAAATTTGTGTTTACTATGGATTTTTTTTTCTGGTCGAGATTATTTATTCCATTACCATTCCATTTATCACAACATTATTTATTCCATTCGGACCGGAAGTCGGCTAATGTTATACTGAGAAATGTATACGGTAAACAAAAATATTAACATTTGGGGACAATTCGTTGTCGAGAATTCAATTTAAGAAAAGTAAATCTTTGATATGGAGCGGCAAACAAGAAGGACAAGTCTGTGTGACAAACGACTTTTCCTCGGCAATCGGATTTTCCAAAGCTACTTTTCTTTTTTTTTACTGTGTACAATAACTCGCAGCTCTTTTGAGTAAATCAGTATGTTGGAAAAATAAATTACTGCTCTTTTAAACGCAACAAATTTGAGTGGACCATCGATCGATTTTCATTTTTTTCCATCGAAATGGCTTATCGTTCAGACCGGAAGTCAGCTAATGTTATATTGAAAAATAAATACATTAATAAAAATATTTACATATGAGAATAATTCGTTGTCGACAATTTTATTTAAGTAAAATCTTCGATATAGAGCGGCAAACAAGAAGTACGTATTTGTGTTTACTTTTTTTTATTGTATACACTAACTTGCAGCAGTTTGGAGAAAATTCATCCGTTAGAGAAAATAAATTGTTGTTCATTTAAACGCAACAAATTTGAGTTGACAATCAATCGATTTTCACCTATGGGATTGTCGGATAGCGTACAGAAGCCGGAAAATATCGCGTTACACGTTGGAAACAAGAGACGCAGACCGCTTGGGCATAATAATATACAAGTGGTTTCGAACACAGTGCTTGCCGGTCTCGAGACCCGCGTCGGCCCATCGGCGGGCTTCCGGTCTCACGCCAGAGAGCCTCGCGAATCAATTAATCTCGCACTTTCATCCGCGAATTAACGAAACGAGATAGAGAGAACAAGAAGAGATAAAGATTGCGATGAGAAACGTTGAATGGATCTAATTTTTCACACTTCACTTTCAGCTCCGAGCTCTTTAATTTTTTTCATGTTTTTTCCCTCCAATCACAACGAAACAATCAATTTTTCTTACACTTTCTCCGACGCTCACAGAACTCTCAGTTTCGTGTTTTTCTTTTATTATTTTTTTTTCGTATGTTTATTCGTTGATCGATTCGCGATCTTTCGACACTGCTCGCTGTCTCGCCGCGCGATTGCAATAACGCGAAATATTCCGGGAATATTTGCGTTATGTAACTCGATTATGTTAGAACGATTCGGGAGGCAAATTTGACACGAGTGCGGAAGAGAAGAGTAGCGGCTGACGGCCAGCTCCGTACTGATTGCCGAGGTGCGCATTCACTCTGTTGTCCGCGACGTTCGCGTATTTCCACTTCCCTCGCTCACCTCGCATGACGAGGGACCTGCGTACCTGTGAAACGCCCTGTCTCGTTTCTACGATATACAGTTCGATTCCACGCGAAGTACATTTACCGGTGATTCGAATTATTATTATTTTTTAAAAAAAATTTTAATTTTTTTTTTTACACGCACATTAGCCGTTCTCTAAAGTTCGTTGCAGTTTCAACGGTAATTGGAGCGAATAAACGGTATTAAATTGCGAACCTTTCGAGAACATAGATATTGGAAAATTTTAAAAATGTATCGCAATAGTGCATTTGTATAGCGAAATAAATACAAAAATAGGAATAAATTTGGGTCATTATGTTATTTTATTTTTTTAGTATTTTTGACCCATAAATTAATTGTTTACTACGGTTTTTTTTTGCAGTCTCCACTGCAGTTGGAGCGAACGCAAGGAACGAAGTTGCGAATCTTTCGAGAACAGAGCTATTGGCAAATTTTCAAAATGTATCGTGATTGGACAATCGTGCTGTGAAATAAATACAAAAATAAAAAGAAACGTATCGAAAACTGATATTCCTTCTATCTAGGCCATCATGATTTTTTTATCACTGTAGTTCGATCCGTAGATTGTACATGCAGGTTTAATAAAAAATCTCGTATTCACAATACTTACTTAATCCCTAAATTTCTAAGTGCAACGAAACGATACGTGACAGTAAAAAAGAAGGTTTGCATTTCTAACAAAAATGTCATGCCAGCAAAAGTCAACAACTTCTCTCGTTATTATTTTTACATTATTTTCGCTTCTCATTTTATTTTTTGTTCATTCATTTACTTAACATTTTTATATATTTTTTTATCGTGCACGCAGCTCCGTATTGTGAAGGTGAGCGAGTGTGGGCTGGCATTGCGTCGTGAAATCCGAGAGCACGGCGTCCGATCCACGAAATATCCACCCACGTGTCCTGTCTCTATTTCGCTAGCGGCCCGACGAAAATTTCACGTAGGTACAACGGGACAGGATGGTATTTAATACAGCGTCAATACGACGTGGGTGCCGAATGCCCGAAAATTGTTTCGTACGCCCGAGTGAGGAGAAACAAGGATTGATAGAGTCGGTGCAATCGGGATGAATATTAAAACGCCGGATTAGGCGATTACGACACGCGCTGAAGTGTCGCTGAATAAAAATCGTTCGACGAATGACGCTTTCTTCATTCGTCGCACGATTTGTATTTAATGAATTTCCTGTTCGAAGCAGGCGCCACATTTTAATGTTAAACATTTTTGTAATGTAATATATCTCTTCCTCAATAGCGAAACATAGTGGGTACACCCAGAAAAATAATATATTTGACGGCCATCGTTCGTTTGGTTCAAGTAAAATATTTATTTGATTTAAATAAATATTTATTAAAATTAATCAAATAGTTACTTAAGTGAGATAAATGTTTGTTTGAATCAAATAAATATTTTACTTAAACCAAATAAACGGTGGCCGTCAAATAATTTTTTTTTCTGCGTGGAAACATTTTTCTAATTTTTTTTTTTGTTATTGCATTGAAGGAAGTTTGAGGAAACGGCTACGCTGTAGTCGAGACGAGGGAAATAACGGGGCTTTGCCCCTCGCCTATCAACTACCTGGACGAAGTGGAAGAGACGGGTAATTATAATCAAAGGTGTGGCTACATCGTGGGTGAGTAACGATCGACCTGTGCACTACTACCCTCTCGCTAAACGTGATAAAGACTAAAAGGTTCGGCGACCCTTAGCGAACGAGTCATTCAGCGGGGGAGAAACAGCGAGCGGTGGCGTGCCGTGAGAGAGTTTGATGCAAAATAGCGAGAACCCTCCGGAGAAAAACGTGTGACGGTGGGAATTGTGAAATATTACACGAGGCGTCGAGGGAGAAGCCTGGAAAGCATGAAAATTTATTGCGAACCAACGACCATGAGGATCCAATATGAGAAATTGAAACTGGATCGTATAAATCGATGGACTTATCGTACATGTTTACTTGAAATGATTAGCTAACTATAGGTCAATTTTGATAATTGGTTATTCATATAATAAATAATCATTCTATGCGCAGTGAAAAGTCTTCAGTTTTCTCGAACGATCTAATCACAGCCCATTTTTTTTTGGGATCCATCTATCTCCGGTACTGCAATGTGTTTTAATTACTTTTTTGTTTCTTGTTGGCAATAAAATATTGGGTCGAATATCAGTGATAACCGATCGTTCGTAACGGTGTTCTGATCGGGTGAAAAAAATGTTCCACTGCGAATATAAGAAATTGTAAAAGTTCAATTTTTTTAATTAGACAACATTTAAAAAAAATAATACCGAAAATATTGGTACCCCGTTTACAATTTTTAATATACAGATCTGGTAATTTTTGTTTGTTATTGGACCAAAGCACAATTTTTGATCCAATGTTTTGTTACAAGAAATATAATAATATAATATATTTAATAATAAATAATAAATTGAAGATATTCTTTTTTTTGCCTAAAATCGATGGAGCGTTTTGACACCCACTTCATCGCGAGCTGCCCTTGAGGCCGAAATGAGAAATAATCGATAGGTCGTACCGTTCCTCACTCTGGTACAGGAAATCACGTGGCCGGCGTGTTCGCGTTATCTGCCTAGATAGGGTGGAACCCGTGAATATGATAGCCGGTTCTGACGTTGAAGCATCGTTTCCATCGATTTCGACGCAAAATAAAAATTGAACCACCTCAGCCCACCCACGCAAAGTGACAGAGTTCCTGTATTATGCAAGCCACGAAGATCCATGAGTAAGACCGATTGTAATTTGGAGCGAGGATGTACCCTCAATTCGCGCGGAATTAAACTCCACGGTCACGAGCCCGAGCGTCTCGGCGTGTCATTTAAATTCGGTCCTACGGCCAATTGCTCGAAATTAATTGTGAAAAATTGTTACCGCGTCCCCGACGGCTTGTCGGCACGTTCGCGAGATTCTGCGCTTCTCCTCGGCACGGCCGTGCATTAACTTTAATGCCGCTCGAAGACGCTTCCGCGGAGACACGCGGCTATGCGGTGCTTATTCGCGAATATAACGGCCCACGTTGCCAATTTGCACACAATCGAATTTTCGGGGAGGAGAAGAGCGTGGGTGGGAAGACGTGATTAATGGATAGGATCGAAACGCCAAAGCCGTAATCACGAAGAGCGCGAGAAATCGGATCAACCTATATTCCTCAGTCGTACGTTCGAAGCTCCAGTGGCGGTTTTTGTTTCGGGGGATAAAAAAAATAGACAACAAAATTACGGTAAAAAAAAATAGACAAAAAAATTACGGTAAAAAAATATGGACTGTCGGACGACCCATCGATCATTCATTATTGATTATTATCGAACGGGACGAACCACTGGCGCATCACAAGCCGCACGCCCACCCGGAACGTGATTTGCGTCAAGTAGATAAGTCCGCGTGTTCACCGGCGTGGTTCTGAAAGCGACATAGGAGGGCGCCTGCCAACGGCATTACCCGCTATAAAACCGACGAGCTGTAACGCTCTCTTCGCCAACGGCTTAGCCGATAAAGAAGCGCACCGGTTTCTCGACGACCACCTGCCCTCGCCGCGCGAACTGCGCTGCTGAGCTTGACGCACAGTTGAACATTAGATGAAATGATAAAAGTATGTTTCAATTAAAATAATTGTAGGCAGCTTTTAAGGTGTGATTCCGGGCAAAACAAGTAAAATTACCCGAGTTTTGTTTTTGTTTCGCTAATGAAAAAATGAATTGGTAATTCTCAACGATTTACAGAGTTCTGAACGAATTTTCAGAAAAAAGTAAATGAAACACTTTTTTTGCCTGAATTCTCTACCTTTTTGCAGCGTTTCCTACGTTGCGTTTCGTGAAATATTGATCTTTAATTTTTAGACGAACAAGGAAGTAATTTATGCCCGCAAAGAAAACTTTCCGTTTGTAAATTTTTCTAGATAAAATGATAAGCATACTTTTTTTTCGGGAATAAAAAAAATGTTAAACATAAGTTTTTTTCGGTAATAAAAAAATTGTTAAACTTATTGTTTCGGTGCTAAAAAATGGAATCGAAAATCCTCAACGATTTACAGAGAAACTGTCCGTTCGTAAATTTTAAGTGTCCTCCGCGCGCTTCCGGTCAGCGGCGTCGCGAGGACTCTCATGACGTACTTCGTCGAGTGGACAACTGCGCCGGGGAGGGTTCGTTCTCAGAACGGATCCGAGCTAGACGCGGATTACAATTTCCTGTCGATCCTTTCGCGTTTTTATCGTACACGCTGGGAGGGGCCAAGGCCACGCTCAAACGAAGCGTTCTCTTTGGCGTGTATCGCCAGCGGCTTCGCGCACGCCCGATTCTTCAAATTCATGTCTCATAAATCAAGTGCAATAAATAGAGCAGATATTATCGCTCAATCCACCCGCCGGCTGGATTAATGGCAGCTCCAGCCGAGGTGCAGCAGGCGGTAATGAGAAACTCGCGCAGACATAACGTGCGTGCCGTAAGACCGCCACGTGAAAGAACCTTTCACGTACGGTAATAAGACGCACAATGTGCCCAATGTTAATAATTCTTATTCTTGGAATGTATGTTTCTCTAGAAAGATTGTAATTACCATTCAAGCGTACGTAAATTACACGCCACGTATTAACTGAGAATCGAATATGAGAAATTGAAACTTGATCTGATAAATCGGAGTTATTGTACATCGCTACATAAAATTATTAGCTCATTATGGATCAATTTTGATCATTGATTAGTGACATAAAAAATAATTCTTCAGATTTTTTTATTGATCTAATTTCAGCCCATTTCCTTTTTTAAATGGCAATCCATTGGGCTCAAACAGTAAAAAAAAGTTTGCACTTTTCACAACTTGTCCACAAATGTTCCCAATTTTTTATCGGTTAATTTTCCGATCGCACCATCCGACTCAAGTTTTGCAAACAAAAGCACAAACTAAAATTGTCAATGACAGCGGAAGTACAAGGACAGGTTTGTATAATCAAACCTAAACAAACGCATTCGTCACTTAGACAACAAAATTTTTTTTACGAAACTTCGTATTCCGATTTTAGGAAATTATTTTTCACTGTGCAGGCAACGAAATGTGTTACAATTTTTTTAGGCAATAAATTATTGGTACGCAAGTCGATGACAACCGATCATTCGCAGTGGCGTTCTGATCATGTGAAAAAAATTCCCATCTCCGAAGATGAAAAAATTCTACGAGAAGTTACATTTTCTTAAAGTACAAAATAAAATTAAAATTATACCGAAAAATTTGAACCTCTCTTACAATTTTTAATATTCAGATCTGGGGACATAACGTGTGTGCCGTAGACACTACCGCCACGTGAAAGAACCTTTCACGTACGATAAAGTGCATAACGTGCACGATGTTAATCTTTTTTTTTCTTGGAATTTATATCTCTCTAGAAAGACTGTAATTGCCATTGAAACGTACGTAAATTACACGCTACGTCTTAACATAAATATAGCAAGGAGCGTGTATGATTTTTTTTTAACGATACTCTTTGCTATAGCAAATATCATTTGTTTATATCAAATTAATGTGTAGTGATGAAAATTAGAGAAACAGCGCACTCACCCTGTCCTGTATCCTGACGTTTTCCTGGCCTCTCTTGAGGCTCGGTGCACGCAGGACTTTGCTCGTTAGTGGAGGATCCATCATCTCTTTTTTTCGATCTGTCTCGCTGTCTCTCTCGCTTCCTGTCTCAGTCTCTCTCGCGGTGGGTGTGCTGTCGTCGGCCTGTCGTCAGGATTTCATCCTCGTCGTTGTGCAGTGTCGCCCACGTCGCTCAATCCATTATTCTGCAACGAGATTAAAAAGAAAATAACACAAAATTAATCGATCTCATCATTAAATGTATTACATTGATAAATTACGACGGAAGAATTTTTTATAACGCTTCGTTCAGAGTTCATTGAGAATCATTGAATGAAGGACAAATTTGCTCGCCCAATAATAATCAAGTGCAGTCATATTTTCTTTCTTTTTTTTTTGCAATAAAAAAGGTGATCAATTGCTTGTTGTATAGCTAACATAACTAGCGGTTATGTTGGCTTGGGCGCTGGAAATCCATTTCATGTGCCAGAACCAAATTTTCTAATTTCATTCCATATGCTATGAAAACTGCAGGGATGTTAACTTGACTGAAAAGGGGGCTCAGCAGGGAGGAGGGGGGGGGGGGGGGGGGCAAACCAACAAACAAAACCACAGTTTTCGAAAATTTCTATAAAACATTGCTATAAAATATTATATATACTGTACTATAAAATTTACTATAAAATATTAACGAATATTAATAAATTCTTCTATACTATGTGTCCTCTCCTTTACCCTTTCGCTGCTTGATTCCTAGATACGAAACAGAAAATTAATTTTCCGTCGCGGAACAACATTTCACGCGTTCGCGTCTGTGATTAGCGCGAGAGCGAGCATCGAGGGAGAAAGTGGTTGCACTGACTTCATTATATCAGAGACATATAGGAAGGCGCGATCGTGGGAGATCAAAGTTTCCGTTCGGATGCACTGCAAGTAGAGTACGTAAGACTCTATCCGGGGATTTTCACCTCGCCGAGAGGTAAATATTTTTCGTCGTGGCATAACGGTTCCCGTCTCTCTCCTCGATAACGGAATATAATACGCGGTCGGCTATGAAAAATAATTTAAAAAATAAAAGATATGTGGAACTGTCCGCGGACTGCACAATCGTCAATTCGGCACGGCGACGATTCTCCATCGTCCTCTCTGACAATCGAGAGCGCAATGCACTCTGCCGCGCCAGTGGCGTTCCAGACCGTGAGAATATAAATTTCCACTTCGGTTCTCCAAGTCCCTCCGTATCTCGCGAGCACATTAATCGTACATCGTCGATAAAAATCATCGAACCGCAATGTGAATATTAATATTTCTTCTTTTTTTTTTTACTGAAACTCCTCGTTATTCTCCGTTCGAACATTTCACTCGGTCCCGAGAAATCCCATTCGTTTGAAGAACTATTCTCGTCCGATACCGATGTTCGTATATCGGCGCGGGGAATGTTCCGCGCTCTGTGCGCGAGAACGATTCAAGAGGCCGACGGAGACAACGAGAAAACTGGTCGCGGCAGTGATCGATCGAGACTTCGATCAGGATCGATGAGCCACCGTCATTATTCTCGGAAACTCCCCGACTTTCAATTCTTATCCTTGTTTTCTAAAATCGTCGTCGCTTCATCGATCGAGTGTCTCTCGAGGGCGATACGACGGGGCGACGACGAAATGATGCAATGCAAAGAATGATCCAGGAAGTGGGTAGAGACGCGCATGTAACGGTAAATATGAAGTGGCAAATGAAGATTGCGAACACAAAGATGTCACGATAATTTAACATCGGACTAAAATATTAGATGGGACAAAATTGCAAGGAGGCAAATGTAGAATGGATGAATCGAAAACTAAACATCTGAAAGTGTAAAATGTCTAGAATGCGCTATTTTAAAATTCCCAATAATGAAACTTCGCAACGATAGATCGATGTTTAGTTGTTCGAAATTGCAGGAAATGATCTGGGAAGTAAATAAAAAAAACCACATTCCACTCTTTGGATTCTGCGATTATGAATATTGCGAATCAATAAAATTTCAAAATCACCGTTCGATGTTTGGTTCTTCGAAATTTGGAGCCTCATCAATTGTCTAAAATCGAAAGTCAAAAATTTCTAGAAGTGATTATTTTAATATTCCAAATGATAAAATTTGGAAATATACCGCACAGTGTTTGGTCGTTCGAAATTTTGAATCTCGCCAATGTTTTTTATATCGGTTGACATCGTATTTTTTAAACATCATTCAACAAATATCGTTGTCATAGAAGTATAGAGAGTTAAACGTTAGATGTTTTCCGCTGTAGCAAGCGCGTTTAGTTTTCCGATAGGGCTTCCCGCGTGTCGCACGAAGCAAGGAACGAAAGGGGGACGGAGAAAAGAAAGAAAAAAATGGAGAGAAAGAACGAGGGAGGAAAAGAGCGGTAGTTTCAACGACGCAAAATCGATAGGGCGCAAGCTCCCTAATAACCGATGAGTGACGTAATCACAGCTTTTGCCCCCGGTGGCGAAGCGGGCTCGCTGGAGCGATATTAACTCCTACATCGAGATTGCACGTGGCAATGTGTGCGTACGTGTGTGTACGATCGCACGTGTGCGAGGAGGTCGCTTCGTCGTCAGGCCCATTGCCAAATATCGAAGATCGATGAAATTTGCGGGACCGGATCGAATCAGTGTCGGTAGACTGAGCAACGCTGCTGCTACCGGCTTTGCCTCGAGCTACCCTATGCACATGACACTTGATGAGATTTTAACATGTTTTTTTTTATCTCTTGCATGTAAAGTCAGGGAAAATTTTAGGTAAATTTGTCGTTACCTTTCGACACGACCCCGATCCGCGGCGGTAAAATGTACGTAGTTCCAATTAAAAATTACTCGTACGGTATAAGATAAAGTAATAAACATTTTACTAATTCAATTTTTATTTTCGTCGCGTCTGTATCAATAGGATTCCAGATGGAGCTCAACGAAATTGTGGGAAACGCAGAAATGATAAAAGTTTTATTTTTTTTTTTTTACGCAAAAAATAAATGTATACTGCTGGCAAGTTAGACATTGTTATATGAATATGGTTGTTATTAAATTTAATTAAATAACAAAAATACTGCAGTCTGAAGGATTGGTAATTGGAACACCGCATAAAGTAATACAATTTTGACTAGAGTTAAAGTGGTGAATATGGCCCAATCCGATTAACACGTAAATCAATGATATATGGACTGGTCCATATTCCCTCTTTTTACCCTAATTAATTTTTTTTCTTGTTTGCGATTAATCATTAGGACTTGTAGGGGACGCAGGAACGATAGACGTTTTAATGTTTTCGTGAAGAAAATAGATATAAACTGGTGACAAATTCGGAATTTTTATACAATTATTGATATTACGAAATTTAATAAAATTACAAAAATACTGTTATGTGAAGGATTGATAATTGCAGGTGGTAGGAACGGCCGTAGATGGCGAGATGCCGAAGCAATTTTCAACTCCCCTCCATGTCCAAGTTGCACTATATTCGTATGTATTACGAGAATAAAGCTAATGTTTCGAGCGCGAGTCAAGGGATATCCGCGTTTCATCCTCGATAGCCCCGGTTGAATATCTCTCGAGGGAATTTCGTCGTTGCGTGCTGCACGTACCGGTACCGACTATTTTCGTTGCATCGCGCACGCATCGGGTAAAGCCCGGGACGACGAAGTGACTGACCCTCGAAGTGGATTTTCACTGGGTTGAGCGTGCGAAGAAAGAACAAAAAAGAGAAAACAGAAACATGCATACTACAGTTCTAACGAACTATTACGTTCCCGCGATGAAAACCGTCCGGATCGCGAGCGCAAAGATGATTTCTTCTTGCGAATCGATCAACGGCCAAGCTACACGCAGACACGCAAACACATCGTTGTTTTTATTTTCAACTAAAATTACCGTAAATATATAATCATATATTTTTTTTCAATAAAAACGCGTACTGATTTAAATGCAAAAATAGCGATCATATTTTTTTTCCTGATTGCACCTTCGAAAAAAGGGTTGAACCGAAAGTTTGGCTAGCGGACGAATGATCATTATTATTATTATTATTTTCTTACTAAAGTGGGAATTTTAGTAGCGGTAACGTACCGGCTTTTCAACGGTAAATGATCAATTACATTTACCGCTCGGATCTCCGGCCACGGGCTGCAGGTATAGATTATGCTCGTAGCCAATTACCGACAGTCGAAGGTCTCCGTGGTGTGAGAAATTTTCAACGGGTGCGCGCTTCTGCAATCGCGAGAAATTCAAGTGTGACAGTCGGCGTGGCGATTTGCAAAACGAGGCGAAGAGCGTGAAGGAGCTTATGGCTTACGGGCGACGAATAGGCCGCTGACCGTCCCATTATTTATCGGGCGCAAAATTGCATCGCGGAATGACCAAAGCATCGCGGAAAGATGGAGAATCTTGACGAGCGCACAGGCGTCCTTGCCGTTTCACGATGATGGCTCTAGCCCATTAATATACCTAATGGCGCGAGAGAAGTCGGGGCACCAGTAGGGCGGCTGGACGTCCAGGCGACGTCTGGAACAGCGCCAAATTTGCTTTCCCAAAAGTGGAGCAAAACGAGAACGGGGGCTGTACGAGGCTCTGTTACACCGCACGGAACACACCGGATGTTTGTGCATGACGTACGCGACCCGACAATCTCGCGAGTTCATAGTTACCGTCAATCATCGTACCGACGAAAATCTCAAATTAATGCGTCAAATATCACATGCCAATCCGAAAAATACACTATCGGAGCCAACATCGTACCCTGCATTTTTATTCTCGTTCCAAAGTTTCACCGAAATGTACTGCATGGATTTGAACCATTTTTTTTTTCTTCGAATTGATTTTTGTAAATGCATGAATTTCATTTGGATCTGTTCGAGAGAATCGATTATCGACATTTTTGCAAAAACAGAAAACAGCAGACTTTCAAGGTATATAAAAAATGGCCCCAATTTCGGTTCCTTCTACAGTTAATAAAAGAATAAAGTTGATCATCGTTTTATTTTGGACAATATTGATGCCATTTTTTACAATGCATACATTCAATTTTCATTTTTGGTTTATCAGTTTGAGATAATCGATTATCGACATTTTTCCCAAAATAGAAAATAGCAAACATTCAGTGTGTATATAAAAAAAAAATGTTCCCAATTTCAGTTTCTTCAATACTTTATAAGAGAATAAAATTAACCATCGTTTTGTTTTGCACAATATTGACATTTTTTTGCGATGCATAAATTCAATTTTCATCAGTTTGAGATAATCGATTATTGGCATCATTCCTAAGATAGTAAATAGCAAACATCCAGTGTAAAGAAAAGAAATGTCCCCAATTTCACTTCCTTCTATACTTTATAAGAAAACAAAGTTTTATCGTTTCTCCGCGTACCCAACTCTAAGCTCAAATAATGAAGTACGTTTTCGTCAGAGGTAACGGTTTATCAACGTCACAGGAAACAATCCATTGTGGTAACAACAATGTAGTTTTTTTTTTCTCACGCTACTATATCCAGCTGGCGCAAGGCATGTAATTTTTGTAACTCGCTGTTCGGTCACTGCATGAAATATCTTTTTGAATCAAGTCCTAACATGCCGGTATAATAACAGCCAAACATAGGCCTCGAATGACGGAGGGGATGCTCGTGATTATCTCAAAGCTTCAATTTTTGTTTTTATTATATTTTCTTCTCCCCCTCTTTTAATCGAGAATAAAGGAAGACTCTCGGCCAAGGTGAGTATCGCAAGTGCCAAAGTTATCGACGACGGAGTGCATCGCGTGCCGCGCGAGAGCACCGGGAGCAAACTACTCCATGCAATTGCGGGCAACTAATTATTTCTCGGCATGCATATACATCGGGAGCCATATTTCCACGGCGCGTTTGCGTCCGATGTGTCCCAGAGACGCGATTAAATTCAACCTTGAAGCTTTCCAACTCCGTCTCCGTTTCCACACGTCATTCGACGTCATCATCGACTTCGATGCACTGCGAGGCAGATAACGCGATCCTTTGATACTCGGAGCCCAATGATGCATCGCTCAAAGTCTGCAGCGAACTATTCAGCGATAGCTAGCGATCTAATTAATCGAAAAATTATTTCATTTTTTTTTTTAATTTTTATGAAACTTAATATCGATGAATTTTTTTTTCGGCAAGGTCGAAGGAATTTCATGTCCGGTACTCAGAAAGTCTCGATTGCTACTCGTCGATAATAGATAACAGTAGCGAATTCGATTCACCTCGAGGCCGATAATGGGATCCTTTGATACTCGGGGCCCAATTATGTATCTGACAAAATCTGCAGAGATATTTTCAGCGATACTTCGCGATTTGACTAGTTACTAATTAATCGATTTTAATAATGTAATTTTTATCAATTGCTTCCTTATAGAGGAAACTTTAATTTCAAGGAATTTTTTTTTCCGAGATGTTAATAAGAACGTTTTCAGATTGTTTCAAAATATTGGACAATCACATTTGGAAAAAATGTGAGCCGAAAAAAATGTTCTCAGAGCCTAAAAACTTGAGAACTGCTTGGGCTATCGAGCTGAAATGTCTAAAGTAGGTAGAGGGGTCAGTCCTCAATGGTTGGTTAAATTTGTAGCAAAATGTTTCAGTCATAAAATTTTTATGGATTTTTGAACTTTGTTAAAAAAAAGTGTGTGCGCACGCTAGTTCCCACATTTTTTGAACTACCGGCTAAAGGGTTGTACACAAAGGGACTATTATAGACCGATGATCCGTATTTACTTTGGCGAGGATGGATCGAACCGTTAAAATTGTATGAGATTTCGAATTTTTTTAGTTTTACGAAAAATGAGTATTTTCTTCCTAACGCGAGTTTCCGTATCAAATATTGAGTTAAGAATAAAATAAGCAGCAGATTCGTGATCAGTGGGGAAAAATTCAACAGATGGGAATTGACGAATTGCCAACCCGAATTGACGAGTAACTACACTTTTTACAGGGAACCTTTGTAGTGAATATTGTAAAAAAAATTAGTGATTTTTAGTATTTTCAGCCATATTTTTTCAAACGCGATTATTTTCTTTCGTCGTCAAAGTTTCCTCCACGAGGAAGCCAAATATATCACGTAAAATGATTTTTTATAGAAACTTTGTATGCAAAAATAGATTAGATGAGGAAGTTTTGTGTCTCGTTTTTATTCCCGTCAATGTCGAAGGAATTTAATATCCGGTACGCAGTCTTGATTGGGAGTCGTCGATAATAGAAGATTTATCGTTTCCAGCCGATAAAACACGAAGCGATAACAATAGTCGAGGAGCAACGATAATTCAACCTCGACCTTGACGGCTCTCCGCACCCTGAGTTTCTTATACGCCTTGGCTATTTTTAAAACTATTTCAACGATGATCTTTCATCGTCGTACGACAATGTGTCAGGGAGTTACGGACGCTCGCGTCCTTGTTGGCAAATGGTGCATCACCGGAGCGTCTATTCTACTCGAAAATGGGTGTGCTCTTTGCAGGGCTGTACATACGCGATGGATACGTATTACGTACAGTCTCTCTTTCGTACCGGATTTTTTCATCAGCCACTTACTCGATCCACTAGGCCAAGTAACGACTCGTATTAATTTGAAACTCACGAATCAACGAAAGTCTACGGCGATGCATCGAAGTGAGCACACGTAATGGGGCCTCCCGCGATTCTGTTCTCGTCCACGCTAAAAATCATTATAATCTTTGCGTGCCCGTCCCGCGATCGCTGGTATTAACCGCGCCGACTGAGCGCGAAGGAGATTCCTACTGGATATCGATGGCAAATTAGGGAATCGGAGGAAAATTGAAGCGAGTATGCCACGAGTAAAGAAAAAAAATCTGGTCCACCAGAATTTTTTTTATATCAATGGAACTTTCAACATTTTTTTTTATATTTCTGATCTTTACCATGGGAAATTGGGGACTTGGCGAAAAATTTAAGCGAATCGGTCACGGCAATAAGAAAACAAAACTTGGTTCGACAAATTTCTTTTTTTTTTTACCCGATCTGATGGAACCTTCAATCGTCAAATTTTACAGAGGCATGCATAGAAAAATATAGAAAGATATTCTCTATGAGTTTAATTAGTTAAATAAAAGTGAAATATTTTCAGAAATATTTCTGGCTTTTAGGGAAATTGGGGAATTGGAGAAAAATTCAAGCGCACAGGTCACGCCAATAAAAAAAGAAAAGTTGGTTAAACTAATTGCTTCTTTTTTTACCGGATGAAAGTTACGGTTGAAGGATTCATCAATATTTCACATCGGCAATCCAACGGGCCAGGAATTTTCAATTGTTCCTACGTTAAATGATAAAACAAAGTTATTTCGTAACGGTTCAGTCGGACGTGCATCCGCATTGTGTGGCACGATGCGAGCGCCGTAAAAGGAATTTATATCTCACGTATAAATCTCAAATCGTCGAGGCCGATAGTACGGAGAATTTTTGGCGCCGCGCACTAGTGGCACCCGCTATCCGACAAGCGCGATCTGCGTGTCTATGCAACATCGAACCGCTCGTCCGTAGAGTCGAGACTGTAAATCTCCGGTCGGCACGATTGCCCAAAAATAAATGGAACAAAATCTCGCGTGTATCGCGGAATGTTTTACCAAATTTTCGCGAACCTTTCCAAAAACAGTAAAGAAGATTGGAAAGTCAAGATAAAACAGAAGAACAATAAGGCACCCATAAAGGTCAAATTTATCGGATTGGTTAAGTTACCAAAAAAAAAAATGTAACGAGAAAGCAATTTAACAAATTTAGCTACCAAGAGAGACGAATGCAGAAATAATTATGTCACCCGATAAAAACAACAATATTCGTACCTAGTAAGCGACTACGTCGTAATCAGTAAAAAAAAAAATAATAATAATGAAATAACCGAGAAATGTTAACTGTATTAATTTTTACAATTCGAACCTTTCCAAAAATAGTAAATAAATCTTGGAAAATCAGAATAAAGCAGGAACAAAATAAGGCAGCCATGGACATAACATTTCTCGGATTGGTGAAGTACCCTAAAAATGAAGAAAATAAAAACAAGAAGGCAATTTAATAAATCTAGCACCCGGAGAGTCGGATCCAGGAAGAATTACAACGTCACCCGATAAAAACAACAACATTCTTACGCTAGTAATCTCTTTAAAAAAGTGTGAAATTCCCGAGAATGTTTGCCATATAAATCTTTCCTACATCCAATTTAAACAATATTTAAAAAAAATATCCACTTCCGCCAATCATCTACAAAGTTAGAACTTTCATAAAAAAAAGCGACGGGAAATGTACATACGGCAAAATATGAAGAAGAAAAAAAAAGAAAGAAAAAAAATCGCTATTCTCTAAATTGAGGAACGTTTCTAATGATGTGTACTTAATTCGCATTCGAGTCGGGAACCGTTCCGAGGCAGTTACATTGTCGCGGAAATCCCAACATGAAGCAAAACGGAACTAGCGCTCGGAACTCGAGCGCACAGTGACTATAATACGTGTTTACACGTAGGTGAGAGTCAAGAGTCTCTGTATCTGATCTCTTGTCACCGTTCTCCTCTTTCACCTATCATTATTCGATTAAGAAACTTTCGTTCGTCGCCGCGAGCCCGTCTCTCGGATAATGTACGGAGGCGCCAGAGGAGCGAGGGTACGATATTTCCTACGGTGGAGAATCGGGAGCGTGAGAATCGCGATGACCTACCGTGGCGAGGGAGTCGGCGAGGTAGCGCGAGTTGAACCAACGTGTTCGCCCGCTCGAGAGCCGCACAATGCTGATAGTTTGGCTCGCAAAGAGCAGAACAGCGCGGTGCGGGTAAACTCGCGAATCCGAAACTTCAACCGAGCCGGGATACGACTGGGTGTACAACCGCTTCTCGCTATCGGTTCGCTGCCAATGCGCTCACTCGTATAGTACGACGTACCGGGCAAGTCGCTGTTCAGCATTGCATAAAACTTACGCGCGAGTTGAGACCTTTCCTTCCGTGGCGATTGCCGGGCTGCAGCAGCAATGAGACTTCGGCGAAGTGGAAAGAGCGAGGAGGAGATCGGACCGTATATTCACGCTCGGACAATGCGAGACCGGCCGGGCTGCTCGGTAACCGAGCAGAAATATTACAATAATCGCGACCTTACGCGAAACGCATCGCCACGGGTTTCGCTCGGTAATATACAAGCGATGATGAAATTTCTGAGAAATTCTGTTTGAAAAAAGTTGATGAATGAAAAAACTTTTTTAAATAAAAAGAAGGATAGATATTATGATAATCGCGACCTTCCGCGAATCGGATCGACACGGGTTTCGCTCGGTCATATATAAGCGTCGATACAATTTCTGGAAAATCTGTAAAAAAAAAAAGTGTTTTACATTAAAGAAACGGAGAAAATATAATAATCGCGATCTTCCGCGATTCGGATCGCCACGCGTTCGCTCTATAATATAGAAACGCAGATGACATTTCTGAGAATCGCGCACTTCCACGATTTGAGTTGCCACGGCTTCGCTCTATTATATATAAACGCAGATAAAATACCTGAGAAATCTTTTAAAAAAAATAAATGAATAAGAAAAACGTTTTTTAAAAACAAATAAGAGAAAATATAATAACAGCGACTTTCCGCGAATCGGATCGCAATGGGTTTGCTCGATAATATATATGCAAAGATAATTTTTTTGAGAGATTTATAATTAAAAAGAAAAAGAGAGATTTGACTTGAGAAAATTTCGCACCGATGCTTTGGGAAGTAAATAAAGCTGCACGAATATTTCTAATGGAGATAATTCTCGAGGTAGTTTCGAGCTTGAGGGAAGGTCGGGGGAAGAAAAATTGAAGGAATGGTTAACCCGTTCGCCCCGAAGTCTCGAGGAATTTCTCGGGCATCGTCGACATTGCAGTGCGTGTTGCGCTGCTCCCCTCCCTGCGTGCGATTCTTCCTGCGATGAATTTGCACTGAGTACACACGGGACACCTCATTACGTCTTTCTCTCACGCTTTGTCACGCGCGATGCATGCATACGCTACTGTGCGGCGAGCGCACACATACCCGGGGAGCGACGGTCGGACGTTTACGAAGAAGATCGTGTGAATTTTACGGCATGACTCGGGCACGTTGGTGCACATGAATCTCGCGAGTCCCGCTGATGCAGGGATTTTTCGCGTCCCACACGCAGGCGTGCACACACGTATGGAGATGAAGATGATAATAGCGACGGGGGGAAGATTATGAAACGTGGCGTTTCGCCGTAAACACATTCAGGGTTCAGCATCGATTTTCACTTTTTTATTGACAGTCGGAATTTAAAAAAAAATACCACTTACAATATCGTTTTTGAAAATTCATTAAAAAATAGGTTAATGATAAAAAAAAAATGTTTCAGAAATGTTTTCGAAAAAAATATATATATATTAATGGTGTTTAACCATCGGAAGAATGCTGTACAGACATTTTCGTCGAACTCGCGGGTTCGCGGACCACTTGCCTCATCGACTATGAGTCAGACCCGGACTATGGACAGACCCGGAATAAAAAGAAAAAAATCCCACCTACGATATCGTCTTTAAAAATTAATTGAAAAAAGGGTAATGATAAAAAAGTTTCAAGCATGTTAAAAAAAAAAAAAAAATTATTAATGGTGTCTACCATCGGAAGAACGATGTACAGATATTTTCGCTTAACTAGTGGATTTGCGGTCCACTTGTTTCATCAACTATGATTCAACGTTCGGCGTCGATTTTCATTTTTGGACTGACAGACCCAGAATAAAAAGAAAAAAACTCATCTAAAATATCGTCTTTGAAAGTTAATTACAAAAAAAAAGGTTAATGATAAAAAAAATCGATTCAAAAACGTTCCCGTAAATAAAAGTACATGCATATATATATTAATGGTGTTCAACCATCAGAAGAATGCTACGAAGATATTTTTGCTGAACTCGCAGAGCCGCGGGCCACTTGTTTCATTGACTATGTACCAAAACTCGGTGATTTATCGCGCATGAATTTTCGTTCGCCCGATCCGCTCCATAGTGGAGCAGTCAACGAGTTCGTATAACCGAGGAATAACTTCCTCGCCGAGAGGTCTCGGCGCTGCCGAGGTTTCTCGACCCCGCGGGGGCTCACGCACGCTGCGCCGTTTTCTGAGCGCTCTCGTCTCTCCCCGCCTCTCTCTCTCTCGGTCTCTCGGTCGTAAAGTATTTCGCGCTATTGTGCCGCGAGTCCGGAGAGCCGAGCGGTTCTAGCCATTGCGCGCGCCTGTCCGATGCGACCGACGAGAGACTTCGTTTCACGAGCCCGCTGCAACGAGCCTGCGAGCGCTGTTACCTACACAAGAGACAACGCGCTGACGCACATGTGCAGCTCCCGACTACCTCATAAGGCCAAGAGTGCATACCCCGTTTTTTGCTCACCCTTCGATCTTTCTCTCGTCATTCTCCTTCCATTTAGTCAACACGCCGGCCCGTACTTTTGCACTCCATCCTCGAAGCACCTACCGAGCGGAACCATCATTTTTCTTCTTCTAATTCTTCTCTCTATTTTTCATTTTTAATATTCAATTTTTTTGTAAAATTGGGTAAAGTTACATATACATTTTTTTCTTTAATGGGCTTCTATTCCTTTGAACTCGCGACTCGGAAAAATATTTCGTACCACACACAAAGTCACATGCATGCGTGGCAGTTTTTGCCTTTCGGTTTTTTTTTCTCGTTCGACGTCGCGGTGCCGCAGGAATGCAACGGTAATTTTTCGGCCACAGGTATTCTCATGCCTCTTCCAAGGCCACCGAATATCGAAAACCACGCACGAACTTTATTTCGTACGGAATATATTTTTCCAACCAATTCTCATTTTTCATATTTCATTGATTTTATTTCTGTAATATTGGTTAAAGTCACATTTTCATGTTTTTGAATATTATGACCTTTATACGTACCTTTGAACTCGCCACTTTGAGCAATTTTTCGTATTGTAGCCAAAGTCATATGCACGCGTAGCAATTTTTGCCTTCCGTTTTTTTTCTCATTCAAAACCTCGGTGCCGCGGGAATGCAAAGCTAATTTTCCAAGTCCACCGAATATTGGAAACCACGCACGAACTTTATATCGTACTAAATGTATTTTTCACTCCAATTCTCTTTCTTCATATTTAATTTATTTTGTTGTTGTGATATTGAGTAAAGTCACATTTGCATTTTTTTTTTGTATATTATTCTACGTACCTTTGAACTCGCAACTTTAAGCAATGTTTCGTATTGTAGCCAAAGTCATATGCACGCGTAGCAATTTTTTCCTTTCGTTTTTTTTCCCTTCTCATTCAACGACGCGGTGCAAGAGTGTAAACCTAATTTTCCAAATTCGCCGAATATTAGAAGCCACGCACGAACTTCATTTCGTGCCGAATGTATTCAAGCGCTGCTGGTGCTTCTTTCATTTAGTCGACGATCTCTTTCGCCGGGCAGCCCTTTTCTTTCTTTCATTCTTATTCTTAATAAGCGCGAGTTGTGCGCCGAGGGGGGAGAAAAGAATAATTGAACTCGCGCTGCTCCGTGCCGCTTTGCTGATACAAGCGGAGGATCAACGTGCAGCGACCGCCTCGTACAGCCAGCGTGTACCTCGCGACGTTAAGACACGTACGCGTACGTGCACTGCCTACTGGCAGGCTCGAGCTCGCTGCGCTCGCGATGCCACGTTTAGTGCGAGCTTTCCTTCTCCCCCTCCGCACTCTAACGCGCTCCGATGCTGCTGGAGCTTCGCGATAGCCGCCGGCCGACGTCGATTGTCAATGCCAAGGTCCCCGAAGCCGCAGCGTTCTCTTTCGCCTTGGCTCGCAAGATCCCGACATGCGACTTCTTCGATGGAACGGCATCAACGACCGAGGCGCTCGGACGGACCGACTCGCACTACGCACCTCGGCGAACAACTATATCTCCGGTCTTCTCTCGGAAAAACATTGTTTCGAGAAAAATGCTCCCCCGGGGTAAGGGTGCATTTATATTTAAAAATATTTCGGTAATTATAAGCTAAGGGGAGACAATGCAGTTTAAAAAAAATAAAATTGGAGCGCTATTAAAAAGTCGTTTGTTGGGAGATTCACAATTTTTTTTATATTCCTAATATTCACACATTATTGAGATATGTGTGACGCATATGTCTGAAAAGATATAAACATGTACTGTATACATTTATGTATAGACTATGTTTTCGCTCGAAAAATTTGTTATTTTCGAACCCCCCTGCCCCTCAAATCAGCAATGTTGAGAGATAGGTAAAAAGGGTTACATTAAGATAATAAATGAAATAAAAATTATTTTTTGTAAAATTGGAGCTCTGTTAAAAAGTCGCTTGTCGGGAGATTAACAATTTCTTTTCTTTTTTGTATTCCTAGAGTTCATGTATTATGGAGATATCTGTGACGGATGTATCTGAGACAATATTTTTAAGAATATATACGTACCATATACATTTATATATAGAATATATTTTCGTGTGAAAAATGCGTTATTTTTAATATTGCGTTTCGCATATACTCTTTTCCGTGCACCAGGATATTCTATTGGTCGAATGACTTTTATTCTAATCACTGATAAGAACAAAACGTTTTTTGGCCGAGAATCGTCGAAGCCCCGTTCCTAAAATCAGCGATTTCGGGAGATAGGTAAAAAGTGTTAAAATTGTGCAGCGACTGCAGGCGAAGCCCATTGTCTCTGGAACGAAGAATTCCCGTGCGACGCTGGCGCGGCGATCGGGGTCTCTGCATTCTCGATCCGTCGAGACGTCCGACCACACGTGACTCGCGAGTCAATTGGCCTCCGAGAGGGAAGATAACCGGACCAGGATTCATAAATAAAACGCATACGCCTATAAATGCCCCTACGCGCTCCGACGAAGTACACGAGAAATTATGCATTTATGCCGCAGACCGCAATCTAATCTGTATTTGATTACGTTATATCGTACTTCGAACGAATAGGTTTGCAGGCAGAAAATTCAGAGCTCCCGCGATCGGCGATAAAGAGTTCGGTCATACATATATATATATTATATATATATGTATACTGTTCACTACGGCACATACCGTCTGCTCGGTGCAGACTGCATGACCGCATGATCGACTGCATTGTCGAGCCGTCGGGATATATCCTACACCCGTCGAACGTGATCCGAGTGTTAAACAGCACGTCGAGAGCTCCATCTCCACTCCCGGATGAAGCGCGACCGAAATCCTCTCGGATAAAACTGCCAGACAAAAAAGAAACAGACACCACGAACCGAATGCATCGAAACGGTCAATTTTCTATCGTCGATAGTCCGGAATCCGACACTTTGTCGCTCAAACACGGGCAAACCAGGCATTATCGATTTATTTTTTATTCGAGCTTGTTTGGCTTTTTTTTTATTCTCCTTTTTTTTTGTCGCTTCTTCTTTTCTCGACTCTTTTTCTTCTTCGTTGTTTGAGCAATTCGTTCAGAGGCTTTTCGTGCTGCACCAGTTTTATTGAATGTCGTCTTGGCCACTTGGCCCTTATTTCTTTTATTTTTTCTTGACTCTATTCTTTCCGGGCTCTTTGTAACTTCGGGAGGCTGGATGGCCTCTACGTGACCGTGAGCCAGACACCGGGAAGCCGGTGCGGCCGCGGCACAGTATCGTTTTACATACCTATACCTGTGTGTGCTTTAATGCAAACGCTACACGGCAGACTATGGTACACACGGTTTTAAAGTGTGCTTGAAATTGAGAAGTTTTTTCGACCGGGCGGCCGACGCATATTAACCGTTGGGCCAATATTCTGGAGATCGTATTTTTTTACTTCTAGACGCTTTTTTTCGTACTCTTCCGACAGCGCAGTGTTCTATGCATCCTTCCGTTTTTTACCTTTTCACATTGCAGCGTACAGTTTATTCCATTAATTTAGTAGAGATCGCGTGCACAAAATATGCCGAAGGTCTCCCGTGATTGCGAAATTAAAATCTCGCGGATACCAGCTTTACTCCTCACTTTATTCCCAAATTTATGAAGGCAATCGATCATAAATTTCAACCGATTCATAAGTTTTTGGCGAAATGTTATTAAAAAAATTGATATTGTACTCAACTCTGTTACGCCATGATTTTAAGCTGACATAAGCGACAGTGAAAATAATCTCAATATTGAGTTTTTATCCTGTAAACAAATACATTTTTAAAAAATTTACGTTAGTAGAGGGAGCAAAACAGAACCAATATTTTGGTTATTGAAGTCTCGAAAACAGTTTAAATAATCCCGTCTGCACCAGTAGTCAGTCTCGCTTCTTTGCTATTATTGCAGAGGGTTGTTACTAAGATTCCTCTGAAATAAAAGGTTCAAATATTGTAAAAAAAAAAAAAAAAAAAAATTGCGAAAGTGTGTTCTACTCGTAAGAATGGTGGGCGTGTCGAAGATTGGTCCCCCTGGTCCACGTGCTTATATGTACCTTCCATTACAGCGAGCGCACGCAATTTTTGCAGTTAAAAAAACCCGAGTGTGTAATTCAAGCTGCTGCGCGCCCGAGTGCGGTATCGCGTTGAATATCGCGCAGAAAACCTCTATGATTCGTTATGGACAAATTCACTTTATGGAGGAGGCCGACTAGCTCGAGCAATGACGAGTAATTGGGGTGGAAGGGAAGTAATAAACTTTTCGAAATCCAGATTACACGCGTAGTGAAACTCGCGTGCGTTTGCTTTTCCGTAGTGGACATGAACATTTTACATTAATTCCTCTCAATTCTTTTTTCTTTTTTTTTTTGCGTGGGTCGACTAGGCGGAAAATTTCTTTTTTTTTCCTACAACGAAGGCTTCCTTCGAAACTTGTTAATATTGGCCGCGATCCTTGTCATATCGACTTTCACTCCGGGACAAATTGAAAAATAACATTTTCTCTCACGACGTTCCCTCCGACGGGGCACTCAACTCTGCGAGTTTCATGTTTCAGCACGAGATATTATTAAATTACAACGGGATAGACACACCTGTACCCCTCGACCGATCTCCGAGGCCTTCGAACTGCCAATCTGATGCGAATTTTTTAACAGCGAATCTTCCACAGATATTTCAACACATTTGTATCTTGATCGAGGCATCCCAATAATCTCAGATTTTGCAATTACTTTGGCATAGAAAAATACCTTCGGCGTAGAAAAAGAAAATCGTAAATATTGAAAAATTACATTATTTTCATCGTTTATATATAAATGTACATGCAACACGGAATTTAGCTCAATCAGAGATTAAACACATTTCAAGATGATATGAAATGTTCGCACCCGAAAGCTGGATTTAGGTCAACAGACGTGCATCCATAAACGTTCAAGATATTTCAATATATTTGTATCTAGATCGAAGCATCCCAAAAACCTCAGATGTTTTTTATTTCATAATTGGATTATTTTGGAATAGAAAAATTTCCAAAAATATTAGATTATTTTACCATTAGAAAAATTCGTTCGGCATAGAAAAAAAAAAAAAAAATCGTAAACATTAATTAAAGTCATACGACTGAGTATTGTATAGCAGTATTTTCATCCTCCACATTGTTCAAATAAAAATATTAAAAAATGTCGTGTGTGTACTTTCATCGTTTACACAACGCGAAATTTCGCTCACCCAGAGATTAAACCAATTTCAAGATGACATAAAATTTTCGCACCGGAAAGCTGGATTTGGCCTAAGAGACGTACATCCATAAACGAGTGCCGGAAGTGCCGACTCAGCCGGATGCTCTTAAATTTGCATTAAAACCTACCGTGCTAACTTGCGTGGGTAACGATAATCCTTCTACATATAACAACGCGTTATTATCTGCTTAAAGATAAAAAAAAATAAAAAAAATCTTAAGGCCGGTCGTTAGGAGATTTAAGAATTTATGTAAATAAAAAAATTACAGAATTAAGTAAATCGGTTGTTTTCCCGGTAACGTAGAACACTGGACGCAAAACGCTTTCGATGGCGATGGAGAGGTATTCGCGACGAGGCTTGGAAAATTAATCCGGGTTACTCGAATACGGCGTTGCTTGCGCGTAGCCAATTTGGGAGGCGAGCTAACACCCCGGTTACCGGGGATAACGAAGCCACTCCGGCCGGAGCGAACCCGCTCAGGAATACGGCAGTCAACGGAGCGCGGAGCCGCGGATTCGTTGGAATATCTTGTTGGAAACTGTTTGCCGTGCAAAGAGTGCGAGGGACGGAGAGACCGACATTACGGGGATGAGGGCGAGGGGAAGAGAGAGAGAGATATCAGAGAGTGTACGAAGCCTCGAGATGAGCTGGGGAAACGGTTGACGCGGCCGTTACGGACGACTCGCATGCTGGCTTAGTAGAACTCGGATTTACCATTCCGGATAACCCGTCGGGACCAGATAGACGCTTCGGGCCCCGGTGTTTGCAGCCGCCTCTACCTCTTTTGACGACCAAAGAAACTCCCGCGAGATGAACGGATAATAATTCCGTGGAAAAAAAAAATCTTCTTATAATGAAGATACTGCCTTTGGGATAGAATAGCGAAGACTCTGCTTGCAATAATCAATTTCTGAGCTGGGCAGTACTCTTTAGTACTTCAAGTACTTTTTAACACTTCAAGTACTTTGTAGTACTTGATGTACTTTTTAGTACTCGAAGTACTTTTTAGTACTTGAAGTACTTTTTAGTACTTGATGTACTTTTTAGTACTTGAAGTACTTTTAAGTACTTCAAGTACGTTTTGAGTATAAGCGCATTACGGATTCTCGATGAGTAGAATGACATCCTGTTTCTATTAATATATTATCATCTGTCGAAACTTTTCAATAACTTTGATTTGACGAGATTTTTTTTTCTTTAATTCTGCAAGAAAAACAAAAATGGGTACTTCCTTTCTGTTTTTTATTAAACAAAATATTTAATAAATAAGGAAGCCATGTGCAAATTACTTTGCACCTTTCGTTAAGTCTAGATAACACTTGACGTTACGAACCCTCATTGCTAAAGGTAGGTGATACTTCAAGTACTTGTGATTCTTTGTACTTTGCACTCGAAGTATTTTTTGGTACATTTCCCAGCTCTGATCAATTTTGTGAGGCAACGAGAATAAAATAAAATCAAAAAATCTATGCGGAGAATTTGTGTCGTTTTGTTCGTGTCGTATTTTCCCGTACCGATTAATTAATTTCAAAAGGTAGCTGAATATATCGCTACACAAAATACTTGTGATTACAGCGTAACAGGATTAAATTTCCAATAGTAGACAGAGTGGAAAAACGTCAGGTGATATCCAAGTAGCTGCAACGAATTGGAACCGTTGCCGCATTTACAGAAATTACTTGTACAGAGTGCTAACGGGAAGTTGGATGGTTGTACGTGCGAAAGGGGTGTACATAAAAAATTCACATTGCACTCACGCAATTGCGCTGTAGGGAGGTAGGAAGGAAGTAGCGCACTACACTTGAGAATTCTTCGGGGATCCAGTTAGCATTGGGCATGGGAAGGTCTAGACAAATAAATTTTCAATGTACTCGAGGGAATTCCCCCGAAGATGGGAAGCAGCAGGAAGTGAAAAAGTCTCGAGACAAGTCCTGCGGACTGTAAACCTGGCATTTATCGATTCGCTTCTTTTTGCCCCAGTACCGGAAGTCCTTCGGATTTTCCGCTTCGCGGATAAACACCTGCGGCGGTCTTGCGAACGCTATTTTCTCGCCTCGCGTTTAATTGCTCAATTGTGGCGACTTACGTATGTGTATATATATATATGTATATTTGCGGTTTGCGTGTTTATTTATGTTTCTCTTACACAGAAACTCACGCAGCTCCGACATACCAGTGTGGAAATTTGTCAGAGTCCGGAGAGATTGAATTTAGCCTGCAGCTAGCGTGGCCTATATCAGAAAACTGGACAGGCGCTAGAAAAGGGATAACACCAATAGTGAGGAAATCTTGTTTCTCGACTGATGCCAGCGTTATTTCAAAAGCTACCCTAGGTGTGTGGTGGTGTGTGGTAGGCACTGGCCAGTGCTGGACAGTCACTGAACATTACCTATAGTAAGGAAATCTTATTTCACGATTGATGCCAGCTTGGCTTCAAAAGCTACCCAAGCTGTGAAGATTTGTCAGAGTCCGGCGAGATTGAGTCTAGCCTGCAACTAGCGTGTCCTATATGAGAATACTGGATAGGCGCTAGAAAGTAACCTGGACAGACATTGGACAATCCCTGTAGCAAGGAAATCTTGTTTCTCGACTGATGCCAACTCTGCCCGAAAAGCCACCCTAGGTGCGTGCTGGCGAGGCACCGGCCAGCAAACCTTGTCAGAGATGGCTCGCGCAGGTAACGATGGGAACGGAGGAAAGTTTCGAAATTTATACCTATTATTGTGACATTAAAAATCATTTGATCCAATTTATTTCATGCGGCCCGCCCGAGGCTCCACAACCAAAAAATATATATACTTATTTTTTAGGGGTTTCCGTGTTTGTCCCACACAGAAACATACAGAACTCTGAGGACATACCCGTGTGAAAATTTGTCAGAATCCGGTGAGATTGAGTCTAGCCTATAGCCAGTGTGTTCTATATAAGAAAACTGGACAGGCGCTAGAAACTAACCTGAACAGGCACTGGACAATACCTATAGTAAGGAAACCGTGTTTCTCGACTGACGCCAGCTTTGTCCCAGAAGCCACCCTAAGCGTGTGCTGGTGAGGCATTGGCCGGGAAACCTTGACAGAGATGGCACACGCAGGTAACGATGGGAAAGGAAATTTCGAAGTTTATACGTATATCGAGACATTAAAAATCATTTGATCTAATGTTCCATGCGGGCCGCCCGAGGCTCCAAAACCTGTTACTCACGCATAAAACTAACCAAGAAGAAAAATGTTTTACTTCGTCGTCAATTTGTTTTTTTTTTTTATCCACCCAGAATTATTTAGAATATTAATTAAAGTGCGTGTCCAATAGTCCGCGTAATCTTGAAATATCTGTAGCATCAAGTGCCTATATCGGTCCCGAGCGTGCGTCCTAGGTTAGTAAAACTTCCTGTTAGCCTTGCGATCGTTTCTCGCAACGCACCTCCTCCTCGAAACGGTGACGGCAAAACTCGACTCTCGCACTTGCACCATATAAAAAAAATAAAATAAAAATACTTGATTTTATGTTGAGACCGCGGGGCGAGTTCGACCTTGTAAAACAATTATTAAGGAGCGGCGTCAATGATATCCGCAGAGGTGTTCAGGCTCAAGAATCCTTTTATACATCTCACCTCTGCCTCGCCAAATCGAGATTTCCATCTGCGAATGTCTTAACGCGTTTGACTTAAACGGACGTTCTGTATTCAAAAAAAAAAATCCTTAAAAGATCGAATTCCCGTGGGCAATCCCCGAGGCCGTGAATTTTCCGAGGGCTATCGGCTTTTCGGGATTGAAGCTCTCGTGCGAAATCTCCCCCCCCCCCCCCCCCTCCCCCAAGGCCTCACGCGCGAATGGATCTATCGACCGGCAAGGCCGTCCGTCCGTCGCGACCGGCTCTCCATCTTCGGGTGGATCGGAAAATTTTTAAAGAATTTCAATTTCTCAACGTGTCGCGGCCGAGGATTTTTCCTATCCGAGTATGTAATTTTTTGCTTCCTCATAGAGGGAACTTTTTCATGCATTTTTTTTCGAGATTTTAATGAAAACGTGTTCAGAATGTTCCCAAATATCGGAAAATCATTTTTAGAAAAACTGTCTGGATGTGTGTGTGTGTGTGTGTGTGTGTTAGACCACAAAAAATTAAAACTCTTATAACTTAAGAACTTTCCGAGCTATGAAGCTGACATTTCCAAGGTGGGCAGAGAGGTCAATCCTCAATGTTGGATTACATTTGTAACAAAATGCTTCGGGACATAAAAATATTTCACTGTTCTGATTGTTGCTAAAAAAAAGTCAGTGCGGACACTAGCTTTTACAATTTCTGAGTTATCGGGATAAAAAGTTGTACACAAAGGGACTATTATCGATCGATGATCCCTGTTTAATTTAGCGAGGATCAATCAAACCGTTCAAATTTTTTCGAAATTTGGAATTTTTTAAATTTCTCCAAAGATTTTTTTTTCTCACCCGATTTACCGTATCAAATATAGAGTTAAGAGTAAAATAAGTGTCAGACTCGTGATCAGTGTGAAAAAGTACATCGGGCATGGCTCCGTGACGACGAATAACGACACTTTTCATAACGTTTTTAAAAACTTGGAAATTGTCCCAATAATTTTGGGACTTTTTTGCCCCATCGATGCATCCCGACACTCTGTCCCTTTTGCCCCACTGTACCATTTCGTCCCTTCTCCCCTAGATTAGCCAAGGAAGCTTTGTGAAAATATCGATTTGCACACATTTAAAAAAATTCCATCCGTCTCCGAAACGACGAATTGCCCACATCCGTCAGCATTCTACGGAGATCTCGAGCGGCTGAGGAAAGCAAATCGAGAAAGGGTATCGCGTGTGCATTTCATCCGTGACTGGGACGCACACACGCCGATCCCCTCTGGAATACACCGTCGGAGACTTTTGCAGCGTACACTTCAATTTCAGGCACAGCCGTACGCCATACATCCGAGTTATGGGCAAATGGCTGGTGGAGAGCTTTCATCCTCGCAGGTATACATCTTCTTTGATCCGAGCCGCCGCCCCTCGCGAATCCCGCGAGTATCGCGGCGAGCGATACAGAACGGCAGTGTCGAAGAGGACGCCCGGAAAAAAAAAAAAAAAAAAAAAAAAAAAAAATGTTCGTTCGAGCGAGAAGCAACACTCTCGGACACGAGAGAGTTCTAAGTGCAAGTCGGCATATCGGGTTCGGTGCGAACCCTCAGCCTAAATGCAGATCTCGGCCGAGAGAGCGGCTATCGGTGATCTCGGAGAATCGTGCCAAGTGTACAGACCGACCGAAAAGCTCCTTACGACTCCGAACTGCCGTTCTCGAATTATCTAACCCTGACGAGAGAGCGCCTCTGCACAGTCGATAAGTCACTCTCGCGATCTATTGAATTCGCCGATCGAACTATCGCCCGGTCCGAGGCGCAACTCTCGCGGGCAAATCGACCGAGAGGCTCGTGAGAACGATCGGGCGGGTTTCGTGTAATCGGTGGGGAAAATTAATTCCGACGAATCGATAACGAGTCGAGCGGCGGTTCTGCGGACGCGGCTGCGTCAGCTTCTCTGTTAATTATAAATCGTAGGATTTATAATTATAACCGGGCGATAACGCGATTTCGTTCGACGATCGTTATGCACGGGCTGGCATTTCGACTGTTTCGGGGAACTTCGATAATAATCCGGGGGATCATATCGGACATGGGATAAATTTAACTTCGAACCTTAATGCTCATTCGTGGATTTGTCGTTGATTATGCAACGTAATGCCAATTTTCTGATTGGGTGGGAGAAGAGGGGGGGATAACTAATTTATTGTCGCAGCGGGTTGTAATTCATATTGGATGAAATGTTTTGATGTTACGTAAATTGGAGAGGAAAATTTAATCGAGCGCCGAGAGTGGATTGACCGAGAGTTCTCTTGCGACGACGAATGCAGGTGAGACGGGGTTGAACGAGGCAAGAATTTAATTTTTTTTTTTTACTTTTTTTCAGTGCCACAGTCGTGTCGGCACTTTGGTGCCAAGTGGCAGGCTCGACTGTGCTATAGATACACGCACCTGGAAATAGCTGCGGCCCGCTAAACGTCTACGTGCTTCCGCGATTTTCATCACGGTAGAACGAGCTCGAGAGGGAAGCCTGGATTGCAGGTTCGTCAGTCGTTTCGTCGATACTCGACGGTGAATCGATTTTTAAGCGATACTTGATAATTTTTTTTCCTTCTCATATGTTTATTTATAAAAAGTTTCCGCGGTGTCGATTCACGCTTTCGATTTTCCTGTTTCATCTATATATCTTTCGCTGCGCAACAACTCCACAGGAATATAGACTGAGAATAAGGAGATAATTTCCTACTAGAACGAATAGTTGCCAGGAGAAACGCCTATATAGATAGTTTATGATAGTATATATATTCAATTGGTTAAACTATAATTAAGGTTGCAACGATGGTTTTTTATCATTGTGAAACTATTTTTTATGGTAAAAAGTCAGTACTGTTGCTTTTACTATGTAATTTTTTCTCTATCTAATTTTTACAGTCGCCAAAAATAGTCTCCAGAAAGGCTCCGGCGGTGGTTCCGGAACTGAACTGAACTCACGAAAGAAATAAATAATTCTCTATTCACTGGTGTTAATTGTTAATTGATTACTGTTTTCGCTTTTCGTTATTTTTTAGGCTAAATTAGCTTATGAGGCTTAATTTGTACATACTCTATTTGCGCACTGCTTCTTCGCACGTGCTGTAAGCCTATATGGTGCGAATCTTCCACGTACTGTACTCTTTTGCATTCATATGTGCTTCTATGTATCGGCTCAGGTCCTTAGGAGATTTATCCTACAATCTTTAACGAAACTAAATTAAACTAAACTAAATTTTTTTTTTATATCTGTTCCACCTATACGGGCCCTTCCCCTTTTACACCTCTCCCCCCCCCCCCCCCCCCCACGTCCGTGGCTGACTTACTCCCTTACCGTGTCGCATTGGCACAGGGAAACTGCGGAAAACCTGGCCATACACAGACGGCTCTTTCCCCAGAGATTGGTGTTCCTACAGGGTAATCACAAATCTCCGAGAAAATTGCCTCCCGCTCCACGATTCGATGCGCCAGCCAGCGCGCGGCTAGCCGGTCACCCATCCGAGTACTGACCGCGAGCGGTACAGCTTGGCTTTGGGGACCGCCGAGCCACACACCAACCGCGCACCTATCGCTGTCGGTCTAAACTAAAAATTAAATAAAATTCTACCGAGATTGAAGTAAAAATGTACCGGAATAAAAATAAAGCTACACCGGAATACAACTCGACCACGTGGCGGGGCGCTCGCGACGCAAGGTCAACGAATAATTAGCGTGTTTTTCGGAACGAGAAGAAAAAGATACCGTGCACACAGTAAAATCGTTACCAACGTTTCTTGTCCGCAAACGTCGACGATTCCTATCCCGTTAATATAAGAAAAAAGAATGGTCCGTTTCCCAAAAACGTCTCTTAATTTTGCAAATATATATATTTTTTAATTACCGAGAAAGTAATTGTGGACGTTTGTAGACAAAAAAGTTAGTTAAATGCACAAATCATTTTTTACTGTGCATCGAGAGACGCCCCGCTTACGTGGTAGTTTTTAGTTTTTAATCCGTTCAATTTTTTTTTTTCGGGTCTTGAGGGGAAGTGAAATATCGCGGTCGGTAATGAAAACTGTGATGAACTTTTCTCAAGGGTGCTAATTGTTTTGAGGAAAAAACAAACTCGAGCAGCCCGAATTCATCTTTTTCTCAAAAAAATTAGCACCATTGAATAAAGTTAATTTGAAAATTGCAACTATATGTCTCACACTCATGGCCCCGTCACGTGACTTTCACTTCCCCTTAAATATTTCAGTCGTTCGATGATTTCTTTTTTTTTTTTTTTCTTTTCCTCAAAGAAAAGCAACATAAGACATTCAGAGAGAAAGATTATCTGGAGAGAGTCTCGCATACACGCAATAATAAACATTCGGGATTTCTTGCCGGGTCGCAAGGGCACCGCGGTTGTATACGGCCCGGAGCGAAGCCAGCAGTCAGTGTTGTGACGAGCTGCAGGTATCGAACGAGCGGGTATACGTTGAAGGACCTAGGGCGAGGGAGAGAACGTAGGCATGGCAACCGCACAGTCTACAACCAAACCCTCCCCGTTGCATCCCCCATCGAGTTTACAACTGTATCAAAAAGCGTTCACGAGCGAAACGCGCACGTAGCGTACGTACTTCTGTGTTGCCGTACGAGCGAATTGGAGAAAAGGGCGTATCGGACCTAAGAGCCGAAGAGCGTTAAAAATATAACCAGCTCTTACGTGCCCCGTGTCTTTTAGGGTCGCAGCCTCAGACCACACTCGTCGTTACCATGGAGCTCAATCGGAGGGTAAACAAAAGTTATAAAAAGTAAAAATTTTACGAGCAAATTGGAGAAAAGGGTGCATTGGGCCTAAGAGCCGAAGAGCGCTAAAAATATAACCAACTCTTACGTGCCCCGCGCTTTTTAGGGTCGCGAGCTCAGATCGCGACCCTAAAAAAAATGTTACGAGTAAATTGCTCGTAGGACCGATAATAACATTAGGGAATTGAAAAAGGGCTTTTACTACACCGGACCATCTGGAGCCTACGTCCTTGTGCATTTTATGGCGCTGCGTCGAGATTTCGCGTTTTAGCCCAAACACGGGTCTATCCGATCTGTATGGAAAGTTTACAACTGTATAAACAAAAGCGTTCACGAGCGAAACGCGAATGTAAGGTACATAGTTCTGTGTCGCCCTGCGAGCGAATGGGAGAAAAGAGCGTATCGAGCCTACACTGAGAAAAAAAATTTGTTGGATTAACCAAAAGTCGCTATGACATACGTTTAAAACTGTTATTTGATTGGTACAAATAAAGCATCGTTTTGTTAAACGATTATCTGCTTCAATTTATTCCAAATTTGCTGATTGAAACAAACATTTTTGTTGTACCAACAAAATACACCTTTGAACACATTGCTTAATCCAACAATTTATTTTTCTCAGTGTAAGAGCCGAAGAGCGCTAAAAAATATAACTAACTCTTACACTAAGAGAAGATTATAGTAAAAACTACCCAAACTAAGTCTAACCAAGTCTCAAATTTTCCAAGAATTCGTACCATAATATCTACGAAAACTTCTCATGAATTCGGTACTTCCTGTCATAGGTGGCGCCCTAGTTCCGTACTATTATGTGCTATGGTAACATCTCTCAAGCGATATAGTCATATATAGTCATATTTAGGGTCGCGAGCTCAGGCCACACTCGTCGTTACCCCCTCGAGCCCGATTGGAGGGTAACAAAAAAAAAATAAACGATAGCATTTTAACGAGCAAATTGCACAAAAGACCGACAACAGCATTGAGGAGTTAAAAAAATGGCTTTTACTAAACCGGACCAGTTTGAGCGTACATCCTTGCGTATTTTATGGTTGCGTCAAGATTTTGCCTTTTAGCCCAAACACGGGTATATCCGACCGGTATGGAAAGGTGTCGGTGTGGTCGTTAAGAAATACGTGTCCGAGCTGGAAGAGGCGTGTGGCGAGTACCGGGCGAACGCGTTCACCGGACACGAAACCTCGTAACGTATCAACGTGTCTGCAACGCGCACAACACATGTGCGCAAAAAAAAAAAGAACATGCAACTTTTCCTCCGTACGTGGCGGACGCACGACCAGTTCGGTTCACAGTCCAATTCACGCGCGGGCGTGTTATGGTACTCGGAGTTCCGAACGAGCCGGCAGGGCAGCGGAGCCGTCTGGGGAAGGCGTTCGAAGTATGCGCTATGATATCTGTATGTGGGCTCGAATGCAGGAGGGGGGGGGGGGGGGGGGGGGGGGGGGGACTAGCCAGTGCGAGGCGAAACCGACCGCTGCGTGCGCGACCGGAGGTGCGGAAACGGATGCACCGGTGTTACTCTCGACGCATCGCTAACGCACACGTTGATATAACGCATTTTTGCTCGAGCGCGCAGGACGGCAAAGCAAGGGAAAGCAAAAAAAAAAAAACAAGAAAAAGAAAATTAAAATTCCTCGATCATGTAGTCATTGAGCGGAAAATAATTCTTCTCGCGGTGCGTCTCAGAAATGGAATAAATAAAAACTGACCAAATTTATCACGGGATTTAATATTATTATTAGTGTTTTTTTTGTTATAAAAAATGGCATTAGATTTGGGTTCAAATTACTTGAGTTGAGCTATCAAGCTGAAATTTCTGAGGACGGTAGAGGCGGCCAATCGGTCAATGATTGGTTACATTTTTTTAGCGAAAATGCTTTCAGTCATACAAATTTTACACGGTTTTGAATTTTGCTAAAAATGTCTGTGCGCACGCTACTCTTACAATTTTTTAGCTATCGGGCTAAGAAGTTGTACACAAAGGGACTATTATTGACAGATGATCCCTATTTAATTTGGCGAGGATCGATCTAACCGTTTAAATTTTAAAAAATTTTGAATTTTTTGAAATTTTCCGAAAAATTAACCTTCTCTTTCTGACGCAAGTTTCAGTATTAAATATTGAGTTAAGAGTAAAACAAGTGTCAGATTCGTGATCAGTGGGAAAAAAATACATCAGACACGGCCCCGAAACGACGAATAACTAAAAAATGTATAGAGAATCTTCGTAGTGAATATCGCCAAAATTAGTGATTTTTCTTGTATCTTTCGAACAGCCATATTTTTCAAACGCGATTATTTTCCTTAACCAGCAGCGCTTCCTCTACGAGAAAGTCAAACAATCACGGAGAGGGATGTTTCATAGAAGCTGCGTACACAAAAGTAGATTAAATGAGGAAGCTTTGTGAAAATCAATTTCACGCTTTTTTATTCTCTCCTATGGAAATTAAGCGTATAAATTTCATTGACGCGCCGGAGAGTGAGCGAGGCTCGCTTTCCGTGTCGTCGATGGAAAACGGATGAGCGCAGGTGTAAATCCGCAGGATTCTCAGCGGCACACGAGAGAGCTCTTCGAGAGAGGCCTCCGTGCATCTGGTGCGCTTCCCGCGAGCTGCAACAGCCCGAGAGAGATCACTGTGCGGTACGTGTGCTCGAGAAGATCCGTGTGTCGAACACGCGCGCGCCTCCGAGTACGAGATAAACGCCGTTCCCGAGCTAAACATGGTCGGGTGGTGCGGATTTCTAATTGCTAGAAAAGACGGTCAGTCGGTACAGCGAGACCGTGCTATTAGAGGCTCCGGCAACAAACGGCTCGCCGATCGGTGCGTCTCGAGTCGTGCCGCAAATACACAGTCTCGAAAGTACACATCTCGGAAACTAAAGAGGGCTTTTGTCTCCGCGCACTTTGTGATCAACGGAGAGCGGCTGTGGGTACAGCATAGAACAAACATGTAACACTTCGGAGTGGAGAACTCGAACACCTTGACTCGGAAAGTTCCAATGACAAAAAAAAAAAAAAAACCGCACGGATCGTCGATAACTGACGGTCTGCCGGATGATCGTGAGACTACTGAATTTGGACGAAGAACATTGAGACTTTCGAGTGTGACTAAAAATAAGAGAAACTTATTTAACTGTAAGGTCGACTCGTCGCCTCGGAAAGTATCTCGGTGGAATATTCGATTTAGGGAACTTGATGTGAATCTTGAAAAAGTGAACGGTATCTGAACATTGGAATTGTGATGGATTTGTTTTCACTAGGATCCAAAATTCCAAATACTTTTTTTCTCGAAAAGAGGACACGTATACTAAAGTGGTAGTTTCGCGGCGAGGTCGAACCCATAAAACTTCACCTTTTCAGTCATGAAAAACAATTGATTTATTTATTGTAAGGAACAATTTGAATTATTGGTTATTCAAACCCGAGAAGAAACAAATTTAGCTGTAAGGTCAACTTGTCGCCTCGGAAAGTATGTGCGTAAAAAATTCGAATTAGGGAGCCTAACGTGAATCTTGAAAAAGTGCACGATATCTAAAAATGAAAATTTCGATAGATTTGCTTTAGGTTCATTTTTTTCCTTGTTACTATGAAAAAGATGCCAAAGACTTTTTCTTCGCAAAAAGAAGGGCATTTACACAGAAGAGATAGTTTCGAGTTAGGGTCGAACCCATAAAACGTCACGGTTTTATGGATTTTCGGTCGGACGTTGAAAACAATTCATTTATTTATTATAAGGAAAAATTTAAATTATTAGCCATTGAATCGCAAAGAATGTGCCCGCATGGTCACGCGTTGGCGGGCGAACGCAGGTGTGCGATGAGACAGAGGGCCTTTCTACCGAGATCAGGTATAGAATCGTCGGGCGATCCTTCCCGGAAGCTCGGACCGAGCCATTTAAGGTATCTCGTAAAGCTTATGAACAAGAAGAATGAACGCGCGAACGATCGGAAAATCCAAACGAGCAAGAATCTGCAATTCGATGGTTTGCCACTTGCGCGACAATTTCTAAACTTGAGATTATCGGCCGATCGTAAAACGCTACGAAGCCTTTCAATAGGTAGAATTTCTGAAACAACCTGCCCGACAAGATCTTGCAAACGCTAATGGACATTCAGTCTTACTAATGAAGTTTCTGTTCAGTATTCATTAGTCTTTTTTTTTTTTTGTAGAATTCTATTAAAAGTTCGCAAGGGTTACTTTTTCCATATCGAGAATACCGGGAATGTGCAATGTTTCGTATAAATCAGAGAAAAAGAAACATAGAAATCACGAAAGAAAGAATTAGTGAGAACCTTGAAGAATGGTCGCTCCGTACAGTTATCGATAAATATTCGCAAACGCTAATGGACATTTAGTTTGACTAACGAGGTTTCTGGTCAGTATTCATTATTATTATTATCAATTTTTTAAACGATTCCATAACAAATTCGCAAGGGTCACTTTCCCATATCGAGAATACCGGGAATGTGCAGTGTTTCGTATAAATCAGAGAAAAAGAAACATAGAAATCACGAAAAAAAGAATTAGTGAGAACCTTTAAGAATTGTCGCTCCGTACAGTTGTCGATAAATATTCGCAAAGGCTAATGGACATTGAGTTTGACTAATGAAGTTTCTGGTCGGTATTCATTAGTATTATTATTATTATTTTTAACGAATCCATTAAAAATTCGCAAGGGTTAATTTCCCACATCGAGAATACCGGGAATGTGCAATGCCTCGCATAAATCAGAGAAAAAAAAATAGAAGAAATCACGAAAGAAAGAAATAGCGAGAACCTTGACGAATTGTCGCCTCCGTACACTCGCCGATAAATACTCGCTACTCGCCTTCTCTCATCGTATTCGTGGGAGAAGCCAGGAATTCGAATTGCCTGATTAGTATTCCCGATTCGTCCTGTTTCGTGGCAGTGTCTCTACGAGCGAAGTTACACTCTCGTGGGCTAATATTATTGCCGTTGACACTGCGGAGTGTTTGCAACGCTGGCGATCGCACGATCCTCCTCTCTACACTGATATTCGACCTTGAGCGTGGACTGCGACTTTCCGCGCGTGTAACTCAACTCTCACGAGTCTCCTACCGTTTCATTTACCTTTTTTCCTGTCTCTTTCTCAGCCTCTAACGGTCGCCCTGCAATCCCCAAGTATCACGAATATCGGAAATTCAGGTCGGTTAATGAATTTACGACGTGGTAAGTCATGATCGTATTTCCCGTGTTTCGTCAATGACAAGTTATTTTCGATTACACTCGCACTTCGTCTGTCTATGATGAGACTCTTTTTGTGTGCCGGGAAATTTATTTAGAAAGATGGTCCATTTTGCTCCGCTCTCCCCCTGCAGGCCAATAATTTATTAATATATATATTTTTAGACAGATAAATGCATAGGCGAATTTATTAACACATCTTCTTGTGATGTAATAAGTTATTAAGAATAACCTATTTTCGATTACACTCGCACTTCATCCATCTATGATGAGACTCTCTTTGTTCTCGTGATATTTATTTAGGAATGGTCTATTTTGCCCCGCTGTTCTCCTATCGGCGAATAATTTATTGATATATATTTTTTCAGGCAGATAAATGCATAGGCGAATTTATTAACATATATATTTTTTTCTTTCTCGATATATATATATTAATTACACAACGTGCATCGCGTTGAAGCGTCGAGATATCCCGTAGCGCCGGCCGTGATTCCCCCTACCCCTTTGCCGAGATAAGATAAGTTTCGTGATATAGACGATTGCGCGACGTTACGGTACAGCTGTGGAACTAACCGCGTGTTCGAAAGGTGCACACATGTAGAGTCATCCGAGAGACAATAGTAGGCTATAATTGTCGTGGCCATAAACACACGTGTACATCGTTTCTTCTTTTTTTTTTTAATATCAGACAATAGATGTTTTTTTTGCACTCGTCCAGCGCGCGATCGTTAGACGATACAGGTTGCAGAGAATTAACGCTCTCATATCTCGAAGTCGCGCTCGGATCGATGACTCGATCGGTGGCTACAACCAACTTCGATAGTTTAGTCATCGGCAATCGCGGTTGTAATTCCGTTCCGCTCGACGATAAGACGACGAGGGACGATAAATCAAGAGCGAAATCTACGATTTTTTATATTAATTTTTTATTGACTTTTTCGCAATGATAAAGCTGACTGCATTAATGTGTTATTTGCACGACTACCGGGCTCGCTCCCGAACGCAGATGATTATTCACTTCCTACATTATTATTCCACTTCCTCGTCGGCGACAACGAAAATAATTCTACTCGATTTTTTTATTTACAAAAAAAAGTTATTATAAACGTCTGAAGTTGTTGGAAAATAGTTGCATCGTATCGAGCAATGAGCAGTTTTCTTAGTCGTCATCGACTACTCGGCTTCCTTCGACGGACCAGTGTGCAAGATATTTCGCCGTGGAGAAAGTGTCGTGCCATTAAAAAAAAAAACTGATTAAATTTGCACCTTTTACGATTCAACGCCTGTCCTTCGTTCCAGCTTGTGATTTTCCCCCTTTTCTCGCCAATCCTATAAAAAACAGTTCTCCGTAAAGAGCTTTGTAATTCCCAATGAGATACAAAAAAAAAAAAAAAAAAAAAAAAAAAACGAAAAAAATTAATGAAAAAACTTCTATTTCCGTAGTTTACTATTCAATGATAGTTGCCCATTCGCTCACTCTTTACATTTTACTTTCCCTCTATTTTCTCACCGCAGCCAATCAGTTTCTCGCGCGCAAAGCTCTGCCCTAGAGTCATTATTCCTAATTTGTTTTTTTTTCCGTCCGTCCCGACGGAGCGGTCGAGTCGTCGCCGTCACGTTTCGAACGTGCCGATCGTACTGCATCCCCCCCCCCCCCTTTCCCCCCTCCCCCTTCGTCACTGATGTATATCCTTTCTCCGTCTTTCTCTCGCCCGACGGCATTCGAAGTTGGTGCACTAAGGCCTATTCTCGTAGGATCTATTTTCATTTAAATACCTGCCACGGTGTTCCCGTTGCGTACACTTTGCTCGTTCAACTCGTGTACGTGTACACGCAGCATTAGCTTTCGTCGTCTTGTCGCCTCGCTCTATCATCGCGCGGCTCGGTTCACGCAAACTCGAGTGAGCATCGCGAAATAGTTCGACGCCGAGGAGCGTGCCTACGCCCACTCTCACCACGGATAACGATACTTCCTATCCTATCGTCGAGCAACGCCGGTGCACGAGTCTCTCGATGCTCCGAGGAAATCGAGACGGAAACTATCAGGAAACGGCTCCCTCGAGACGATCCGACTTTTCGCGAAATTGCATCGGTTATACGATGGGCGTTCTTGTTACGATGTTGTACCTCGTCGATACGACTTCAATGCAAAAATCCAAGGATACATTCCGAGTTTACAAAAGCAGACACTTTTAAAGCCCCTCCTAGTAAAAAAAAAAAACACCTGAATTTCCATACTTTGCTATTCTATGATAGTTGCTCGTTCGAATCTCTAACTTTGAAAATTGAAGAGAAAAAAAGTAAATTAGGAATAATGACGGTAGGTCGGAGCTTTGCGAGCGACAATATGATAGGCTGCGGGGAGAAAATGGAGAAAAAAATTGTAAAGAGTCAGAGATGCGAATGGCCAACTGTCATTGAATAGTAAATATGGACACCCAAGTTTCATGCACTGGGCGGTCCAGAAGGTTCAAAAAACGAGTGGTGAACTTTTTTTCAACCCTTTTCCATAATAATAATAATAACAATTTAATAAAACAATAATTATAGTAATTATTATCATTATAAATATTATTATTATTATTATTTTATAATAATAATAAAAATAAAAATAATTACTATTACTATTATCTTGTAGTTATTATCACATCTTGACAAGAGTTCCAGTGCGGAGGTCGTTACGCGTGGATCGGGTAAGCTGTTCCATCACGGATCCTGGAGTGTGGCTAATTACATAGGAAATTACCGATCTACTGCGTCTAGACGCAAAGCGAGAAAATTTCCCATGGAGCGACGTAATGTATTCACGGATCAGCGTCACGGGCGCGATGTTTCCGTCCGATCTTCTGCCGGGACTGCGCGTCTCGGTGAGGTGAACTCGAACGAAATAGACGTTGGAGGCAAACAGACGTAAAAATTTACGACAACACTCGATGTCCGAGCTCCAATTCGTGTTCGAACGTTTCTTTAAATTTCTCGTTAATTTCTCTACGATGCATTCTTAGTTGGTCGACGACTGGGCCGTCAACCTTAACGAAGACGCAAGCCATACCGATTGTCAGTCAGTTCGGGGTGTGTGCGTTACGTGCTAAGATAATTTACATAACAACACAGCCGCGCGATAGGACTAAGACCGGCGCGGTCCCTCACTGAATCGACAATCGTCTCTCCTCACTCGTAACGGAATTCGAAATAACGCCCAAGCCGAGATAAAAATCTGAATTTCAAATTTTACCCCCCCCCCCCCCCCCCCCCCGGACTGTGTACCTTGCGGGACGATAAGATACAGCGTAAGTGAGTCAAGGAAATGCGATACAATTATGTCAATTGTGTTCTCGAACGAGATATAGCTCGACGCACTTGGAAATACGTGGGAAAAATGAAAAAGAAAATTGTTTTTAAAATTATTTTTCAAAATTATATTGTCCGCTATATGCGATTGTTTGGGCGCTGTTACGAGACAATTCCGCACGGAGAAATAAAGCGATTCGATGAAATCGTTCTACGGTAGGGTGTCACATAATTCGTCGTATGAGCGAACCCACCTATGCACAGTATTTGTTATATAAGGTAAACGGTGCACGTCGGTCACGGTGATGTTTATCATCTATCGAAATCACTCGGATCAATGGCAAATTCGAGGGGTACTCGAAGTACGAATGCAGCTCGGTTATCGGCACACACGACTCGATTAAATTTAATATCGAGTGCAACTGCGTTATTGCCGCGTCACTGAATCCTATGTTTCCTGATATTTTTACCGATCTTTCGGATATTTTTTCTTTAACGAATTTTTGTTCTATTTGGATTTCTATAATTTTTCTTTTTGGTGATACGCTCGTAAAGAATTTGTCTTATTCAACGACTATTATTTTGTCGAATAAAATGTTATTATAAAGATATCATTAAAATATCATTAAATATTATTTTTCTTTACGGTTTGCAGTGAAGAAAAATTAACATACCTAAAGGGTCAATACCTCTGCGGCTATGGAATCCATCCGATTCGAACAGCAATCAAAACCGTACGACATTGAAGGTATTGTAGTAGGGCCAGCGAGCGAGGAGCGTTTATCCGGGAACTATAGTTTACAGTGCCGGTACATGCAACACAGACGAACTGGTTTCTGTCGGCCGACAGTGCAGACGACAGTACAGTCCGCGTCGCACGTACAACAACCCTCGGAAACTCTGATGCCCGTACGCAGCCACACATTCGCCAGTTCCCCGTCCGGACAATCCTATCAGCGACCGCACACATATGTCGAACAATCTACTTGACGCACTCTCGATTATCGACACGCTCTCTTCCCCTCCCGGCACGAATCATCAACGTTGACAACGATACCACCACTAGCTACCGCACGGATTATTATCTCCGATTAAATTCACGATAAAACTGCGGCCAACGCCGTTCTATTATCATAACCATCCTGATAAAATAAGAATGAGAGCAATATTTAGAAACACATTCACGATGTCTATATACATACATATATATATATATATATATATATATACATATATATATATATATATATTTATTCATGCATATATATAATATAAAACATACATATATATAATTGAAAAACCGCATTGAGATGCGAAATGCACCCAGAAAAATAATTTAATCGACGGGCACCCACAAATAAATATTTATTCAAAACAATGAAAATATTTATTTGCGGGTGCCCGTCAAATAGATTATTTTTATGGGTGTATATAATAACTGAGTAACATTATTTCGAGAATCGTACAAATCGAACGGTTTGATCTAATCTCATCTAATTCCTCGTGCGCTTCGATAGTGTGTTGTGTAAAGTAAAAAAAAACGTACCAATGGCCGGCCACCTAAGGCAGCAGTCGCAGTCCCCGGACATGCATGAAAAATCGTATTTCCATCTCTCTCGCGTGCACACTTCGTCCGCTCGACATTTACCTTTCACGTCATTTAAAACCGCGTCACGAAAAGTTGTAAGTCATTTTTTGTTCTATTTTTTTTAAACATCCGAAATCGTTTTTCCGGACTTTGAGTGTGCTTCGTTCGTCGAACGGAAACACGTAACTTCCAGGGTGGATTTTCGAAGTGAGAAGCTCGACGAATCCGCAAAGAAACGATATTATCTCGCCACGGTGAGTTTCGACTCGCGATCGATCGCGAGTCCCGTTTTACCCTACGAATTATAGTGGAGCGAGATTCCCCGAGGTTCGACGGCCACTGCAAGCGTGGCGTCTCCCAATTTTCGATCGCGGCCGGAGAGCTAAAACCGGCTACGAGCGCTAGCAGGTAGTCGGCGGCCGAACGAAAAAAAAGAAGAAAATAAATCGAACTCGCAGTCCGAACCTGCCGCGGTTCTTTCCGCTTGTGTTAACGCCGCGCCACTCCAACGAATCCTACGAGGCTCCGCGGGAGGCTCCTCGGGCGAGATATACAATAGACGGAAAAATGTCGAAATAATGGATCTCTATCGTATCGGGAAATGAAAACAGAGAGAGAAAATAAAAAAAATACACAATGGCGATTATTAAATCCCGTTTGAGAGAATCGAGAGACGAAAACAATCGTATTTCGAGTATACGTGTAGGCTGCGTGCTGCGAGTGCCGAAGTGACGCGGAGCCTCCAGGTGGATTGACGCAGAGCCGCGCTGACTTATTCACAAGGAGGGAGAAATAAAAAATGAAAAAGAAAGGAAAGAAAACCCGCGGAACATAAAAATTGTTCAACGTATGCGGGGCGATGCTGGGAATCGACCGTTGAACGGGCCGTCGAGTCCTTGGCGACGCTCGCTTCGAATCTTCGAGGAAACAGTCACGACGAGAAATCGTGAAAGGACATCGATAATTCGTTTGATAATTCGATGATGAATTACACTCTAATAAAGATCTCCGGAGACGACTGGGGTTTGTAATTTGTTCAGACACACACACACACACACACACACACACACATAAACACATCCAGACGCACGTTGCAGGTTACCTCTGTAAAAACTCGTTGTAACTTTCGCTTACGGTACTCGGAGGATCGTGTTACTCACGTTTATTCACGTCGGTCTACGCGCGTCCTTGCCTGTCGCACCAATCCGTCGGGACTGACAGGTGTTCGTCAACTGGGAGTGTGTGTTTGTTTGAAAATAAAAACTCGCGTCAAAGGGACGAAACGAAACAACTACTAGCCCGGTAACGCGCCCGCACAAGTCACAAAACAGACTGAGGCTCCTTGCCACCTTTTCCAGCCGCACTGCCTGCATGTCACACTCGATTCGATTAGCTGGCGCCGCCTCGCGGACGCCCGGCGAACTTAACGTCCGACATGGCGGATCGCCGCGCCGAATTCGAATTCCTTCGTGCGCGGGACGACTACGGTTAAATATTTTTAATGGCACTTTACTCGCGGATGTTTGTATTTTTTAAAATCCTAACTTTTAGTTATTCCGTTTTCTTGTCTGAAGGAAATATAAATAATAAAATTCACTTTTCATGTCATGTTATCGATGGCCTTATTGCATAAGTGTACAACGACATGTACACGAAAAAAAAAAAAAAATTTATCTCAATTCTTACATATGTAGATAATTTATTTATTTGTAAAAAATGTATTTTTATTCTACTTTCAATTCCATATGATATGGAAATAACGACGGAAAACCTATCAAAGTGACACATTATCGTTTCAATTCTGTATGGAAATGTAGAATTGAGAGTAGGATTGAAATAACAATTTTTTCTTTGGTAGCCCGCAAGCTAATTTTGCTCGAGTTATTTATATTTTTTTCAGTGCAAGCATAGCCTGTCAGCTCTTTCGGCACTAGACCGTCGATATGGAAAATGAATAGATTTTTGTTTGCAAGTTTTTTCTATAAGGATCGATAAACTTTATAGAGGTTCGACCGATGAATTATGTACTTGGCGGAATTAGTGTAGAAGTTTATCAGCGTTGTGTATTGACGATGTGAAAATAGAACGTGTAAATTTTGCAGATGCTGCTGTCCGATAAGAGTTATTACTGCACTTGAAGAGATTCATTCTTATGTAAAAACTTCACTGGTATACTTTTCTAAAATTAAATTTAGGTATTTAATTTTTTTTTTATTTAATAATGATGCTTCATCGAAGGAAATGCAACATTTTTTTTTATTATACTATTCTTTTTTTACATTTTTAAAACTATTTAAGCGTATGCCACACTGTAACGAGTTTTCGAGGATTCTGGAAGACGGAAAACCAGTGTAGCCTCTCCTGCGAACCTCTCACGCCGTTTCCGAGCGCAACTTTGCCAACGCAGACGTCTTTGGACCTGCGGTAGGAATGAACGGAATCCTCGCTGTCGCTCTGATGACCGTTGCTCGGTTCTTCAATAACTATCTACGAAAAATAATTAATATTTTTATCTACGAGCGGTAGACTTTCGACATGTACGGAGAGACATTTTGACGGTACGAAAGGTCTTTAATACTTTGCTGCACAGCACAACGAGAAATTGCGCAGTGTCTAAATTATTGTAAGTCAGCTCAAAAGTGAGAGTCTCGTTGAACTCCGGCTGAGCCGTCGAGCGTAGAAATTTCGTCTTCTTTTTTTTTATCTTCCTTCCGGTTCTTCCATTCAACATAAGTATCCTTACGTATGGATCTGCAAAGTTATCATCGGTCGGCAAATAAACCAAAAATATATATATTTTTTTTTCCACCGTCCTCAGTCGGTAACTTTCCGATACTAACTGAATTCCTCTACACTCGTAACGGTCGGTACAAATTTGAGGTCACGCAGCTTCATGACATTGATCGTCAGTCTCTGGGCCGTTGGCAAATAACTTATACCTAACAAAATGCTCCCGAATTCCTGAAATATCGAACAATCACTGTAAAAAAAGAATTTGTATGAAATTTAATCTACCGGACTGGACGTTTTTATACAAAATCTGGTATATTACATTTCGTGTACAATTGTGATGAAAAATTAATGTTCAGTGTATTAAATCATTAGAAATACCTTACTTTTTGATAATTGACTTTAATTTCAATGAAAAAGTATATTCATTTTTCATCACAATTGTACATTAAATTTAATATTCCTGTTTTTGCATAAAAACTTTCAGTCCCGTGCATGAAATTTACAATTTTTTGTAGTGATCTTTGGCCTCGTTAATGCCAAACATAAAAAAACTTTAAAAAAACCAATTTAACTGAATCCAGCATTTAATTATTTACTCGGTTGGACGGCTTCATCTTATAGTTGAAGAGATGAATCTCCGGGCTGTACAATATTTTCTTGACTTCTTTCATTGACACTCTGATATTCGATAGCTCCGTGTGGTTGGCGTATCGATCGTGATCGTACGCCGCGATATCGAGGATCCATTCCTGGAGAAATCATTGAAAATTAATAACAGGAGTGCCCCTTGTCAGCGACGACCCGCTCTGCAGGCCTGCATCAATCGTTTACCGCAGCGACGTCGGTAAGGTAGGAATCCCGAATACGAAGTCGTAAAATTAATCTCTATTGCCACCGCAGATAAAATTCAAATAAAATATATCTCATCATCGATGCATACCTTGACTTCGTGCGACTTGACGTCGGCGACGACGAAAGTCTCTCGATAAATCGGGCTCGCCGTGTGCCTTATGCCTCTCGTTCTGAAGCTATGCAGCTTCAGTCTCTTTCTGTTCGTCCACGATTGCTTAACGATGTTAAGAGCCACGTAAGGCTCCAGGGTGCAGTTGTACTGCTTTGGAGGAAGGTTGGACACTGCCTATATTACGCAACCTGTTGTTACTCATATTATCAAAAGACCATGCGCTCGGCCGCGATACGAGCCGTACATGCTTTGTTTTCGACGCTCTGTACCTTTCGCGTTATTCACGAAGCATTCGTCTCGCTTCGGAGCGTTGATTGGAAACAATGTTATCGATTTTTTTTTACAGGCACGAGGAACACGTAAAAATAATCTTTGATAAATGGACAAAATAAAATACATAAAAAATAAAAATAAAAATAAAAATAAAAATGCACTCACCTCGATGCCGATAACGAGCTTTCCAGTTATTTTTTCGTCTATCGGCGGCAGATACTGAAGACTCATTGTCAACTCTGTCGGAAAGTCTTTTATCTTGGCCTCGTCCTTCTGCTTCTCCGCTTGAATAAGATTCTGCGTGGATAGAGAAAAAAAAAACAAAAAATTAAAACTTGTTTAATTTTTGACAGGGTGAACGAGAAGGTAAAAATAAAAATACAAAAATTCACTCACGACGGTCGAAGCTGTGTCCATGCTCTCGAAGTGCTGAGCGTTGTTCGAGTTGAGGGAATCCCTCTGAGACTCCGGAACCTCGCAGATGCTTCCTGCGCAAATTATTTTTTTTTTCTTGTACAACTAAACAATTTTTTAACATTTTTGGCTTCGTTCGTGTAATTTTGGACAATCGGAAAAATTTATTACCATTTTCATAGAGGCTCCCCAATCGCCAGGAGCGATAACTCACGTCGCCCAACTTTATGTTGTCGTTCGACTGACCGTTGTATCGCACTTCCGTTGACTGCTTATCCGCCTTTGCTTTATCTAACGAAGGAAAAAACGAAAGTAACTCGTATTAATCCGTAAGTGCAGCTACAAAGTAAAAAAAGATTTGTACATTTAACGAACCTTTTTTGTCCACAAACGTCCACAATTATTTTGTGGTTAATTTCACAAAAATATTTGTAAAATTGACAGACATTGTCGTAAAATGTACAAGATTTTTTTTGTAAAATTAACGTGAAAAGAATTGTGGACTATTGTGGACGAGAAAAGTTGGTACCTATTTTTCTGTGCATGCTATAAAATTACAATAATGAGGTGATGGGGAAAAAAATGATCAGAGATAAAAATGGGTTACAACGATATAACAGGGTATTTATTTGCGGTGATCGTTAATGACCATAAAAAAAATTGCGATAATTCAATGGCACCACTCTATGATTTGCTCATCCGTTTTCTCACCTCGAATCTCGTCGAAAAGTTACGTGAAAACCAATCTTCCGAAAAATTCGTGTTCCAATTGATTTTTAAATTCCATCTAGCGCGCTCAACATCCTGGCTCCAGATATCAATATTTTCCCGTCCGAAATTTCGCGATGATTTTTATATACATTTTTTTCAACGTTACTTCTTCGCGTGTAATTACGTAACACCGATGTGTCCGTCATCGGGTGCAGTAACACGAGGTAAAATGGTATGCGTGACGCTTGGCGAACGGAGGCGTAACGTCTCGAGTGAACAGCGGATAAGATATACCGCGAGTAATATACATGCCGATATTACGGGCTCGAATACGTAACCGTGTAGCTCCTACATATGTACGGTATTCCCCGTGGGAATTAGTCGACACGAAAGAATAAAAAACCGAACAAAAAATGAAAATTTAAAAGAAAATTTCTCATAATTTCTTCGTAATCGGGAATCAACGAAGATAATTCAATTACGAATTTGCGACGTTATTTTGATCGATCCATGGAGTGAAAAAAAAAATACCAACAACAACTGGGCCAATTTATCCGAGCGCTAAACCGGGGTTTGTTCGGCGATTAACTTGACTACATTCGCGATAAGCGGGTATTACGTGTGTCGAAAGGAAGCGAAACTGTGGTCTGGAACGGCCGATGCGAGTGGGAACGTGAGGTGAAGATTAAAGGTCCGATCGTGCCGGCCCAATGCACGTGTAAAGTGTTCTCACCGGCCAGGTGCCGCCTCAGCACGAGCGAGACTTCGAACACTCGTTCATCATTAACGGTCGATCAATAAAAGTTGCTCCGAACGAAGGTTGCAACACGCACACTTACACATGGCCATATATGAGACGAGAGAGTAATTATCGCAAGTAGACAGCTTACTTCGTCGTCGTACGCATTCGTAGCCGAGACAGCCAGGTGTGAAGAAGCAAACGGCGACCAAGAAGGTGAGCAGCAACGCTCCGGCGCCGATTCCGATCAGAACAATCCGGCCCAATGGGCCAAATAGGTCGTCGTAAAACATTCACTGCAAACAATCACACGAAAATACTTTATCGAGTGTTACAGAAAAAAAAAGCCGAAGAATATTACGAAAATTGCCAAATGTTTGACGATCAAACATTGGCTACTCTTCATCACGTAGCGATAATAGAATAAAAAGGAAAAAAATGTCCCGATGTTGATTATATATGGAATGAGCTGGTAACGAGACGTTCGGTTATATGGTGATATGTGAAGAGGAATTTTGTCCAGACGATTGTCGAATACTTGAGGAAAATTATCGATTTTGTTTTTCAACGGGAAAACTGCTTCGGACTCGAAGGGTTAACGCGTATATTTTTGAGTTCCTTTAAGATTATGGCATTTTAAGTTATTTTAGGGGGTTTTTTCTGAGGGACCAATTGGATCTCTTTCATCGACCAGGATATCTGGCTGGAGATCCGGACGAGCGAATTAAATTATACATTTTTATATTTACTTGGCTGCACGACTATCAACAAACCAAACTCAATCGCAAGAAATAGAAACACCAATAAAGCCCTCAGCGGTTTTTCCTCGCAGCAGAAGTTTAAAAAAATGGCCAAATGTTTAACTATCAAACATTAGTCATTGTTCGTCATGTCGCAATAATGAATACAAAATAAAAAAAGACCTAATGTGAATCTATATATGGGATGAGCTGGTAACCAGACATTCGTTTATATTGTGGTATGCGAAGAGGAATTTTGTTCAGACGATTGTCGAGTACTTGAGGACAATTATATATATTTTTTTTTCAACAGGAAAAAGGCTTCGATCTTGAAGTGCTAGCGCGTGGATGTTTAAGTTCCGTTAAGTTTCGCGCATTTCAAGTTAATTTAAGCAGCCGTGCTTCCTTCGATTGGCCAGGATGCCCGGTTGAAAGTCTAGACGAATAAATTAAACGATCAATTTTTAGATTTATTTTGCTGCACAACTATAAATAATTCAAAACGCAATCACAAGAAATCGAAACACCAACAAAACCCGCGGCAGTTTTTCTTAGCAGCGGAAATTGCCTCACTCACGACTTCTCGAATGATTTGCATTTTTATTCCGAATTTGAAGGGCTAAAGCGTGGATTGTTAAGTCCCTTTAAGATTCGCACATTTCAAGGTAATTTAAGAAGTTATTTCTAATAGACCGATAGGAATTCGATTCCTTCAACTGGCCAGGATGCCCGGCTGGAAGTCCGGACGAGTGAATATAACGATAAATTTTTATATTTATTTTACTGCACAACTATGAATAATTCAAAACGCAATCGCAAGAAATAGAACCACCGACAAAGCCCCGCGGCGGTTTTTCCTCGCAGCGGAAATTGACTCACTCACGACTTCTCGAATCATTTGCATTTTTTACTTCGCACTCGCGATATCCACTCTCCTCTTGTTCGTATGCGCCGTATTGATCGCCTTTTCGTTTATTTATTTTTATATTTGTTTCCGCACATCGAGAACGAACACTTGTGTCGTCGAAACTGGACGTTTTCCTCCTAGACGGTTAAAGATCGAGCCGCCCGGACGCCTCGTGTGTCTTGGCTCGCCGGTAAACCGATACATAATGAGAGGCAGCGGCGAGGATCGCAGGCTACTCGGCTTCGGCACACTTATTTTTTTTTTTTTTTTTTTTTCATTCACCGACCAGCTGACAATGCGAGGAAAACGCGCATTAAAGTAACGAGCGAGACACACTTGCGTCCTTGAACGACCTGGCCTACCACGAACACCGAGCCGATGAAATCCCATTGGTCTTCACTTTTTTTTTCGTAGGAAACTTCGTGTACTTTCGAAGCGCGCTACCGCAGGAGATCCATGAAAATGACATTGTCGTCGCATAAGTTACACATCCAGACCGGGCTCCTTGGGCGGGAAAGAAAAAGTTACCGGGCAAAGACTCCCCACCCTTTCCCGCCGGTTGGCGACTCGTGCCGTGTACTGTTAGATCGTCACGGACAAACGCTAATCGCCCCCGCACTCACGGCGTAACGCAAATTACGACCATTATCACAGCGTGGCCACCTGGAGCGACGCGCTGGTTCCGTTACGAATTTGAAGTAATAGACGAGTCGCTGGGACGCGCCAGCGTCGCTGGCTTACGTCTTCTAATCACTGTACTGACAATACCGGAAGTAAAGTGATAAACAAACTAGTGACTGCCCGGATTTTGTAATATTAATAATAATAATCATGATAATTATAATAATAATAAAGAACACGACCCGACCCAGTGATTGGGAGGTTTTACAGTTGCAAAGAACGTCGAATGGTTACGTGGATGACGGAAACGCTGCGGTTATGATTAATCTGAAAGAAAATATGAATTCGTTTAACTGAAATTTAAACATGGAACTTTGGATCTTCGAACCTTACGAATTTAAAGTAAGAGACGAGTCGCTAGGACGCGCCAGCGTCGCTGGCTTACGTCTTCTAATCACTGCACTGACAATACCGGAAGTAAAGTGATAAACAAACTAGTGACTGTCCGCATTTTGCAATATTAATAATAATAATCATCGTAATTATTGTAATAATAAAGAAAACGTCCCGACTCAGTGATTGGGAGGTTTTACAGTTGCAAAGAACGTCAAATGGTTACGCGGATGACGGGAACGCTGCGGTTATGATTAATCAGAAGGAAAAAATGGATTCGTTTAACTGAAATTTCACAACGGAACTTTGGGTCTTCTCGTAGTGTAAGGAATCATTGGCGCGTATATTAAATTCGGTAACTGCAGGAGCTCAGTGGAAAACCGTAGAGAGTTCTTTTTGCTCTTAAATTTTATTGCCAATTAGCAGAAAAACAATCTGATACGGAAGAATTTTTTTAACGGAAGGAAGCTATCTATCTTTTTGTTGCTGAAGATTTTTTTATTTACGAAAAGATTTCACTCGAAGACTCCATACGTAATGTTTTCCCGACTTTTTCCCTGTCTACAAAATTGTGCGGACTTTCTTCCACCCAATTGTTTATAAATAATCTATTATTTTACTTAAAAACTCGTCGAAGCATATCCTAATCGCCGATGCGTGCGGCATCGGGAAATAGCGAGCGTGCACTATGCACGTTTAGTTACTGTCACGGGATGAGCGTCGCGATGCATGTGACATTGTTGCGTTTATGTAAAAAACGCGTTGATCATTTGTCGATCACGTGACGCGATATGCCCAGTGACTTCCGGATTTGCAGGCGCAGCGGGATACGCCGAAGGTCGTGTCCCAGATCATTTGGATCATTGAGATAAAACGAGGGTCGAGTACTTTTAAAAAAAAATCTCGCGCTGTCACCGAAACTCCGGTAACAAAAAAGAATAGATGAAAACTTCTACGTTTCTGCTAATAATTTTCGAACATATTTCTTACGACAATAATTTTCTTTTTTTTAGCACACTCTCAAGACAATTTAAACTCGCGACGAATGCAGCGGATTGCGCCTATCGCTGACGCTTCGACCATTGCAATATTTACGATCCTCCGAACAGCCGCATGTATATAGATATAGGCCACGAGCCGAATGCGTGCAGCGCATACGGAACTTCGCGGCGTTGTGACGAACGTTAACTTTTCTGAGACGCACTTTTAAGCCGTCTCAAACAGCTACAGTACAGATAAAAAAATTAGGTATAAAGAAAATAAATAAAAAATAATAAAAGAAAATCAGGAAGAAGCGTGAGCTGCACCAACGATTCGATAATCAGCATACTCACTCGACTACGAACATGTCCCGTAACAGTGAAATCGGCTCCGATCCCGCGGGTCCCAAAGCACTAGTCCAAATCCCAACCTTTTAATCCTTAATCAACCGAACGTTCAAGATAATTCTTTTTTGTTTTTGTTTAAAAAAAAATTCTGAACGGTTATTTTTTATTTTCGTCCTCAAAGCATCGACGATAATGTTTTTTTATAATGAGCAAAATTTATCGGAACGATAAACGAAAGAACCGCGACGACTTGTGCGCGCTATCCAGCGCCTTCTGCTTCGACTATCCGTAACGCCTGCCCGCGGCAGCGCGGCTCTTCCGTCGTACACATTTATACACACGTGTACAAAACTTGTGTACACTTTAGGCCTCGTGTGTACGTAACTTTGTCGGTTGTGTTCCACGTACGTACGCGCCCGACGCGACTATCGCATATACGGAACGCCGCGATTCATGCGGGCTGAGCATATACGCCTCTTACCACTACCGAGCGTCGACTACTGAAAACCCCGGTCAGAAACGTCGTCGCGCACTCGCGTGTTATCGTTGATAATTCACCAACACATTGACGAGAATCTTTTTAGTAGAATTTTATCCGGTCTCCCTGTCGTCGAAGCCGCCCGCCTTCGTCGTCGCGGTCGCGTTGCTCAAACCGTCACCTACGTTGCTGCGCACGTAATAACATACCGCTGCGCTTTTCTTCGACTTGTTATTTAGAATCGCCGGGACACGCACGGGAGTTGCGAGAAAAAACATGTGCAGACCTACGCCATCACCTACACGTGACATTTATTATCAATGAAGAAATTAAATCGCCGCAAAGATGGATGGAGCGAGGGGGCTGATGCTTGATTGGCTCGGGCGAAGATTCCTGTAGTGCAATTTAATGCGAAAGGAACGACGACTCGACCCCAGGTGGTCACGCCTATTTTTAGTGACTTGGTTCGTCACAGACGGTCGGTCAGTCAGCGACGTTCATTGCGAATCTTGGAAAAAAAAGATCGGGTTTTTAGGTTCGTTTGAGGAGAAATGAAAACGCCAGTTTCTGCCCAATGGGAAGAATCTGTGATCGTATCCGCAAAATTGTTTGTTCAAAAGTTATGGTGTTTAGAACAGAACGTGTACTTGATCGGCTCCGGTGAAGATACCGTAGTGGGATTTTATGCGAAACGAAGAATGATTCGACCCTAAGTTGTCACACCTATTTCTAGCGACTTGGTTCGTCACATACGGTTTGGGAGAAGGCAACGTTCATTGCTCTGCGAATCTGAGAAAAATCCTGTTTTTGGGTCCGATTGTGGTGAAATGACAATGGCAGATTCTGCCCAATGGGAAGAAGCTGTGATCATATCTGAAAAATTGTTTGTTCAAAAGTTATGATATTTATAACAAAACGTGTACTTGAATGGCTCATGCGAAGATACCGTAGTGCAATTTTATGCGAAACGAAGAACGGCTCGAGTCTGGGTCGTCACACACGGTTCGTCAAACCGAGACGTTCATTGCTCTGCGATTCTTGGAAAAAAAATCGTATTTTCAGGTTCACTTGTGGAGAAATGAAAACGTCAGATTCTGCCTAACGGGAAGAAGCTGTGATCCTATCCGAAAAATTGTTTATGTAACTCATGCATGAAAAGCACTTTTTGTGTCTGCCGAAAGTGACGTAAGTGGCGCTTTATAGCCAAGTGTACTTGTGCATGGGTACGTTTTGATAATTATATCAAAGGCTCCTTTGAATGTTTTTTTAGTGTGTGCGTTTAGTGACAATCCTAAAAAAATGTGTATCTCAGTTCAGCTGAGATACATATATACATTCGTGCATAGTGAGTGGTTTTCGTTTTCGAACCCATTCCAACGTAAATGAAAGCGGTTATCGAACTACATGTTATTTCGTACGTCGCGCGCGATATGCATATTTTAATTTTTTTTATAAATGTCCCAACACAAACTGGAAATGTCCTGGAAATTGTCCTTGAATATCCTTAAATTTTGTACAGACTTTTTACTGGACGCCATGGTACCCTGAAGAACCAGGGAAACGCAGGGCTACCGATGATTCACTGGACCGCTCGATGGCAATTCAGTGGCAATCCAAAATGTTTTAAAATTCACTTTAAAACTCTCATCGCGGCTTCAGAAAAAGCAGATAATTCTGAGAGCTCGAAGATCCGTGCTCTGTGACTTTTACAACATGGCCATTGGTTCGGTACGCTGTTACCACTTCCGGAAAAAAGCCTGGTCGTGACACGGTGATGTGCAGCGCGCTGGTTGTACCGTACACGCATGTACGCGATAGAAATATCGGTGTGGATAGTAAAAGGGAAATCGGCGAGGAAGACAGTACGAACGAGCGGTTACCTGCACGCGGTTCTAGTGGCACGGAGACCGCCCACGATATCGCAATGATAATAGCGATATAACGCGGCTGGCAAGACAGTTTGCCTCCTTGCGGACCACGAATCATGACAACGTATGCAAAACCGGGATGGAAAACCGTCGTACGTCGTACCGCTTCTTTATTGCAGAGGAATTTCGTTTATCCGAGGTAATGCGGGGAGAGCGTACCTCGGATAAGTGAAATCTCGAAGAACTCGCAAAAGAGTGCCGACACTATAAAAGACAAAAAAAAAAAGTTCCACCCCCTATCTACAAAGAGGTGTGTGACGATATTTGCATCGACCGTTCGGTAATGTATACCGCACCCTTTGTCGTCCTGTTATTCATGCTATTATTAGACGGCGATGACGACACGATGTGAGATGACATGACCAAAGATCGTGGGCAAGTTCGTTCGGTCCGTGTCGCACGAGTCTTCGCCAAGAGTTTGAAACCTGACTGATTTCGATTTACCGGCCGGCGTAGAATCGTGTTATGCAACAATTCTCTTTATAATTAAATAAAAATAGCATCATTTTTGTCGTGACCTTGTGTCGTGTGCATGTATGATTATTTACCCGACGAATGTGAAATTCATCGGCAAATTCAAATTTTTTGGATAAAAATGCAAAAAATTATTTTTTCATTCATTCGTTAATGGAATCGATTGGGAAACGTGCCACTCGAAAACAATGGCAGAGGTTTTAATTTGATATCTCGACGTTTTTTGATGTTTTGACAAAATTTCGGTTTCTTAACATATAGAACAGATTTCGAAAAAAAAAATTCATTTCATTATTTGCGTCCCGAGGGAATCTTGAAAATGTGACGATCGTGTCTAATCGGGGAAAAAATTACCAAGACCGGAAAAAAAAGACTGTGATCGAAACCGCGGTTCGGAACGACTAGGTATGTCGGCAACGCTTTTCGAGGATGCATTTCCAGTTGTAGAGGATGAAACGACCCGATACATCGTAAAGACGATTGTGACATCGGTGGAAAGTGAGAACCGAATTATTTCGCAGTCCCAGTGAAAACCGTAACCGGTAATATCGCCAAACGATCGAACCTACGAATAAAATGATCTATGGAGAGACATGCTCGATCATAGATCAGTAGCGCAAGGTCGTTCAGAAGCGACGCGTCGGCGACCCCACGGAGAGGAAAACCACTTTTATTTTCATGCGCAAGTGCGCGGGGCGGGGAGAGGAGCTGCCTAGATGCTGTCTTCTGTAATCCGAGGTCTACTTGCACGCACCGCCACAATTGAATGGCTATGTCCAGCTACCTGCTGCACCGATTATGTATCAACATGCTGAATGAACTGAAGCCTTCGGAACTTCTCGGGTATACGAAACGCAGCCGCGGGAAAACACACAGGCGGAGAGAGTCGGAACGGCTTACGCGCGTTACTCGACCGCGCGCTCATGGCGCTGACCTCGATCCTCGATCCCCGATCCATGAGCCGCAATCGCCGCGACTCTCCTTTCACTTCAAAACTATCTTCCCGGATTTCTTTACGCACCGGCGACGTCAGTTAGCGGACGCCTCTACACCGAGACTGTCGTTCGCTTTAACTCTCAGAAATCGTCCCGGCGATCCGTCGATAAATTCGACGATCTTTCACCGATTTGTGCGACAGTTCACCGGGATCGACAGGTACACGAGTAAAAAGTACCGCCCGCTTAGAAATTGCGATCTACAGAAATTCGTCGATAGAATCGGTTGAGGAATACGCGTTAAGAAACGGAAAGAAAAAAATTGTTCGATTTGTGAGAGCTTATAATTAAAATATGATTTACGTCGAGCGATTATAGTGACACATTTTTTTGTCAATTGGGTTTATTAATTCCTGCAGATTGCAGTGATATTTAAAAAAAAATTGGCGCGCAATCATCTTTTTCATTGATCACTCGCCATTGATATACAGACTTTTTTTCCTCGTACAAAATTCGACCGGATTCATTCAACTTTACCGTTACCTGTGCCTGATTTCCTTTCGCGCATCTTCGGCACCCGCCGCGCTACTGATGCAGACCGCTCGATCATGCAGCACTTTGGATAGCCTCGATCGTTGAAGCAAAAAAAAAAAAAAATTACCGAAATAATCATGAAGGCTACCCTACTGAGGCTCAGCATTTTACTGCTCTTCTACGATTGTGAGTATACGTGCAACCGTGTTTTTATATTCGTGACTACATTAATTCAGAGATTTCGGCCTTCGCCTAGTTATCTCGTCGAGCGTCTCTCGCGAGCTCGTGTAAATCCTTGAAAAAAAAAACGACTTCGGAATCAGTTGTAACTAGGCAAAAAGCGACATCTCCAATTCTATTGCTGCACAACGATTGCCGATGATTTAAGTCCAAAGTTCTTTTCCATTGAAATTTCTTTTTACTGAGATGGAACTTTCCGGAATAAAAATATGAATAATATACAATATATAAATTTTGTTTCCCTTTCCATCAATGATCTTTTATTAACGAATTAATGTTGTATGATTCGATAACAACCAATAAAATCTCAAGTATGGCACACTGTAAAAAAAAAAAGTAAATTAAATGTACCTGACTGAAAGTTTTTATGCAAAAACTGGTACATTAAATGCAATATTTTCCTTAATATATATTTTTTCGAATATTTTTAATAATTGATAATATAATATTTTATTTATTGAATTGTCATGAAAAATTAATGAACTTTTAGTGTAAAATTAAAGTAAATTATATACAGGAAAGTATTTCTGAAGTTTTTGATATACTGTACGTTAATTTTTCATCACAAATGTACATGAAATTTAATGTACCAGTTTATGCATAAAAACCTCCAGTGCCAGTACATTAAATTTCATATAAAATTTCTTCACAGTGCATAGATGAAATTCCGATGCTCAAAACCTAATTGATTTTTTAATTTTATTTTTTATTTTAATTATTATATTAAATTTAATTTTTATTACTTTTTTTTCGGCAGGTACAACAGCGTTCATTATTCCCGAGGAAGTTCCGACCGTACTTTCCCTGATCTACTCGAACATCCCGCCGATAAAAAAAGGCAAGTGGTTAATGGATAAAATCTCGTAAACATGAAATCTAAAAAGAATGTTCCGCCACTTCGCGCGTGTCTCGGATTTGCATCACTTTACGTCAGAGAGCGGACAATGAGGGAGAGAGAAGCGGACACTCACTTTCACCTCTCTGTTGGTATTATAGTGAGAAAAACTGTGTGTACACCGTAAATGTGTATATTCAGGAAACTCGAGGTTCGCGTGATGTCGAGTGTCAACTTGTAATTACAGTTGTAAAGTACTCTCCGCCCTGGTATAACCGTGCGAAATTCTCTTTGCCACGCGAACTTCTTAATAACACTATAAAATAACTTTTACTTTTACGGTAATGCACGAACACACTCACACCGCACAGGAACCGACTCAAGACTCGGGGTCGGCTTCAGGCTTGGTGAACACGCCGACTTCCAGATCGTCGTCGAATTGGGACCGCAGAAGGAAACGGAACCGATTGGCAATACCGACGCAAAAAGAAGGCGCATGGTCAGCATTTTTTTAATAAAAAAAAGTAAAAATTTTGCCGCTGAGATAAATTGTGTTAATGATGGAAATTTGTATGATTCTCGTGTCCGGTCATCGCCAGGCGACTTTCGGCGCGGCTATGAGAGGAGAGCTCGGACCTTGGGCCCAATCAGTCGCTAAATATCAAATGCAACTCAGGATACAGAAGGAACTGGAGAGAATCAGGCAACTCGACGACAAGCTGGCGAGGAATAAACTTGAGAATGGCGAGAAGATCGATCTTAAAAAGGTAAATTGTTGAAGCGTGTTTTAGTAGAAAAAGGTAAAAAAAAAACTGTTTGTTTTCATTAATAAAAAAATATGTTTCTGTATCTATATTTCAGGCGTCCAGTGACGACTGGTTGTCAAAGTGGAGCAAAGGAGCCGATCCGTCGTACGAAAAGAATTCGTCGGTAAAAGTCCCGCCAACGCGGACGTTGACATTGAACGTTAAGAACGATCGACGCGTAGCGGGAAATGGCAATTTCGAGGACAAGAAAGACGATCTGCAGAAGCTGTTTAAGCCCCAGCCAACGAGATAGAAATTTCGGTCGGACACTTATCGTCGAGGGATCAATAAGGGATCAAATTTTTCACGGGGGTTTCGTCGAAGCGACGCTAGGGGTTGATGCAAATTGGGGCGAGGGCGCGCTGTCGTAGCTCGAGAGGGGATGTTTCGGCTGTTGGGGCCGTTCGCAGAGAACCGGCGGTCGGTTAGTTTACCTACAGTCGGTACACTCGGTGATTTGCAGGTGTGTGCGGAGCGTGACTCGCTGAATATGTAGATTTCTGTATATTCATTTTTTACCACTTGTACAGTTGTACATATATGACTAATATGCGATATCGATGACGAGCCGTAATATATAAATTAATAAATTAATAAATTAATTAATACATAAATAACAGTTATGTATTGTGTTTAATATCAGTTATGACCGAGGCTTGTAGGAACTCGGGGTGAGTTGGGACCACAGCAGTTAACCCTTTATAAGCTTATCCCTATAGGCTTATAAATGGATCTATAAAGGGATATATCTCTGCCCCTGCTCCCACTCTTAGGCTCTACCGTAGTAACGCGCGGTGTGAATCAATCAATCTTTAAGGTCTGACTTGCCACAGTGTGAACTCTTGTGTCTCAGTGCTATAATCGTTGCGATTGACCACCAATTGATTTACTGTCGTGGTTCTAAATTATCTCGCGTTCCTACTAAACCAGGTCTGCCCCATTAAGTATTTTGTTTTCATTATTGCAAAAGTCGGAAAACATTGCATTTGCAGATCAGGCATTTCAAAATCATGCACGATTTCGAAGTTATGATTTTCGTTGATTGACAGCCTCTGTGAATTTTATTCGTGCGTCGATGCGATCGGAAACAAATTGTGATATAGAATTAATCACATCCGCATGAAATGCATATATGTGCGCAAAAAGTTATTGCATTCGGATAATTTTTCTACGATCGAGCCGACAAAAAAATAAATTGAAACGGGGGAGAGCAGGCCAAAAGGAACCGACATTAATTTCAGATGGGACTTTTTTCAAGTCCCACGGAAAATTTGTAAAAAAAAAAAATAGTCCGTTTTGCCCCGCTCTCCTCTATGCGCAACGGAGGAGACGAGAAATACGATCAGTTGCTTAGACACTTTTATTGCGTTATATTACATGAATTAATTATACTATATATATATAATTTTATATATAATATATATATATCACGAAGAGTAATTACATTTGGTATCTCCTTGCTCGCAAAAATCATCGATTAATCCATAACGATTGGTTATCTTTTTTTTTTTATCTCATCGAAATCTTAGAGATTTACTTACTAGTACAACCTGACTTTACGATAACTTGGGAGACACGCTTTCGAAAGATATAGATACACCCACAGTCCTAATTACAATATTTTACATCGTTCGGGATCTTCAGATTTGGTTTTTACCAACTGCCTCTCATCCCGAAGCAATAAATTTTCGGCAATCGTTCGAATGAAAATTACAATTCCATTCAGTGTTGAATAACCGTCGGAGCAAAAGTGGCTTCGTTTCTCTTACTCAGATTATTATTATTATTTTTTTTTTTGCGTACTCTCGATCCGGTAAAATTTTCCGAATCTTATCACGTAACGTTGATCTCCTCGTCGTCCTCGTTGTCCGTGCAATCCTCCTGTCTTTTGGGGCTGGCGAGTGGGCTGGCGTCGCTGAGATCCATCCTCGGTTTGTCACCGTCCGCGTCGCTCAGGTCCGGGTTAGGGTTGTTCTTGTTCGGCAGAGTTTGCTCCCGAGAACCGCCGGTCGCCAGCAACTGCCGTTCCTTGTTGTTTCGCCATTTCATTCGACGATTTTGGAACCATATCTTCACCTACGACAGAGCCCAAAACACACTTCGTTAATACCCGACAATTCACATTTCCACGTATCGTAACTTCATTCATAAATACCCTAAAATACATAATCTTTTTCAACGTGGACCAACATAAAATATCCTCCGACGCGAGCACATCGGCGAGGAAAATGAAAATTCAGCGGGCTCCATTCTTCATCGTGCACGGTGCTCTTTTATGCCCGGCTCTCTGTGTGGGTGTTTTTTTATCGCTAAAAGAAAGCCGATAGAGTTCACTCCGTGGCGGTGGGTTTCGCCGAAGCGATATCGAGAGAAATGACGGGGAGTTAAACGGGGATTACAGTTCGCTAAACGTTCCGTCGGGCATACTCAGCGACGGGGGTTTATTTCAATCTGCGGAGCGGGGGGGTGCTTTGAAGGTACTTTCGCCTTACCGTCGTCTCTCGCACCCTCTCGATCCAATCGGATCGTTCCGGGTCCCGCCCTATCGCCAATCGTTGCTCCGGACCGCAGTGGAAACAGCCGAGTTCTCGTCTCCCTCGCTACCACCGAGCTTCGATATAGTTTTCTCGCGATCGTTTCTCTGTCTTGCCTGCCGTACGTTTATCGAGTCAACGCGGCGCTTTTCCACCCCCTTAACTCGGGAATACTGACGGCGCCGGGTATTGAGTCCGCAAAGACAGCACTCCTATATCCGCAACGTTAGAGAGGGTATGCATTACCTAAACCCCTTCTCACCCCCTTATCACCCGCCCCCTCCCATATCCTCGAAGGGTTTACACACGAGATCCACGCATCGCCGTTCAACGGGCAAACGTCAAACGCACAAGTTTCCCTCGATTTGTACCTCGCGCACAGTCCCCCTCGAAATTCAGACGAGCCGAATACTCAAACGCTCATGGTCCGGTAACCATCAGACCGGCGGATGTGTGTTGACGCGCGCGTGTGTCGCGGCATGTAAATTTCGGTACGAATTCCATCGATTCGATATTTCCATAAATGTCTGCCAATGCGCGTTCCCTCGACACCAAAAGCAATCGATGGAAAATCGAATTGGAATTTTTTAGAGATGCCTCAAGCATCTTTGGGAACGACGTGCGCGAGACAATTGCGAGGAATGTAGTTGGAAAATTTGGCGTGTGGAATGGAATAAATTTCATTCCGTGAGCGTAAATTCAGGCTTTGGAAAAAATAGCTCATAAAATGGAATAAATTCGATACCATGAGCTTAAATTGAACCATTGGAAAAATTAGCCCGTGGAATGAAATAAATAATATGTCACGAGCCAAAATTCGATCATCTAAAATTTTAGTCTATGGAATGGAATAATTTCCGTTTCATGAGCTAAAATTCTACCGTCGGAAAAATTACCTCATAGAATGGAATAAATTCTATTTCATGAGCGAAAAACCTACAGAATGGAATACATTTTCCAGTGTATACACATCGGGACCAAGATTTCAGAGGGTCGCCGCCATCGTAAAGTACATGTATAATGAAGGTTGCGGTGTACAGTACAGCAACAGCGTGCACAGCGAATTTTGCACTCCCTAAAGGGCCGCCTCCGGCATATATATCCTCGCGGATGCTGGCGGTGCCTGCGGCGGCGAAACGTTGACCCCCGGCACCAGCGGCAACCCCGTTGCGGATTGATTTTATATATCCCCGTGCTTTCCAAATTTTCATTTGGATACCGGAGGCGTGTGCAGTTGACACCTCGACTCACCACCGTCGGGGTTTTTGCGCTACCCTCTCTCTTTCTCCAGCTCGCTCGCTCGTTTATACATCGCTCTATATATACACACAGGACGCCCTCGTCCCTTCGCCCGCAACGAGGAACGTGTCAAATTTTAACCGACAGCCGATCGAGGGTGCGGGACACGCCGCGATTTTTCGATAGAATAAAGAGCAAACTCCCAAAGGGAATGAACAATTTGGCGTGTCGTTTGATATTTTTTATTTTCTTTATTTTCATTTAAAATTAGAAAACTTGTTTTGTCATTAAACAATGAAATGGATAGTCCATTTGCGGATGTAGAATCTGCTTCCGATGGCATAAATTCGTAACGCTTAAGAACGTACCGATAATCGAATGTTTCGTCGGGGATTTTGATTAAATGGAATGTTTCGATCAAAATAATTTCGGGGTGTCGCGAGAGAAATTGTTGCTCTGCTATATCTGCTCGGGTTCCTTCATCTCTTTGTTTCTTCGCCTCCCGTACGGTGCTCGAGAGCGTTTAACACACGTCTCCGAGAAAGCGAGAGAGCTATAAGCGGTTACGATAATTTTATTTATTTATTTTTATTCAAAAATCGAAAACCTATTTTGTCATCAATTAATGAAATCCGTAGTCCATCTCCGGATGTAAAATCTTTTTCCAATAGGCTCTCAATTCGTAACGCTTAACCACCATACCGATAATCGAATGTTTTGTCGGGGATTTTGATTAAATGGAAAGTTTGGACGAAAATAATTTCGGGATGTCGCTAAAAAGCCCTGAGCGGCAATGACATTTTTGTTTTGTTTTTAATTCAAAAGTCGAAAACGTATTTTGGCATTAATTAATGAAATCGACAGTCCATCGCCGGATGTAAAATTTGTTTTCGATGGGCCCCAATTTGTAACGCGAAACACCGTGCCGATAATCGAATGTGTTATCGGGGGATTTTAATTAAATGGAAAGTTTGGATCGAAATAATTTCGGAGTGTCTCGAAAAAGCTATGAGCGGCAATGACATTTTTGTTTTGTTTTTAATTTACAAGTCGAAAACCTATTTTGTCATCAATTAATGAAATCGACAGTCCATCGCCGGATGTAAAATTTGTTTTCGATGGGCCCCAATTTGTAACGTGAAACACCGTGCCGATAATCGAATGTGTTATCGGGGGATTTTAATTAAATGGAAAGTTTCGATCGAAATAATCTCGGGGTGTCGCGAGAGAAAATGTTGCTGCGCTATATCGGCTTGGATTCCTTCATCTCTTCGTTTCTTCGCCTTCCGTACGGGGCTCAAGAGCGTGTAACACGCGCGCCCGAGAGAGCTAGAGAGCTATGAGCGGCGGGGTGATTGATTGTCCCGTCAGCAGCAGGCACGGAAAGCACCGGAGAGGACCAGCAGAAGTAACAAAGCGTCGTGTAGGTCGTACACAGACGATCTCGGTAAGGCGATTCCATTCGTTGTACGCACACACAAGCGATGTGTATGTTTCCGCCGGTGGCCGAGCAAGGTATCGCCGTGCGACTCTCGCACGTACACCTTCTTGTCGGCAAAGTTGAATTGACGTGCGCCGTACGCAATGCGGGTCGCGTTGAAAATTGTCGAGTGCCGGGCCGCACGTTCTTTGACTCCGAAAAATGTACTCGACACACAAGTCATTCCGGAACTGCGGGAGGTTTATTAAATTCAGTGGCCAGTGGAAAACTTGATAATGGACATTCCTTAAAATTTACTGGATGCTGATAGTTTTTTTTTTTTTATTTTTAGAATCGTTATCGTAAAAAAAAATGGTGGAGCTGTGTTGACTGATAGAGAGACTCGTTTTATTCGTGAAAAAAGGTGAGTGTGTTTAACAAACACTTCTCATCGACAAAAGTTCGCGACTCTTTTTTATAATTTTATAAATTTTAAAAAAATCAAATGTGCAGTTCATTGAAAATTGTCGAGTGCCGGACGACTCGTTCCCTGATTCCAAAAAGTGTCTTCGATACAAAATTACTTCCGGAATTGCGGAAGGTTTATTTTATTAATTAACCAACGAAGAAACTTGATAATGGACATTCTTCAAACTCTACTCCGTGCTGATAGTTTATATTATTATTTTTTTATCCATTTAATCATTATCCTAATTTTTAAAAATTCGTGGAGCTATATAGGCAAGAGATCGATGAACAGCAACATTCTTTTTTTTAAATATGTTTCCAGACTACCGGATTAGAATTTTTTTCTAAAATAACATTACAACATTATTAGGTACGCATTGAAAAAATAAAATCGAGCTGTGCCCATACATTTTCGAAGATATTCCGAGTTGAAGGAGCTTCGACCTGTATATGAATAGATACCTACACGGTAAAAATATTTTGTTCGAAAATTAATTAACAGTATTGGAAGCTTTTTTACATAAACCGTTTCTGAAATTTCAAACACATGTGCGTTGCAATTTCACTGTAAAATTTGTATTTTTCATGAACATTTTTGTAAATTTCAAGCAAAAGATTTGTAATTTTAATATCTGGTATTTTTATTTTACAAACAAAGTACATTGATGTTTGATTAATATGAGTAATATTAGCAAATTTCAAGTTCCAGTACATTAAATTTACAATTTATTTTTACAGTGTAGGCCTTAACCATGGCTAGCAACATCCCCCCCCCCCCCCATTAAGAAACGAGCATCTGTGGCCTAATCCCTTAACAAGAAAAAAAAAATAAGATAGTGGACAAGAAATATCTGTTAAATGTCCAAACCCCTCTTTCCGATCCGTTGATCGAACGCCTCAACCTAGCAGCTCCGACATCGAAATTTGATCCCCATTTCGGTCCCTCGAGCTCACCAGAATCCGCCCGATAGTTTCAGTAGTCTCGTACTCGTCCCGAATACACGATAGCTATAACGCAACACGTATAGAGTCGCTAAATGGTTGCGAGGAACCCGACCGCACGGATAGAGCGTGGATTAGGCATAATGACATCTGAAACGCTTTATAGAGTAAGCGCGAGTGGGTAATCGTTAAACGATTGGCTGGAGCCCCGGCGCCCTCGTACCATCTACAGTCGGTCCCCATCCTCTCCGAGGATTGCACGGCACGGCACCGCGAACGACGTCGGTTCGACGACGCCGACGCCGCTCCGGCCACCTCCGAGCGTCGTACGCCGTTTAACTCAACCCCTACGGCCCGTCTCGCCGGCAGAGCCACCCCTCTTTCGCGGCGGGAGCCGAGGAGGCTCATCCGCGATGCCACGAGAAACCCTCCAGGTCGTTCTCCGTGCTTCCCTCGCACACTCGGGCCTTACCGTGGTGCCGCCATCTGGCGCCGTTTAATAAAAGACGATCGATTATGACGTCGGCCTCAGAACCACCCCCCGAGGCGGAGGAGGCGAAAGAGGGCTCGCGGCTGAAACGGCGATGGAGGGTAGCGGCTACCGGCCAACCCCGGCCGGCCGGAACCCGGCAGATATGTATTATCACACGTACGAACTTCGCACAATCTCGTTCAGTGATTCAGGGATGATGTTACGGGGAACCGATTCTCGTACGCTAGCTGCGAAGAAGAATGGCCCGGTTATCCGGAATCCCAAAGTACCGAGGGACTCTGGTGCCTTATCGATGAAACGATCCGTCTCACTTGATCGGGTCTCACGATGCAGGAAATGAAAATCGCCGCAGTCGTTCCGTGGAGAAGTTTGCGCGGGGGAAGATCAATGGGTCGCCGCAACCAGTCGGCTGGTTAAATAGAACTTGGGTGGTTAATTAGGTTGGGCAAGAAAATTAATTGGGCGAGAAGAAATTGTTATTTGTATGGCAAGAATCACGCTTTTCGTTTTTGGCAAGTGTGCACAGGAAGGCAGTTTCTCACACTAGTGCGAGAAAAAATATCATACTGCGTTTGTACGCATGCGCGGCAGTTTTCTCGCACGCGATGCGAGAAAGTGCCTTTCTGCGCTCAATGCGCAGCAACGGAAAGGAAAAAAAAAAATTGTCCCGAAGTGTCTCACCAGGCTGTCGGTTGGAGCAAGTTATTATTTTTCTCAGTGCGGAATCGAAGTTCGGAGTTGAAACTTGGACGGATCTTACGATTCGGGGGTTGATAATCTGACGTATGTCGCAACGAGGCAGCTTCGAGTGCATACGTCTGGGATAAGTTTTACAAACGGAGTGACTCCGGCTTGTTATTACCAGCCATCCCCCGTTCGTTTAATAAAAGACGATCGATTACGACGTCAAGCTCAGAAGCTACCCCTCGGGGCTGTTCACTGGAGAGCTCGCAGCAAGGAGCATTAACTGAGAAGCCGAAAGCTGCGAGCGAAATGGAGTCAGAGGGTCCAACGCTCTACCACTGTACGGATGTACGTATGGTACGGTATACACAGAAGCAAAAGCTGCGAAGCTCTTCGAGCATTTCGCTGTGGGATCAAACTTAAAAAATAAAAATAAAACTTCTCGCGTCTTTGATACCACAGGGTGCGAGAAGGCACGTATGTGATTGAACGGGGAAAGGGGGGGGGATAAAAATCCGCAGATATTCCCATGTTAATACTTTACCCGTGGGTAAAAAGAAGCGGAAAAAAGAGACCGATAAATCGAAGAGCGGTGGGTTATATTGATATCGGGGAATATGAAGACGGAGAGAAAAGGGGGGCGAGACGATTCACGTCGCGCCGGCAATGCTCCACGAGCCCCCTCGAGATGAATCTCGCGTGCCAGCTTTTTGGACCACGAAAAGACATCGTACTTCTTTACCTGACTTCCGAAATATTTCTCAGGATCGTTGCCTCCATTCACACTCGCAGAATCACTCTCGCGACAACGTATTATATTTATTATTATTATTATTATTATTATTATTATTATTATTATTATTATTATTATTATTATTATTATTATTATTATTATTATTATTATTATTATTATTATTATTATTATTATTATTATTATTATTATTATTATTATTATTATTATTATTATTATTATTATTATTATTATTATTATGGAAAACATGGGCCAAGTTTCGGCCGCGAAAATACAAGGTTCAGTTTCGGAGCATCCTAGTGTTTCGTATTTGATAAGATTCTTAGCAGTCACGACGTTTCACTGACGGCGGAAAACTCGGTAAAGAAAGAGTGAGAAGAGACGAGAAGATTCCCGTGAGTCGAAATACTCTCACCCTTAGCCGCAACAGCGCACCAGTGATTAAAGTTTATCCACAAAGGAGAAGTCTGTAGTATGCATACCACTAAAGCTGAGCTCTCACCGGCTCCGGAGAGAGTCGGGGTATTGTATATTCATGGTTTCTTAGCTACCGCCTTTGGAGCGAACACAGCACGCGGGGGCTTACGTCTCTCAAAGTAAAATCCATAATGCATGAAGGTCCGCATGAAGGAGAGAGAGAGACGGAGAGAGAGACAACAATCCCGGTGTGAGGGCCTGAAGACTTCGAGTCTAGTACGTTGGCCGAAGCTGCAAGATATTGCCGCGACGTTATATTCATGTTATGCCCTGCAAGAGGCAGCCTTTGTTTTTAATATCTAACAACGCTTGGATTTTATAATGCCGCGAAGTTTTTTGGCGATCGGCAATATTTCATTTTTTTTTTTTTTTTTTTTTTTGTAAAATATCAATTTCCGGTGGCTAAAAGAGATCGAATAATACATCGATGGCCAAACGTTCGGGGGGAAGAACAAAAAATTGGGAAAATTTGTTGCGACGTCAAGTAGGAAATAAAGTGGCGTTGGGTATCGATGCCCGGTCGAGCGAGTCTTGAAAGGCAATACGAGAGCAAACTGCTGGAATATCGGTCGGCTAATGGCTACAAATTGATTTGACTGATGGAATCCCGGGAAACTCTATCCTCCGGCGCGGTGAGTAGACAAGAGCAAACCCATGCGAAACACAAACCTATATAATGGGCGATCTGTCTAGCGTGTGTCAGACTCAGGTCCGTGGGAAATACGGGGTCTGCGCTCAGCCCCGAAGGATTGACCGACCGACCGTCTCGCTTCTTCATCTCGCCCGCGCATGGCTCTCTGTGCATCCGGCGTTTTTGGCTTCCCAGTAATATGTTATAGTCGTTGCAGATGACCGAATCTACGCAAATATCACCATCATCGATCTCGCCTGCGATTACTTCCGACATTCAATCCGGCGCATCGTGCATTGACCCATTTACGTCCCAATCGGTCGTTTTCTTGTAAAAAAATTGTTTCAAGTGTTTTCCGGATATAGATGAATTTTTTTTTTATTCCTTGCAGTAATCCAAATCATCGATCATGGCAGTCGACTGATGAATAAAAGTTTGCATAAACGATGTAAAAAAAGAAGAAAAAAAATTGCATTCGTTTGCTCAATGCGGAGGCGAACTGCTTTATCTAATTTCGAAGCAATTTGCGGACAGCCCGAAACAGACGGAGTAACGTTTAACGCGTTAGTTAAATTAACGTTTCACCGACGAAATTTTTCGCACGATATTTCGCTCGTGTATGAGATACATATATATATATATCGGATAAAATAGTCGTCGCACTTTGTTCGCAAGTCGGTATTAAATGGGCTGTCAGTTCCAACGAGCGAGATCCGTTAGCCGAGGTGAAAGAGGGAAAATGGTTCCGCGCGCGCGAGATATATACAGCGACCCTTATAATTCGCGAAAACTGCGCTTTACCGAAAGAGCGAGTAGACATTGCTTTCTCGATCCTCGACGTAAATTAATGAAAGTAGAGAGAGAAAGAGAGCTCCTTGAGTTAATTCGATGCTCGAATTCTTCCCTCGAGCTTCTTGTCTTGAAGATGATTAGCTCACGAGCCAGGGGGGGGGGATGCATTGTAAGCTGTTCAAGAAATTGATCGCCGTCATCGTGCAAAAATTGCATCGAATCGATTAAACATTTTTTTTTTAACGTAATGTAGTTCTTTCTGCTGAATTGCTCTTTTTCAAGTTACTTAAATTTTTACCTGAAAGTATTCAAAAATATATTTAGCATACATGAATATTAATTTAGATAAAATGTATCCAAAGAGCTTTGATAAGAGTCAATGAAATGGCACAATCAATTCCACAAAGTCGATAGACCGGTGTAATTAATTACGTAATAATTATCATTACAGTTCGGATTGACGGCTGGCATCTAATAATAGGCCAACGAGTATTGTGTATGTAAATATATATATATATGTCTATATATGCATAGAAAATCTGGCGCCGTTCCAAGCGAGCCGGTACCCTTCATGAATGCAATATCGCGTTCATTTTAATTGGAGCATTATCACGACTCCGGAAATATTACGAGGTCTATAAACCAACTCTCCCGAGAGAAAAAAAGAGAAGCTGAAGAAGAAGAACCCTCAGGGCCGCGGATGCGAAAAAGTCTTTAGAAATATTCGTCCTGATCTCGACGAAGCGGCGACACACAATTCGTACTTCTTGTCTTTTTTTTCTTCTTTCTATTCTTTTCCTCGCAGATACGCGAAGAGGACGATTAAGGCGGCACGGCGTGATCCTGACAACCTGCCACGCGGCAGGAAGGGAATCTGGCGTGCGACGTCGACTCGGATTATTAAAGAGATAAGAACCCCCCGGGGGCAGTCGGAGAATCTCTTTATTTACCCCTGGTATTCAATTCCGCCGGACCTATACAGTCCCTCTCTCGCCGCTGTACCAATCTCGTAATTGAAAACCATCCGGATCCTCATCTCGGTCTCAAGATCTCGACGATTAATGGGCAGACTCGAGGGTATAAAAAAATTAATTAAATCGGAAAAAATTTGTTACACTCTTTTCCGCAAATACGATTTTTTTTTAGAACTTTTAATCCACAGAATAAATTTATATTGTGAAGGCTTTAAGATCCGTTTCCAGGATAAATAAATCCGTGCAACGATTTGTTACACTCTTTTCCGCAAATTCGACATTTTTTTTTAGAACTTTTGGTCCACCGAATGATTTTATCGTATGAAGACTTTAAGATCCGTTTCCAGGATAAATAAATCCGTGCAACGATTTGTTACACTCTTTTCCGCAAATTCGACATTTTTTTTTAGAACTTTTGGTCCACCGAATGATTTTATCGTCTGAAGACTTTAAGATCCGTTTCCAGGATAAATAAATCGGCGCTACGATTTATATTTCCCCGGTGACAAGGTTCATTGAATGTTACAAGGATACATTTGCTTTCCAGCATTATTACGCTAAACCAAAGTGATTATAAAAACTTCTTTTTTTCATCGTTAACTCGTGAAAAATTACGATATTGCTGAGAGAAGTTCGAGCCTTTAGTAAAAATAAATTTCTATCGTCGCTCTACGATGGGAAAGAGAAGGGCACAATACGTAGAATCGGCAGAGCCGCGCGATAAACGAGGGAATCTCGTTGAAAATGAGATTATGCCGCTGCTCGCTGTCGGTCGAGGATGCTAAACGGACGAGGGCGCTCTCCCTATCTCGTCCACCAACCTTCGCTAATTACTTTAGTTACATCCATCCTCGCGCAACTCATCTGTCGTTCGCCCTCGGAAACTGGCCGTGTGTACAAGAAGAGGCAAGCTTTGTGGACAAATAAACGGCATCTCGTAAGCTACATGATACCCCTGTTTTCGCTTGTTGGGCATGCTGTCTCGCAAGTCTGTCGAAAGTTTATTGAATTTTTCGAACCCGAAATTTGTCGAACCCGAAGATAACTCATTGATCGTTGCGATTGTTCAATGTTTCTCTAATTTTTTTTTTTTTTTATAAATCACGACCCGTGTGACGATCCAGCATTACATGTATATAGACAACTCGAATGTTGGAAAAATATGGGTTAGCGCAGTGGTTAGCGCTCGTACTTAGTGACTGATTAATCCGGATTCGAATCCCATATTTTTGTATCAATGAAATTTGGAGCAGCTGTCACGTCACCGGTCATTATATCCGAAATGTCACGAAATAATATACCGTTATTGTTAAGGTAATCTTGCGGTACAGTCAGGCCAATCGAGCTCTAAGATTACTCAATGAAAAAGAAAATTATGATCATCTATATAAATCAAAATGAATCTACAAAAGAATAACTAGACTTGCGTCAATACATTTTCGGGCTTATCTTTACGCAGTTGTTTCGGGGTAAAATTTGTGAACTTTAGGTCGATTTGGTTATCGCCCGTTTGATGTTTCAAGAAAGAGCATTTTTGTCATTTAAAGTCATGTTAATTAAATTATACGAAAAAAACCGTTGTCAGCCGTCGAACCGTCGACCGGCGTCGGTTGACGAACGAAGCGAAGATAAGGTTTCACCTGACATTCCCTTATTTATTTAATATCGATCCATCATAAATATTTCGACATTAAGTGACGGGTTTCGGATGGCGCCGAGCCACATCAACGTCGCGCGGTATGGAAAATCGAGTGAAATATTTCGCGGCAGAGAAAATACATGCGTCGAAGTTCCGAGCCCCGAGAGGAAGCGGCAACGTAGCGGTGTACACGTATATTCCGATGATATTTTGAACTAGCTTCGCGCGTTCATGCACATTTTGCGGCTGATCGCTGTGTCGATATCAGCGCCCAGTGTAATATGCACACGTTACCCCGATGATACGTGACACCCCGCTTCCGGTCGCGCTCCGTGCACTATCGGTAAACCGCGCGACTCTCCGCCGGATCGACATCCGCGCTTCTCCCCCTTTTTTATTTCATTTTATTCAGTTTCACGGGCGTAACCTATTTACAGGACGATAAAGAATCATCATCCAAAAGATAACTGTGACACACCCCAAAACGCATATCATAATACATGAAACGACGGACGAAAGTTGGAAAGTTGTGGGTTTCTCTATTGGTTTCGATGTTTATCCCCCTCCTTACAGCTGAACTCCCTTTTTGGAAGAAGCTACTCCCCCCCCCCCCCCCCTTCATTCGATGAAACTTACCTCCCACCCGGTTTTCATAGCATATAGAATGGCTTCCGAAATTCCATTCTATCGGCCGTAATTTCAGAATTTTGGATTTCATAGCTTATAGAATGGATTTCGAAACTCCATTCTATCGGCCATAATTTCAGAATTTTGGTTTTCATAGCACAAAGAATGGATTTCGAAATTCCATTCTATCGGCTATAATTTCAGAATTTTTGAATTTATAACATATAGAATGGATTTCGGAAATCCGAATTTGATATCACATGCAATAATTTCGAAAATTCAATTTTCCCAGCATATGGAATCGAGTTCGAAGATCCGAAATTCCATTCCATCTGGAGTGTATTTCCACATGCCATAAACCACGCGATCCATGCGGGCGTCCAACATAACCGCCAGTATATATATATACATATATATATAAAATCACTAAGAATATCGCTCATGAGTAATCAATCTTCTCAGAGTCCCAGCGCAGGTGAGGAAGAGAGGAGGCCATCAATTAGCTGTCGCACAGTGCCGTATTATCCAACCCAAAACATATTAAGCAGTATAGCCCTGAATCGCGAGAGCGATCCACCGGATCGTTGAATGTCTTTTTGAAATTCTTTTTTCCTATTTTCCCGAACCCGAATAGGAGTAAAAAAAAAAATTAGAGGGCTAAAAGAAAATGCTACTAGCAATTATATTTAACAGGTCTTTCGTTTTTATCTAATTGAATCAGCTTCCTCGTGTGTCCGGAGCCCGGCCAATTGGCTCGAGACGATTTTTCCGAACGATTTTTCGCGTGTCGGAGCGAAGAAGGGATGATGATGATCGCCGGTACGGATGGAGTGCGGGGGTGGTCCGGCGGAGATTTGACATCCGGTGTACCGGCTGCGCCGCCGGTCCCGTGCGCGCTATCGAGAGAGCCATCATCGGACAATAATCGCTTTTATGGGTGTTCGTGTGGCGAGCCGTGTGATATTAGCTGCCGAGCCAGTGTGGCGAAATCCACCAGCCAGGTCGCTTCTCGTTCTGCTCTTTCCTTTCCTCTCTCGCCTCTCCCTCCTCATCCCGGACAGCCTGGACCAGAGGTTACACTCGAGAAAATCCATCCCCGCATCGGGTAATAACGTTATAGAAAAACTTTCCGTCCGCCCGTCGACCTCCGCCATCTACAGTGTCCCTTCGCCTCTCGTATCTCCTCTCAAACTTCGTTAAAAAACTCCCTTCGCCCCTTTCCCAGCTCGTCTTTACCTACCTCCTTTTATATCTCATTCAAAGTCAATGAAAGCTCGAAAAAAAAAAAAAAATACATAAAAAAATTCTCTCTCGCCCGACTATTACCGAGGTAAAAATCCGCGTCACGTACGATCGTCAAAAAAAATGGCCGCATCACCGGCGCGAAATTTCACTCGTCAGCCACTTCCTTCTCCGCTACCCGGACCGAATACATATTCCTTATATTCGGCGCGTAAAAAAAAAATGTGTTATTATTATCATCGCACCGCGCCAGGGAGTTCGAGAACGTTGGCCTCTTACTTCCAGAATTTTATATTTTCCCGAAGGATGAGATACACCGAGTGGGACAGATCGGATAGCGCGCTTTGGGCGAAGCTGGCCGTAACTTTGATTATTCGACGCGGTAGGAAAAATATATATTTTTCGTATGCTGAATCGCGACGGGCAGTGGGAATGTGGTTCGACGGGGCGAGTCGGAATACCAAGGAGACCGGGAAGAAGAGGAAGCCGACGGGAACGACGCCATAGACGCCGAGTCCTTACGCCCGCTCGTAAAACCGTGAGGACTCGATGCGGAGGAAGGGACGCGAGCTTGCGATCCGGCCGCTTCCTCGGGGCTGTATGTATATATGGAGAGGTCCTCGTCCAATGGCGGCCGAGGCATGGCGCTCGAGGTGTGAATTATACATGAGGATATGTCTCGGATACCCCGCCGTTTCCCGGTCGCTTCCCCCCCCTCTCGCACCGCCCACGTAGCTCCCGCGTACTCTCTGCCAACCCCGTTACCGGCTCGCCGTACTATACATATTAACGCGACGCCGCTATATCTGTATCGCGGATAGTCGTCCCTTATATTCACTCGATCTTACACCATCACGCCCGGGAACGCAGCCACGAGGATCCTCTCGAGCGGTCCAGACGTTAAAGGCGGTGATCGCGCATTATATCCGCTCCCTCCACTCGCGAAGAGACCCTGCACTTCCGGTTTGGCCATTCGAGGTGCAGAACTCGTACACCCATTCCAGAGGCGCAGATTCGGGCGCTGCCTTCGCTCTATGTTGCGTTCGGGAGGAAAGAGCGGAGTCCAAATTTTGAAGGATAACGAAATTGAGGCAAGCTGGAGGTGTAAAATAATTTTACGGGGAAATCGTTTTGGAGATGTTGGGGAACGCGCATGGAGGATTCAACAGGCGCTGCAGCCGAAGGCGCCCGGAGACTTTTATCGAGGGGGAAAAATTGTTTTATGCTTTTTTTTTTTTTTTTTTAAGATTTGTGACTTTTGAGTCGAGGGATTTTTGCAATGTTTGTTATTGGGCCTCGTGTTTTATTATTCTTGGCGTATAAATTGTATTTTAATCGACTTGATAAATTTTCAAATATTTGTCATATTTTTAGAGGATTCTTTTTCTTTCCAGATTTTTTCGAAGTCTTTTCGAGCTAATATCTTGTTTACTGCGAAGAAGCAGTCAATGCATAACAAGCCGCGCAGTTTAAGGAGGTTGGAGCGCTTCACAATAGTCAAATGAGTGCTACATTTTTAAAGTTGTTTATATAAACTTTTAGGCATTTATTGATTACAGTGGATGATTATTTGTATTACAGCAGATATTCTTAACGTAGAAAATTATTAATTGCAATGTATTCAAACAATTTTTTCAAACAATAATCTGCAATTTTTGCTCAGTTTTGATGTATCACGACTCATTCTCTTCCTTGAAAGATGCCTATGAATTCACCATACAGATATTTGATAGTATTTTCCGTTTAAAATTTCCGCCTTTTGGTTATCCATCGACGAAATTCTGTCATAAAAAAACAGCTGTAAATTTTAAACGGGAAATATTACCGAATATCTAGAAGGTGAATTCGTAGAGAATCTTTCATGGAAGAAAATGAGCCGTAATACATAAAAATCGCGTGGAATCGATGGATGATTCTTTGAAAAAAACTGAAACGAACATGTATATTTTCGAAAATTAGCACGAACCAGTTAATATTTCTGCGAATCCAGTTTAATTAATGTTTTTCTAGTTTAAGGACATCAGCTGTAAAATAAATAACCATCCACTATAATCGATAAGTGCGTAAAATTTTGTATCACCGACTTTGAAATTGTAGCGCCCATTTGACTACTGTGAAGCTGGCCAACCTCCTTAAAAGTAATGTTTGTTTGTGCGTGATGTCGAACGCAACGATGGACTTTTTATTCGCACCATAGCTGTTATAACTCGTGCATGAGGCAATTCGAATTAATTCATCGAGTCGTAAGCTCATGAAATCAAATAAAACTAGCTCAGTGCCATTTGCTGGTCCGTTTAGTTTCATTAGACTCACTGTGTTCGGTGAGGTGCAGTTTCCAGCAATGGGAACAGCCGAAAATAGCGGATAACAGAGAGCTCTAGCAGGCGCGCAGCACCCCGATACAACGACCCGGGGATGCGTGCTGCAACTAATGAACTGACATTGCCCGATTAACCCGAACCCGTGGGTATTACGTACCATATGTACCAGCGCCTACGATGCGAGCGTGTGTCTATTTCTGTGTGAATGGCACCTGTGCACACTACGATTACCCGCGGAATATCATCAGAGCCCCTCACGCGAAAGCTCTAACACTCCTGCCAGTCCGTTCCCGAAAACGATAGTAATTACGTTATAAGGTCGTCGAATCTGCGGGATCGACACTGATCGATGATTAAATCCGATTATTTTGATTGCTTCACGAAACGCGTGTAAACATTTTTAGAATCGCTCAAAAAATAAAATAAACATAGTCGATAGCGATCGACACAAACCGATTATTAAAATCGCTCTAGGAAAGGCAGGCAAATTTTTGTTTTCAATAAAAATAAAAACACGTAGTCTGCTGCATGTCAGACCTACTGGAAGTGAAGTAAGGAAAATATAAAGAAAAAATGCATGCGCTACTTTTGTTTTGTCCATTAATATTAGGCAAAAAAAATTATTTTCGTACCTGCGAGTCTTTGAGGCCGAGTTTGTCCGCCAGTTTCTTGCGGTCCGGTTTGCTGATGTACTTCTGGGCTTGAAATCTTTTCTCGAGGCCTCGTCTCTGCAAGTCCGAGAACACGGCTCTTCTCATCATGCCTTTGCGGGGTCTTCCCCGGGCGCTGCCGGCCCAGGGAAAGCCCACCGCTCCCATACTGGCCAGCTCGCCGATTCCTGCCGGTAAACCGCCGGGAAACGTCGCTCCTCCACCCTGCGCCCCTGGATGATGACCGCCGCCACCGAGACTGGCCACTGTTTTTATCGGGAGAATAAAAATTCACTGTGATTAATGGTGTCGTAACTATTTAACAATAAATCCTTATCTATAAAACCCCAACTCGCCCCCGTGGCGTCATATTTTATTTTTTATTTTTTCAATATTGAAAAATCGCTCGAATTAAGAAGAAAAAAATGTCCAATCTAGTCAGTTACCGAAGTACCGAAAACTCGCGTCCTTCAAGGATGTTTGGGCCAAAACGCGTTTCTGTTCGATCGCTGTAAAACTTTGCTACTCTGTGCAGAAATACCCACTGAATCGTTTGCAATTTTTTCAGATTTTTTGACCGTGTCGTCTTTTTAGTAACGCGCGTACGAAGCTCCATAAGGTACCGTGTAAACCTTTCGGAAATCGGTCGGTAACGACACAACGTAGCGATTTTCTCCGCCGATTGCTCTCAGAATCGCATAAAAAACCTACCACAGCGAATGGCATACTATCAGACAGATTGTGTCCAAATTTCAAGAAGATTCACCGTTTTGTTTCCGAGATAAATTCAATAAACGAAAGACCCTATCTATCTCTAGCCGTTTGCTTTGTCTGCGCTTCTCACTCGCACATTGGCTAACGCGGTCAGCGGAGCCCCCTCTCTCGTTCCCCTCCCGCGATTTTGGCCCAAACATCCTTAATTCGCCCTGATTTTTCTGCCCCGTACTTCATGCCAATTTTGTTTTTCTTCTTTAAATTTTGTCGCTATTTTTCTTTTTCACAGTTTCATGCTTTTTTACAATTTGTCGCAGACAGACGCGTCGCGGATACCTGCTGGATAGCCGATGCGCGAATTACCGATATTATTGCCAAGCTGAGCATGACGATATTACCCGATCGTCTATAAAATACAACAATGTTTGTTATATATGCGACGATGATATTTCCACGCACTTGTTGCACGCGTGCGTAGGTACACATTCCGTTCAGGCGACAGTGTGTGTGCGCGCGGTTGCACCGACGGTTGCACCGCACCCGCTCTTTCTCTCTCTCCTATATGCACGTAATACACGCGGATGCGGAGACTCAGAGCGGCGTGCTTTCACTGCACTTCATATGCACTCCATGTCCCCATACCATACGTTGGTTATGCAGTGCGGAGTGGAGCCTACCCACCTATAACAAGATATCCGATAGCCGGCGGGTGTGTCCCCACGAATCCACTTCGTCCTGTGCACATACTACTGTGTACACACCGTGTTATTTGCCCCGGGTACATACTAACCCCTCACCCCCGCACGAGTTTCAACGGATAAAAATCGTTGTACGTACAACTTCCATGAAAAAAAAATAAAAAATACACACACGAAACGATTCGCGGGAAATTGCTATCTGCGTATGCGGTGTATAGCACGAAAGCAGCAATTTCATAGACGAGGGAGAGACGAGACGAGACTCGCTTTTAAAATCGACGATTGTCATGTTGTAGATTGAATTTTTATGATTTTTTTCGTTTTTTTTTTTTTTTTTTTTTTTTTTCGGCGATCGAGTATGGCGCCGTCTGCATAGGATATGCGTAGGGGTGGCCGGGGCAAAACGGGGCAGCTGAGCACAAAACGCCGTTGCAACCCATGACATTGAATTACTTCAATTATTTTTACGAAAGTTCGTATTCCGATTTAACGAAATTACTTTTTACTGTGTACGAATGTTGACACCCACCTGTTATGTAAGGCACCTGTGATCTGCATGCCAATAGTTGCAACGTGTTGGCGGAGAAGTGGTGCTGGGGCGGTGGATGATGCGGATGGTAGGCCGTTGGTCTCGCTATCGGCTTCGCTATCACGTAAGCTCCGGCGTTCTGGGGCAGATTGTGGGGAAAACCGGGTATCGCACCGGGTGGCAGACCTTGGTAAAAGTGTTCTGCAAAAATTGGAAAAGAAAGACCCATAAATTAGTCATAATCATTTGGGAGCTCTTATCGGAATTAAAAAAATAAAATTCAATTATCTTTCGAACTTTGCAGGTAATCAGTAAAAACTGATGAGCTGCAAAGTTCGCAAGATGACCGAACGACGACTGCGACACTGAGAGAAGGATCTCGGAAAAACTACCAAGTTATTGTAGTAAATTTCGACCAATATCCAACCCATATGGTAATTTTATCCAAAAGGCGGGTTGGTAAAATTTTGGATATCTGGCAAAAAATGTCATGGGTAAAACTAAGATTATCGTCGATCGAAATTTTTTATGTATGTATACATGAAAAAAAATTGAACAACAGAATATGCCGGTATAACCTACAAAACTAAAACAAACGATTCGCGATCGCGACGTCACCGATGACTATATTTTATAGTAAGAAGAATTTATATTCTAGACAAAATTACGGGATATTCGGGTAATATCTGCGACAGCGAAAATGACCATATTTTTTTTAATTTTTTTTATTTATAGTTTAATACGAATGTTTGGCAGAATGTCGCTGTAGTTCCCAAACACCTGAAAGTTCTGTCGATTTTTACCAGATTTATGGTAATTTCTATCAGATCCTTCTCTCAGTGTATCATTGACTATCGTCGAACTCAGTCATAGCGCCGATAACGATTGGAGGATCCTAATAGAGAAAGCGGGCAAAATGGACCGTCGAGACAAAACGCGCTGTTCTAACGAATTTCTTGCAGGTCATAAACAAAGTCGCATCTCGAATGAAGCTAAACGGATCTCGAGGTTCCGTTTTGCCCTCCTCCACACCGCAAAGCGGAGAAGAAATTACATAGAACGTCATAACGCATCAGAGGATATTCGGAGGCAGCGAACGCTTTCGCTGGATTTTATCCGTGTCGACACCTCGGCGTTCTCCGAACCCTCCTCAGAAACTCCAAAGCCTCTGGCGAATCCAAACGTCTGAACTCTCTCGCCCACTCGTACCGCGCTTTGACGCGTCTGCGGATAAACCGGGATAAACCGGGGTTAACATGCTCAAGCTGTGTAGGGGAAACCGGGGACAAAAGTAACAAAAATAATTTTTTATTTTTTTACTAACAAACCTGAGAGTCTAACGCTTCGGCATCCAATGGTGTACCATTAACCTAGTCTTAGGTATTTAGTTACAAAATTTCATGCAGAAGGTAGCATGGAATTGCGAAATTGGGTAAGAATTTGGGCCGCGGTGGGGTCAATTGTAACGGGTAGTGGGGTCATTTGTAACATCCTCCTGCGCCAACGACATCCTTCGCCGACCGCTATTAAGAAATAGAATGGGGGTGCATTATCACAGAAAAATTTAAATTTAAATTTTTTAAAAATTTATTAGCCGGCTAAGCTGTTTTAGCCGGCTAAGCCGTTTTAACCGGCTAAGCCATTTTAGGTGGCCTAACTATACAGCCCTACTATAAATGTTATAGTCTACAATTGGTTGGTTATAAATTATAAGAGCGTCGTTCGCTGATAGCTTAGAATGTAAGAATAAAATAAATAAAATATATTAGTATTGGTATTGGAAAAAATTAATTATTGCTGGTACAATTGACCCGGATCGACTGTTACAATCGACCCCACACATGATTATTAGCAAAGTTACTGTGGCATCGGTTAATAACAATCTGAAACGGATCGTCTCAGCGATCAAAATCTTCCGCAAAATTGTACCTTTCAACTCCTTGTGCTTGTTTGCACTAATATTTTGTATTGTGTTGCCTAGATGACGCGATCCGCACAGCTGAAAAATCACTTCTGCACTCGCGAAACACATTTGGTTTCGGCGAATTGGTATTTTTGAAAACTCAGCTATGAGGTGATTGCATGGCCATAAGGTATTGTGTATAATGTTGCTCACTTCATAGCCGATGCGTCCGATCATGCGCAGCGTTGCGCGGCCGCTTGTTTACAATTGACCCGTGTTACTTTTGTCCCCGTTCTCCCCTAACGCAGAAACCACCTCTGCCTTATCCGCCGTCGCGGCCTTTTTAATGCAAAGGACTAATTTCCCAAAAAATTGAAAGTACAATATTCGTTTCAACGAGGAATTCATGTTCAGTTTCGTCGCCAGCTCGCAGATGAATTCTGTTCCCCTGAACCGTGAGCACATTTCGAACTTGCGAGGCTGCGATGTTTCATGCTGTGCGCGCGAACGTGGACTCGGCATTAAACGAAACGTGTCGCCACCATAAAACATACCAGTACGATCATCACTGGACCCGTTACTTTATAACAGTTTCCCAACCAAACTCGTCCCTGCACCGTGTCGTCCATGTAGAGGAGAGCGGGGCAAAATGTGACACTGGGGCAAAACGGGACAGTGGAGCCAACCTTAATTTTCCAACAATGTTTGGATGCTCCACTTTGCCTCATCGATACATCCGGATTTTCTGCCCCGTTTTGCCCCACTGTCCCATTTTTCCCCGTTCTCCCCTCAAACATAAACGATGCTTCTTCGCTCACGAATGCTCAAAGTAAATTCAAATCGAAAAAAAGGGTAACAAAAAGAATCCCAAGTTCCAAAAAAAAGTGCTCTTAAAATAAACCAGCTACGTATTCATGCGACATGCGAGCTGGGAAAACATCCGATAGCTCGTCTACTCCCAACTCACGGTTCCCCGCTCCATCATATTTATCGCCGAACAGTGATAATTTTTAACGTCGGGTAACGCCCATAGCAGCAGTCGCAGGGTGAATAGACAGAGTGGGATTTGGGCGATATCCCTCGGTCGGCTGCCGCAGTGTATCATAGTTACATTATGTATCGGGAAGACATAGGCTCCCAATACTGGTAACGAGCTAACGAGACCGCGGGTTTTCCCGTAAGGCGGGGCTCGAGCTGTACTTTGCAATCTTTTTTTTTTTACGTTTCGTAACCAACCCCTCGCCCGACACGCCCCGTTGGCCACGTCGGGACACATAAGATGAGTGAAGAAAAAAAACATAACAGCATGAGCTACAGAGTGACGTGTTTGGAAAATAATAAAATAATGGAGAGGGTAGAGAAGGGGGGGGGGGGGGGGGGGGTTATGCGCGAGAAAAAGAAATCCCTGTGGCATACAATGGGCCCAATAGGAGCAGACCCATTGTGGTCCTTACCCCATAAAATACTCATCGCCTTTTATCGTTGTTTTTGTAACGAACCGAGATTGCGGAGCGGGAAGAGCCTGAGAGAAACGACAAATAGGGCATCTAATAATGGCTTAGGATCCAACGGAAACATTGAATGGAAATAATCTTTTTTTTTATTCACTCCACGTGGTCTTCACGCAGGCGGTATCTGCGAGTCGCTCGTATTCACGCGAGATTAAAACTCGTACCTCGAGCGCTGTTCGCTACTTCTCTCCGTCGTGCGTGTTGTTACAGTTGCCGAGCTTTGCGGGACCGCTCTTGGCTACGCTCGACTGATGCCTCGATAGTCTTTTTTTTTTCATTTTTAGTCCGAAGGAGGAGAGCCCGAGACTTCTGAGCCGTAACTGTATACAGGGGTGACGTTATTCTTAACGATTAGGGACTGATGCATTATTAACCAGACACGCATTACGGGAGACTGGGTCGTTCGGTTTGGCGCAGCTAAAATTACCGACTCTCTACCGATCGACTTCACTTCTTGCTCGGTTCATATTTTACGTTATTTAATTTTTTTTTTTTTTTTTTTTTCATTTTTATGATAGAGATTTTTCCTATTTGCATCACTGAGTCGCCCAAAATGTTCCATTTTTTTATTACAATTATTTCTTACTATTTTATATATTATAAATTGAAAAAATGTGCAATTAATTAAATGTAGTTGCAACCTTCTTATATTCGATTTGCAGTTATATTCTTTCAATTTTTTGCAAACAGAAATTGACTCTTGTGGATTCATAAAAAAAAATGCAAATATTGTGTTGCACAGTTTTCAGTAGACGTTTTAGTAATCGCTAAAATGGCCGGCTTTCTACTGCTCGGAAGACTTCAGTTCTTACTTGTTTCATATTTTATCTTCTTTCATTTAAACATTTTTTTATGACGTGGATTTTTTTCTATATGCATCAACGAATAGTCCAAAATGTTAAATGTTATTCAACAATAATTTATTATGATATGTTATAAATCAGAGAAATGTGCAATTAGGATGTTCGTATATTCGATTCACCGTCATATTTTTTCAATTCTTTGCAAATAAAAACTGACTCTTCTCGATTAGGAAAAAAATTCAAATATTGTGTTGCAGAGTTTTCCGTGGTCGTTTCACGTTCAGTAGGGCAGCTTCACCGCGAGGGTCGGATAAAAATGTAGCTACAGGTTTAACACTTTAAGAGAGCGTGCGTGCGCCGAAGATCCCACAAGGTCTCCGCCCCGAGGGTGCGGAACCCTCGAAAGGTGAGCAGCCAACTAGCCCGATGTTTACATTGCCCAGCATTTCGTTAATCCCTCGGCGAGGAAAAAAAAACGAAAAAAAAAATACAAACCCTACGAAAGAACCGCGCAATTGTTCTATACAGAGATTTCATTGTTCGGACGATAAACAGATGAATTCGCACGAGCGAACGAACCCGATGTTATTTGGATAACGTGATATACATATCGAACGGAATTAATTAATCGAACATTTTCGATAAACGCGCGTACCTATTATCGCTCGGCAATCACTGGTGGATGGATCTCTCACAGTGCACAGCTCTGTCTCACTGCGGCGTTCAATTCCTCGTCGGGCGCATCGATCAGCCGACAATGAACTGATAATTATCATCCTGCACACTCCCGCACCGCTCCGCGTCGAACGAATTTACAATATTCTCTGCCCGAAAACCTCCCGGCAACGCACGGCTAAAATCGTTTCTATCTTAAATGATAAGCATAAAAAAGTGTTCCGACATTTTTCCGATAAAGACGTACAGAACGTTCTAAAATAAAATCCTGACACCTTGTTTTTTTTTTTTTTTTACCTAAATGAAAATCCATTTGACCATTATATTAATTTTTTTTTTCATCATGCGATTGTTCCCAAGCATGCAGATGATAAACATCGTGTCAAGTTCAACTCCTTAACACTCTTCGCTCCGCATCGAACCAATTTACAATATTGTCTGCTCGAAAACCTCCCGGCGACGCGTCGCTAAATCGTTTCGATGTTAAACGAGAATCATGAAAAAAAAATTTCGACATTTTTCCGATACAGACCTACAAAAAGTTCTAAAAAAAATCCTGACACCTTGTTTTTTTTTACCGAAATAAAAATTTATTTCGACATTATATTTTTTAATATTTTTCATCGTGCGATTGTTCCCACGCATGCAGGTGACAAACGGAGTGAGCCTAACATCGTGTCAAGTTCAACTGCATAACACACTTCTCTCTTCGCCCGTTTGTTAAAAATACAAGCTACGGTAAAAAAAAAAAAACGAACCAAGCGGGAATATCGAGTCGAGTGGGAAAATTCATTTCGTCGCCGATGGGGCTCGGGGGGGGGGGGGGGGGGGGGGGTGTCATGGGAGGTAGGAAATACCGGACCGTGGCGGTGATGTATCCCCGTGCGTGCTGGTGAACAAATGCGAAATAAACGTACACACGTATATATTCGCCGGATAGCAGTAACGCGCATGCATTCCCGACAGCGCAGCCAGCGCTCGATTCCATACTCGTCGATGAATTTCGAATTTGTTGCCAATCACTTTTTCGTGCAATTATTTCACGAACATCTCGACATGACGTATAAACGAGTCGGGGTGAACGGGGAGAGAAGAGAGGAGAGGATTTGGATGGACGGTGAATTCGCGGCGGATCGCGCGTATATAGACGCGTACAATCGCCCGTATATGTACCGAGGAGGCGGGGGGGGGGGGGGGGGGGGGGGGAGGCGACGTTGTTGGTGTTGGAGTTTGGACGCCTGGCATTCGCCACGGAGACCCGGGAATCAGCGGTGCTGAAGGGGAGAAACGGCAAGGATTGGCGTGGATATATACCGGAGGGATATGCTGTAACACATGCACGTGGCACGGTCAATGCGTCCGGCAACACTATATAGTATATCCGACAAATGCATGAAACCCCATCGAATCTAACGGCGGCGCCACCTAGCCCGATACACTCGTACGTGCGAATGTATCGCCTATGTACATGTTCTGGACACACGGGCATTTATTACTGTATATATATACATATACATATATATATATATGTATTTATTTATATATAGTATATATATGGACCGAGGACTCACCGGGCTCTGCGGCGGCCTCTCGCCACCTCTCGCCCAATTCCACTAATGTTGAAATGCAACATACTCTTGCGTACTCTACACCAATTTAACGTTCACGGATGGAGGAGCAGTAGTTTGTACTGGCCGAGGCTCGCGAGCCAATTTATCGCGGGAGCGCGTATGAACAGTTTATCGAGTCGTGTCGATCACGCGGATGCGGAGGGTGGGAAGAGATGCAGGGGGGAACAAAAAATTTAGGGTATCCGTCAGTTGGAATAAAAATCGGTGAAAATCTTTTTTTTTTCCGTGGGCTTTAGCAAAAAAAATTCTCGTACGATAGACGGCGAACATCTTTTTTTTCGATTGAAAAACTAGAATGTTTTATCGTGCATAATTGCAGGAAAAGGAATAACACATTTTACTAAAATGTCTTGCCCGCGAAAGGGTAACTTTGTTCTTGACAATGCTTTTTGTCAACGAAACTTACTTTTAACGGAAAAAAGGAATGTTTAAATTTGCCTTTTGCTGCAAGAGGCAGATAAGCTTTTTGCATTATTAGCGATCCACATTTTCCTAAGAGCTAAACAAGAAAATTCTTCCTTTCGGGATACATGAAAATACGAAGTCACGGACTTGGATAGCACGGAAATGAATGTCAAAGGCTCCAGGGTTATTCTCGAGAGGATTTGCTCATCGATAAAGTTTTATCCTTGAATAGTCTGGATGTGGCGGTAAATTGGTTTCGATGGTCAATATAGAAATCGTAAGCGGCGGCTATCGTCGCAAAGTATAGGGAACATATATATATATATATATATATATATATATATATATAGATATAATATATAAGGAAGTAGAGACTGGGCCGGTGAGGTGACGGGTTTCGGAAGGAGCGAGTGGGTGCTCCATACGTCATTGGATTCTGCCGCTTGTCTAATATTATAGGCACCAATCGTAAGGGCTTAATATTGGGGTGAAGCTAAGTGGCGGACCAGCTGACGCCACGGCCTCCTCGTGCTGGGCTGTGTGCCTGCGGAGCCGGGGTGCTCTGCTCTGGCGCGCTCGAATTTCTCCACCCCGCACGCACGCTGCGCGACTCGTCTTGAGGGTGTGCGGATGAGATTTAGGGAGGGCGAGCGTCGAGGAGCAGAAGTCTGCCACCGACACTGATTTGTAGTGAGCTTTGTTTCAACTCTAAAAGCTTAAACCACTACCAGCATGAATCCCGAGCGCGCACCCTGAATCTCTATTCTCATCTCCTCTCCGCCACTATAATGCAGTCCAATCTGAATCGTAATACCAACCTCTTAAATATCATTTGTGATTCTATACTCGTTTAGCGGTGTCAAGGAGCAATAACGTTCTACTCGAAGATGCTCTTTCAAATTAGAGAAGGGCCTCGATTGACTATTCGAAGCTTTGATTTACACTGTAAAAAATATTTGTATGAAACTCAATGTACCGGAGGGGAAGTTTTTATGGAAATACTGGTATATTAAATTAAATGTAGAATTATGTTGAAAAACGAGTGTTCAGTGTATTAAAAACATTGGCAATACTTTATTTTTACTAATACACTTTAATTCTACTAGGAAAGTACTTTAATTTTAATAATTTACTTTAATTTTAATGAAAAAGTGTATTAATTTTTCAGCTCAATTCCACATTAAATTTACAATTTTTTTACAGTGGAACACAAAATCTCAGTTGGTTGTGTATTTCGGGCACCGAGATGTATTTGGCTCTTCGGATGAAATGGGGGCCTTTTTCATTAAATATTTTTATGAGCGCGCACCCTGCTCTATCCTCATCTCCTTTCCATCACTATAATACCGTCCAATCTCCATCGTAATGCCAAGCCGTTAAATATAATTTGGGATTTTATACGCATTTAGCCGTGTCAAGGACCAATGACGTTATACTCGAAGATACTCTTTCAAATTGTAGAAGAACCTACGAATAATAACCTCGATAGACTACTCGGGGCATCGATTTGGTACAAAACAACAGATAGACGTGTATTTTGGGCACCGAGAAGTTTGTGGCTGTCTGGATGAAAAGGCGGCCATTGTCATTAAGTATTTTTATATTAGCCGAGACTATTTGCATACTAAAATTTGCCATACGAGCTGTACATTTTTCATAACTCATAGAATGTATTATTATGCAAAAAAAAATAGCTGGTATCGATATATTTACACTGTAAAAATAAATTGTAAATTTAATGTACTGGAACTTGAAATTTACTAACATCACTTACATTAATTGAACCTTAATGTACTTTGCTTGTAAAATAAAAGTACCAGATATTAAAATTACAAATTTTTTGCTTGAAATTTACAAACATTTTTATGAAAAATACTAATTTTACTGTAAAATTGCAACGCACATGTGTTTGAAATTTCAGGAACAGTTTACTTAAAAATGCTTCCTGTATTGTTCATCAATTTTCAAACAACATTTTTTAACAGTGTAGAATTTAAGGATTGCTCAAAATCATCCCAGCTGTTTTTCCCTGGGTACGTATCTTCGGCGATGCAAAGAAAACTTTATAAATTTCGATACCGATAATTCATGTCAAAGTTCATAATTGTCTACATTTTTGAGTTGCTTCGTTCAATGGTTAAATAAGTCGTAAAACTGAGTAGTAAAAAAAAAGTCCGCGCACATAACGAACAGTGCTTGTCCGCAAAGCGGCCCAATTTTTTGTTGTTCATTTTATAGCTTTCGGTTTATCAACGAACCCTTTATGTAGTAAAAAAAAAAATGCCAAGTCAACAAAATAAAATGCGCAAAATTAATAAGAGAAAGAAGTACGTTCGTGGACAACGAATCTTTACCGAATGTACAAATCTTTTTCATCGTGTATCGGTGTGACCCGACAAAAGAAAGTTCGCCGTAGTTGTCAAAGATACGGACCAAAAAATCATTTTACGACTTATATCTCTAACGATTTGAACCCTATAAGACACGATCCTTACCGTTATTCCGTCGCATATTGTGATCAACAGCGAGTATCCTTCGCACGCCGAATTTGAGTTCAGGTTTCTCTTTCTCCTGGATCCTCCGACTGTTACATTCCCCAACACAGTTGCACTGTTCCTCGCCGCAGGTGCAAGTCTCCTCGCCGGTTATTCTGTTGTCATCGCTCCGCATAACGTGAATCTTCATGGGTCTGCCGCTGTGCTGTTGGAGCGCTTGATGGTTCTCCTCGTTCATGGAATTGTCATGAGCGATGGTCTTTCCGGGTCCGAAATCCGAAAATCTTGCGTCGATCGCGTTGGGAATCCAGCAGTTCGAGTTTCTCATCTCGACGTTGCCGGTCGCGATCGACTCCGGCCGATCGACGTCCATCGCTGGGCCGGCCTCTTGATCTCCGGATCCTTGATCGAGCTCGTCCAGCGAGTTCGCCGATTCGGCCGCCGAGTTCGAACGATTGTCCGATCTCTCGAACGACCTCACCAGGTCCAGTCTGTTGACTACCATGTGCCTCTTGAACCGCTTCGTGTCCAGATAAATTTCGCCACTCGACGAGCAGCGCTTCAGGTGCAAGCGTTCGTCGAACGGAGCCGAACCGTCCTCGCGACCATCACCGCAGGTTCTTCCTCCAGCGTGTGCAGTGACGATCTGCTGGCTGTGACCATCGCCGCTGACGTCCAACTGCCCACCACCGGCGGAACTCTCGACCGACGCTCTTCCCGAACTCTCGAAATCCTGCTGGACCTGATGATGCTGTCTCTGATCGCCGTTTCCGGTCTCGCCGTTGGCGAGCATCATCATGCCTCTCTCGAATCTCAGATACTCGGCGGCCTTCTCGCGCTGGCACGCCACCAGACTCGCCGCCAGATTCAACGTCAGACTGAAATCCGTACCCGGAGGTGCCTTGCTCTGGAGCAAATTTTCCATCAGAAAATTCGACGCCTCTCTCTGCATCGCCGCCGAGGAAGGTACCATATCGCTGCACTGTTCCGTCTCCTCTGGTCCCGGTTTCGAGTCTCGACACTTGGAACGCGCTCTACGTCACCGATTTCCTACACGTGGTCCCGCCGCAACCGCGGCTACGAGTCCGATGAATTCACCCGAACACGCGATCGAAGTTAGGCTCATCCAACCGCAAATCACCGCTCTCGCATCGTTCGACGAATCATAAATTTAGTTAAAAAAAAAAACAAAAAAAAAACAGATCGTCACGTTCTTTTGGTCTACAAAACTCTACATATCTTCATCGATCGTAGTCACTTGTTTTCCCCCGATATCGCAACACTCTCCTCAAGTACAAAAGATGATTTACTTGTTGTTTCTCATCACCGTCAAAGATTCACCGAGCACTGATCGAGCACTTTTCCACACGTCATGTCCTCTCGCCTGCCGTCTTCCGCCGGGCGATCTTCCGGTTCGGTGTTTTTCGTTTTAAAAAATGAACACAAAAAACAAAAGCGAAGACGCGATGTCGAACGTGAGTTTTCGACGGTGCGGTGCCAACTGAACGTCAGCCCGTGGCAGCCACGCGGTCCGGATTGAACGGGGACAGTGCGGGAATCGAGGATGGCACATAGGGGATGAAAATCGGTAGGGCCGCGCGAGAGAGCGAGAGAGGGTGGCCGGAGAGCGGCTCGTAATACCCGTGAGCATGCACGACCCTCGAATGCGAAAGCCCACACAAAAGCATATAGAGTAGCTTGGATCTCTCCGGTGTGCCGTTCAAGAGTTCTCGCGAGCCGCCCCGCGTATGAAAACCAACCCCCGTCGAAAGGGGGCTGCCGTTTCTATTCCCCACCCCGGTGGCGCGCTAACCGGCTAGGGTGCGCTGCCTCCTCCACCCCTCCAGCTCCTCCGACGTTTCTAGGTGAGATAATGCAGACTATAAGCCGAGCAATTCGGGGTTTGGCTTGGCTCTATCGCTATCGCGGTAATGCCGTAATAAAATCATACTCCACGGCGGCGAACGGGACGTTCTCAAACCTCCCACCCCCTACTTGAACCCGTGCAGACGGAGCCCGCGAGAGGAAGGATGAAACGGTGGAGCGAGCGTGACGAGATGATGTACGAAGAGAGTCGGGATCGCAATTTCGCCGAGAAACAAGGCGGAGACGAAATTCAGTAGATTCGAGTCGCGGTGAGAGGGAGAGGGACGGATGGAGGTTTGAATTAATGGTAGCGGAATGGAAAAGAAAATAAGAGGAGAGAATAGTGGATGCCGAGAGGTACGTGGCCTACGCGGCGGACCGGTGTGCAAGGATCCAGGCTCCACCGATGAACTGGGTGGAGGGGTTATAACCGAGAGTCCGGGGCTTCGGATCCCGAGCTGAGAGCAGAAGAGGGAGGGAAAAAAAAAAATCCCCCGAGATTCGAATTCCTTTGGTCCCGACGATTGGATTTTATTTGACGGAGCCACCCCTGCGCCGGCCAATCCACGAGCTACCGGCTACGGAATCGGCCACGCCCATCACTGACTGCTTCAACCCCTCGAAAATTGTGGTAGGGGTGTTGTACGCTATATCCAGTTATACTCGGAGATATATATAAATACAGTGATGTGTATGTGGATGGATGTATGTGTTTATGTATATGGGTAATACATCCGCGCCGGCTTTCAACACCCTTATCAACTTTATTATCTCCAACCCGAAAACCCTATAGTGTATGTAATACGAGGCGAGTTCGGCCAGCTTGGATAGATAAACCCCGTCACATTATCTTCGCCACTGATCTTCGTACATTCTCCATCGTATTGCGGTATTGCGATATAGAGTGTGATGTCGAAGTAGAAATTGACAATTGTGGATATTAGGCACGTGAACAGCAATAAAAAGCTCGCACTTTTGACAAATTCTACCTTTTATTTATTTATTTATTTATTTTTAGATTCGAGGGCATAAACCATTTACGGGGCGATATTGATATATCGGTCAAACCATGCTATTGGCGGGAGGAAGAGATCGCATTACATAGCAGTTCGCACTTCGCACAATGTTTCAATATATAAAACAAAAACAGATAGCAAATTAGAACGAGACTAAAAATAAACCTTACAATAAATTAATTATCTGTGATAGGAAAGGTCTCCAGGAGTTTCAGTTTTTATGTTGTTAATTTAACTATTTATGTATTTGTTTCCTTTTTAGCAAAAAAAAAAAAAAAATCGTCAACCATTTAATTTTTTTTTAAATGAATTTAACGATTAATTAAATTGTTAAATTGGGAAGGAAGGAAATTAAGAACGTTTGTGGACAATAAATGTTTTGTGAAAGTAGAAATCTTTTTCTATACCATATGCGAAAGTCGCGAGGGTGGAGGATGCGGGGACAGATGTTAATTGACGTCCTTCATTCTATGACTGATTTAATGATGTTCAATTGGCACATAATTACTATCCGGATTTACAAATTGCAGATAGATGGACCATCGTCCCTGTCTGGCTAGTCGATGTATGATGTAACTGTATCGAGTCTCGTCGGCGATGTGTTGCGAGGTAATATCTATCTCGAAGAGCAAATTCTATGAACCATCTATGACGTATCGGTGGTGATTCCTCGTACCGGAACACGCGTCATCCCTCAACTTTGTTTTAGTTTCAGATTTTTTTTTTCAGTGTAATATTTTTGACTCTAGATTTTGAAATTTACAAATTTTCGAAGGTAACGTTTTTGTGCTTAAGAAAAAAAGACTATCATGAAAATTGATGAGGCACTTGTCATTATATTTTTATGCATGGCTTCTACTGTACCATATGTGAATCAGAAAATGTGCCGAAGCACAGTCTTCACAAATTGTAGTTTTCCAAATGGAGACGAACGTAGCTTCGACTTTTAATAACTTTATAAGCTCATCACTTAAAAAAATGTATTCCTATAAAATTTTAATCACATTGGTAATAATTTTCAATGTGTAAAGCATGAAATTTTGGGGGGGTTAGAGTGGGAGGCAAATCAGCAACTCGTGCGGAAGGTGACATACACACGTCCACTTCCGTCGGAAATGTTCCAAGAGATAATTAAATTAATGGCGTTCGGACGAGCGGGGCGAGCGAGCGTTTAGCTCTGTTATATAGTCACGCGCCGGTACGTATAGGTGCAGCAGTAAACTGCACGTATGGATAGGGTTGGAATCCGACACAGTGAAACAGGACAGAACTGTCGCCAGGAGTGCGACACCGAACCGTAATTTCAGAACACAGCAATGTAGACACCCGCATTGCTTCTCCAATTGCCCCGATCTATATTGCTCCGATCTCCCAGATCGCAACTATAATTTCACCTAAGGTCTTGTCATTTTCATGCGAAAAAAAACTGGTAAGAAATGGACGTTACCACATCGCATTTGAGTCCAAATCGCATTTTTAAACGTATTTAAAAGTAAAAAATAAAATAAAAAATAAAAATTGAACCCAAGAGATGTTTCTTCAATGTGCTAAAATTTAATTACCTTGTACTTTATACGACAATCAAGGACGACGACAATTATTACCTCGAACAAGTGTAATTACAACAACATTAAATATCTCCTCAAACCAGAGACAATCCATGAAAGTAAGTTACCATAAAAATAAATATAGTTACTCTCGAAATATAATTTAAAAAATTCTATTGTGTATTTCTTCCGGTACAGCTGCGAATGGAAATCACCTTACCACCGAAATAAATCGGGCCTATCCCGAACGAACCAGCGTAAAAAAAAAGTACGAGCGAAAAGACCTCACGGCTCCCCGAGGGTGTAATAACCGTGGAATAACGACATCCCGAGTGTATATTTGCGACATCGCACAGTTATTACCAGTTTCACATAATTGATAATAGATATCCATTGCTCCCTGTAGGGGCTTGTCGGTTTGGTTGTCGCTCGAGGAGCGCGAGAGAAACCCGATGGTAGGAGAGAAGAAGGCGAGACTCTTGCCTCGGCGTATAACGGCTGGAGGTGAGGGGGTGGTTTTCCTACCACCACAGGTCCCGCTTTAAGCTCGCTCGCTCGTCTATCAAGGGGGTAGTTCCACCACTTTTTCTCGCCGGGCCGAGCCGGCTCTTCGTCTAGGTAATGCCGTAATGTCACCCATACGAATAAAGAGCGTATCTATATGTGCGTTACCGATATACAGATTGATATAACTATACCGGGGAGAGAGAGAGAGAGAGAGTGGAAGGGTAGCGATAGCGCGTCGGGCGGGCGCGCGGAGGACAGCGCTACACAGCCGGAGAGAGCCCGAGGTACGAAGCTAACAGCCAACGGGGGAGCGTTTCGCGAGCCACCACCCTCCTGTTATCCGTTCACCCCTCGCGCAAGGGTGAGGGGTGGAACTCGCGACCACGCCCACCTTTGGAATCACCAGCCTCGTCGACGTCACGACTTATCACCCTCTCGCTGCCGCTGCTGCTGGCAAGGCCGGCGCTACCACCGTAGTGAGGAACGAGTGCCGCTCTCTGCGCGAGAAAGAGAGAATCGGGAGGGTGAAAAGCTCGCTCCCGTTTGCTCGTGCGATTCCGGCTTTCAGGAATGGAAAAAAAGACGAGAGAAAAAAAAAAAAAAAAAAAACTACCGGGCGAAACGCGAGAGAGGATGGGATAAGGGAGAGAAGAAAAATAATGAAATGAACATCGGTGCACGCGAACTGCTGCTGCTGCTGCTGCTGGTGCTCTACTGGGATAAATCGGGAATTATTATAAGAGCTACGAGACGACGACCGCGCTCCTCTCCGCACCCCAGGGCGATTGCTCTCTGCGATTCTCGACCGGTTATAAACCTTTCTCTACCTCCCTCTCTCTCCCTCTATGGTTGCTTTTAAAGCTTATAGAAATTTACGACAAGCCTGGAGTGAGCGAGGAATGAGGAGATGGGGAGGGAAAAAAAAGCTTCGCTGGGAACTAGTCGAGAAAACGATTCGTTTTATCAAACCACTCTGGATAATAATTATTCATTTCTCTTCGGATCCATAATATGATAATTTTTATATATTGGGTATAGTTATATAGGTATACGATGCGATGTATGGAAAGCCGGGATCGCGGATGAAATTTTCAATATAGGGAAAAAGAAATAATCTTTGCTGGTTAAATTTAGACACAAATTGTACATCAGTGTCGACCATTAGACGCAATGCCGATAAGAGTGAAATCTTTTCTTTTTTTATTGGAGTCGTAAAAAATATTAACTAATGAAATAACGAGGAGAGATAGGAAAAAAAAGCTTTGCCGAGAACTAGACGAGAAAACGATTTGTTTTAGCAAACCACTCTGGACAACAATTATTCATTTCTCTACGGATCCATAATATGATAATTTGTATATGTTGGGTATACTTATGTACGTAGACGATGTGATACATGGAAACTCGAGATCGCTGATGCAAGAGATAATCTTCGATAGTTAAATTTAGACACAAATTATGCATCAATGTCAATTCGGGTGGATCTTTTTTTTGGGTCGTAAAAAAATTAACCAAAGGCGTTTCGTTACAGTTCGGATGAAAGACGGAACAAAATTGCCTATTTGATTGAAATGAGACAGTGGTGAAAAAAAAAAAAAAAAAAACAAGTTGGAGTCTTAGCACCGACGGGGGACCGAAACGGAGAGTGGGCACGGGCTGCGGAACAATATAATAATATTATACTGATAGGGAGGCAGTTATAAGCACATGACGCTCTCTCGCCTTACCAGTGTACTGTATGTCTCCTCTGTGCTCCCCAAAAGCGTGAGCACGCGGGCTCGTTTGTATACGGCGCGGCAGTGACGCCGCTGTTTGCCTGTGGAGAATCTCGATTCACCCTAAACTTGGGGTAGGACGTGTGCGAGAGTCGCTTCACTGCCATATTTATCCTCTACTTCACGTAATACTCATACGGCTTTGAAAGCGTCGAGTCAAGCGTGAAATTGACTTTATTAGGCTTCTTTTTTTTTCATCCCCCCGCGCGTTCATGGTATTCCATTAAATACATATAGCACTGTAATATTCCAATTATATCGTTGAATCGAAATCAGATCGGTCATGGGCGACGGGCATAATTATTTCTTATGTGAAAAAAATTAATATAAAAAAGTCAAAAAAATTACTATAGTAAATTATTTGTACAAAATGCTGTGAGCGATGAAGAGTACATGTGTGTTTTTATAATCGTAATTTCTATCTTGGTGCAAGTGAGTATGCGGACCAAGCGTACTTTTGTTCGAATTTTTTTACAATTATTAAAAATATTTGTTGATAATTTTTTACCATTTTTTTATTATTATAATTTTTGTTCACTTTCTACAGATTGCAAGTGCGAGGCGGAACAGCCTGCTACTATCTAAATGCAGTCATTTCGAAGAGGACATACATTTTGTAGCGGGAATTACAGGAAATCGTGTGAAACGAGCTGTGTTTCTCCCGATAGCGGGAAAAAGACATATCGAGCGAGAGTAAGTTGTATTATTTGCAGGGGTTGAGACAGTGTTCTGCGGCCGGTACCGCTGGTATATAAATTGTCACCTCGCAGTAGCACGTACAAGCTCCAGAAAACAAGCTCCCGCAGTATACGTGAGAGCGACACGAGGCGTATAACGCGAGATTGCTTTGTTTTTGGGATAAAGAACGTGGAAAAGTGGAGAAAGCTCGGCAGCGAGTGCCAAGGGGGTCCGAGAGGGGTGATAATAACACAACGGCGGCTCGATATATTAGAGAAAGCGGGACCGATGACAAGGCATACTACACACGCTCCGGGGTGAAAATACTCTCGAAGTGAAACTCGATATCTCGCCTTAAGATACGAACTTTTTCCTACATTTACGAAGCGTTTAATTTTTGAAAAAATAAAGTATAACGCACATGATCATGGATTTCAGTTTCCCATCCTCGACGTTGTTCGATTATTTTAATTAGGGTTATTTCATATGAACAAAAAAAAGACAACAGTATCTGCTCAAAATTACATCTCATGCGTCACCGTTGAGACTTCAGATAGAATATTTTATTATGTATCATATTTATTCTATATTTATTCTTTTTTCTCATTATCACAATAACAACGAGAACTTTTCGTGCACCAAAATTTATCATCGAATTATTTTCGGACGTATCAACGACACATCAGCTCCACCTCCGAGCTCGCCCGCGGCGTTAATGTTCCCTCGTATAGCTTCCAATCCCAATTCGATTAGCGCGTAGTTGGTCAAACATAAGATAACGTAACAAAAAAAAAACTACATTTTATACGTATCGTATTTATGCTACATTTATTCGTTTTCTCCATTTCTTAAATTTACTTCAAAGCGCTAACATTATAATAATTATTATTTTTAAAATGATTATTTCTCTATAATTTGAGTCTATACGAAATAAATTTGTTCGCATCACAATAACAACCCGAACTTTTCGTGCTCCAAAATGTATCATCGAATTATTTTCGTACGTACGAAACGACGCATCAGCTCCACCTCCGAGTTCGCTCTCGGCGTTAATGTTCCCCGGTATAGTTTCCAACGCCAATTCCATTAGCGCGTAGTTGGCCGAGCGCGCTAGAACTGTTTCCGGTAAACGAAATATCTAATAACAATGCTAACGGAATTTCGACAATGGCGTTGCGAGGGGCACGTTATAACGATACCAGTTAATTTAATCCGAAACTCGTGCGCCGTTATACAGCGGCGCACAGTTTGGCATAGAATGTCCCTGTGCTTGATACCGCACGCCCGGCAGAGGCTTTCGTTGTACAGGATGTATACCGTGCCGTTAGTCAGATACGCGAAACGGCGGATGTAATCTCTCCGGGTGCGATATACAATTAACTCTCGCGCGCTTTGCAAACGAGAGAGGGAGAGGTGAGGGAGAGAGAGAGAGCTTGCGGTAGTAGCAATACGAGAGCTTCTCACGCTTGCTCCGCTTCCGCTAGTAGATTACGGGGTTAAGCGCGAGCGCGCTCCGACACCACGGGTCCTTTCCAGTTTCCGCACTCTCGCTGCGGGGTGTGCCTTGCGTGACACTTGAACCTAACAGCGGCAGAAGCACCGGCACAAGCGCAAGCACAACCCCGAGCTCTCCCCCTACCGCCCTCTCGCTCCACCTCTCAGGAGCCCGCCGAGAGCACGCGGGGTGCCAGGGTGAACGCAGGACACGGCGAAACGGCGACGAGGGAGATGGAAGCGGCGGGCTAATGGGATATCTCGGGTCAGGTGCGAGGGAGAACGCCGCAGTCGAAGGGTCCGTGTTAATTAATATCACGTCACACACGCGTTCCCTCGCCAAAATTCGCTCCTCGCATTCTACACCATATGTATGACAATATTTCCTCCCTTACTCTTTACGGGTTTATATTTCGGGCGTATTTTTTTTTTTTTTTTTTTTTTAACTAAAGTCGAGTGTGTCCCTTTTCGGGGTTTACCTTCGCGCTTTCGGTGACTTGTTCTCACGGGAGAGTCGCGCACCCACGAGCTCGTTGGTACGCAGGGAAAAATGGCGGTTGGTGTACGGGGAGTCAATCAAGTTTTTTTTTTTGTGATAAAACTAGCAGATGAAAATCTACGATTTTCGTTACATTCAAGGAAAAATGTTCATGTGGATGGTCCTTATTCGGAAGGGTGCACCATTTTTTTAATTTAAATTTTAGATTTTTTTTTTTTCGTCGGCGAAGCGTGCTTTTGACTGAGAAAACTGTAACATCAGCAACGAAATTTTGTACGCTCGTGGACACTTTTGCTAAGTGTGCGAAACATTTTTTATTATTAATTTATTATTGATATATCTTATATAATTAATTTATTATTAATTATATGAACGAATCACAAATTCAACTATAGTATGGTGTCCAGCGGTCCTTGAAGTGCTTGGAGTCCTGGAATTTTTTCTGACCTTGAAAAAGTCCTGGAATGTCCTTGAATTGTTCATTTCCCCGGAAATTTGAGTTTGTTTCAAAGTGTATATTTAGTTTAGTAAATGTTTTTGTCTTTTTTTAAATAAACTGCCACGTATTTCGACGTATTTTTTCCAGCTGAACACGAATCCGTTGGCCTTTTTGGGGCTAAAGTACAGTGAGACATTGAAAGTGTCGATTTTATGCGTAGAAAATCGTATTTTTGGGATTTAAACTGAAAATATTGGGTTGGGAGTAATATAATTGTTATATTCGTGATCAGCGGGAAAAAATACATCGAATATAGCCTTGAAAAAAAAATCGATTGAACAACGATTTTTCACTTTTTGAGCCACTTTTGGAAAAACGACGATTTTCATGATTTTCAAACGTCGATACCTCGGCTCCCAATGGAGCTAGGGAAAATCCGGGGTGCCCATCGTGTTCTACGGGAAAAAATACAGAAGACAGAGTCTTGTTCTAAGTTTTAAAATCGTTTTATCTTGCCGTTCGAGGATGTTGAAAAACGTGAAAAATGGATTGGAAACTATGGAATTTCTGATGAAATATTTTTACACAGGATTTTTATCTCGGGCACAATTCGTTCCGTTCGAAGAATGATCGAATCAAAAATTCAACTATAGCCATACAGCGAATCAAAGGCTTAATTCCGTCCGCAAACAAATTTTATCGAGTTACATATACGGAATCGGGTTGATTTCCTTCACAATTCAACGAAGGGATATTGCACGCGAACTTTGGGACAGAAGTTTGCGAGGAGTTTCCGGCGAGACTGACCGCCCACAGGAAATCCCTTGAGTGTTGCCCTCCGTAGCCTTGCCAGCTGTACAGAAAGTCGGCATAATCTCCGGGAGGTAGAGGACGCCTCGGGTCCGGTAGTCTAATTCTCAAGTGTCGAGAAAGCCTGTCAGAGGGACCTCTGCCCGTAGCATCTCGTTCCCCGTCGTAACGGGAGATATCGCGAAATTTTCGGGTGGTTCGAGACGATATTCACTCTCCGATCTCCACCCCCCTCTTCACGGCGGTCCGTTCGGTGTTGGCCTCCCGGCGAGCTGATGCTTTGATCATTTGTTTCGCGTCGGGTCATAACCGGCCTTCGCAACGATGAAACCCGTGACAGCCGCCCGCAAAAGCTTTTTCAAGGGGTAGCTTGAGCTCGACACCTCGCTCTTCTCTGCCCTACGCTCCCCGCACTCCGAGTCCCTCCGATATTCGATTCTCGCCTCTCTCGCCCACTGCTCATCCATTCTCATATCGCACATTGTGCACTGTTATAGATTGAATTCCATTACATGGAGCATCCGGGAAGATCGCGAATAAAAAATTTAAAAAATTGTAATATATATATCTTTTTTTTCAAAGTAATATAACGAACGACAGACTTTCCGAGACTATTCTCAATCTACGATGGACGTGTGATAAATGTTATTGTAAGTTGTTAAATACGGCTGATGAAATGTAACGCTGCCTGTATGCAAATTTTTTATATTAAAAAAAATTAGACAATGTATTTTTCTTTTTGTATGTGTATTCGTATGTGTTTTTGTATGTGTATGTGCATTTGTTTATTCGAGAGCCCACCAGGAAAACTCCCGGTAATCAAACCAAGCACTACCGAACAAAGCTCGATCATATCAAAGAATTCTTAAAGAAAAAAGATGGAAACAATAATAACAGAATGATAAAACAGGGAATGAAAAATTAGAAAAATATAATAAAAACGTTGATTTTTAACGATTATCATTCGCCAAGTCCCAAGTTTTGGTATAACATCACTGCAGCATGAGTCAAAAATTCAAATAAATCGATGTACAAGAACCGACGGCGACTTTAGCGTGGCGACTTTCCGCCGATAATAGCTCGCTCGTCTGATAATACATTTAAGTGCACTGAGGCTTGCTGTTCAAAATTGTGCAGCGTCGATAAAATTACATTTCATGGTTTAGTTTCCGTAATCTCTGTTTTCCTCTTCGCACCACGACGGATTTACTCGACTTATTTTGCTTTATTTTGGGCAAGTAAATTTGAAGCTATTTTGTTTTCTGATATTTTCTTATCTGTTGTTAATTTCTCTGCAGGTTTTTTAGCGGATAGGTTTTGTGAAAGAAAGAAATAAATAAATAAATAAATAAGTAAATAAATAAAATCTTTTCGCCCGCACGTCCTCGTCCCCGGGACGAAACTCTCCGTTCATCCATGACGAGCCCGCGAGAGAAAAATATCGCACAATAAGGCTTTCAGGCACCGCTCACAGGCACTAATATCGCGGAACCGAGAAGGATCGAACAAGATATAGAAATCGGTATAATATCGTGAGCGCAGCCCGTATCGAGGGAGATACGTGCGGGCGGGGGCGGGAAGCTTGTCTAATTTGTATTGCCACGGAGGAGCGACGATACCGGGATATTAGAGGCAGTTATCGCAGCGTATTGCTCCTAATCGTTTCCCCCCCCCCCCCCCCTCGCGCCTCGTTCCTCGGCCGATGGCTAGGGTGCGACGGCTCGCAGGTGGGAGAGAGAGCGCTACCGGGGGAAGGAAGACGGAGAGCGGCGAACAATAAGGGATGGTGCGAGATAGAGACGGGGAGAACGAGCGGAGCGTGATCCGAAGCGAAAATAACGAGGATGGAGGGAGTGCGGGAGAAGGAAAGGAACGGTATCGAGAGAGGCGGCAATAGGGAGTACGGAGAGGTGTGCGGAGGATCGGCCGGGGAGAGCCGAAAGAGAGAGGAAGGGCACAGGGATAGACGGTGGCCCCGAGAAGGAAAGGAGAAATTCGGCGTGAGCCAGAAGAGAGAAACGCCGGCCAGGCGAGGCCGCCTGCGTGCACTGGTGTTTTTGACAGGCCGATGAATTGAATAATCGCAAGTCGAGTCGAGAGGGTCCGCCGAATCTCAGTCCGCGATACACCGTTCGTATAACCGTACAAATGTGGAGAGATCAGCTGTATATGACTATATGTGCGGGGTTATGTATGGTATATATTATGCGGCGTATGTGTATATATGTGTGTGTGTGTGTGTGTGTGTGGATAGATTTATACTCGGTAAGATACATATATATATGGGGGGACTGTAGTGCGTATATATGTACAGATTGATTGATATTTCTGGAATTGTATAACTCGCATGTACGTCGACATTCGAATAGTTCACCGAACATGATAATCGACACGTTATTCGCACGGGGGATTCATCGAGTGGGACATGTAGCGAAAGATCGTTGATTCTATTTTCGGCGACAAGTTGCACTGTTGTTTACGTTAATGTGGTCTATGTTTATTACTGGATAATTATTCGATGGTTATCGATAATCTTCTATTTACAGTGCGTACAGAATTTAATGGAACGAATTTTTGCAGAAAATAAAATGAAGTATATATTTCTATAAAAAAAAAACGAAAAAAAAAAAACATTTTTGCTACGATAGATTTCTTTTTATCTCGCGATGTATTGAACATTTTTTGAAGCCCTTGTAGTTAATTTTAAAAAAATCGATAAAAGATATTCGATCGCGGTATAAAATTTGATGAATATTTCATTAGGAGAGATTTTACGGTATTTATAGGATCGATAAGCGAGTGGCGCCGGGCTTACATCCTTAATTCATTAATTCGTTTGAACTACTGGCCGCGCATCGAAATTACGCGGTCCGACAGTTCGTAATCCCCGGGCGTCGTTCGGTCGCGTGCGACTCTCGCGGCATCCTCGGCACGCGTGTGCGTCTGTGGGACCCTCTACCGGAACTTCTGTTGCGAACGTTCCCAGCGGGGAACCCCCTCGTCGTCGTCGGGGCGACAACGAGCATTCAGTGACGAACGAGATTCTATCTACTATAAAACATGACGTTACGCCAGGGCTCGATTTCTTATGAGACACGCGTCTGCACTCTTCAACCCCCTGAAAGCCAAATGGGACAGTCATTGGACTCCCTGCAGTAAATTTCATATGGAATATATTTAAACGAAAAAAAAAAAAAAAAACACGGGTACGCCGATACCCGATAACTGGCCTCAAATTGAAAATCACCCGACCGTTCATCACCTCATGAATCCCGAAAGATCTTAGTCTCCGAACATCAAAATATTCAATAGTAGTAGTAGTGGGTTTATTGACAATATTCCAGATGGAACAATTTTTTATACATAGCATTACATAGTGTAAGTTGTCATGAGAATATAAATATATTGTCAATTGGCCATCGACCCAAGTCCTTCAGTCAAAATATTTAATATATAATACAAAAAATAGAAAATAAAAATAAATAATTAACGTAATGCCGGGGCTCGATTTCTTACAAGACACACGTCTGCACTCTTCACCCCCGCCCCTCTGAAAGTTAAATGGGACAGTCATTGGCCCCCTCTTAAATTTCACATGGAATATATTTAAAAGAAAAAAAAGCACCCGTCCATCGATACCCTACAACTGGCCGCAAATTGAAAATCACCCGACGGTTCATAACCTCATGAATCCCGAAATATCTTGATCTCCGAACATCAAAGTATATAATATATATATATATATATATATATATACAGTACAACATTTTTTAGAAATAAATAAAAGTAAATAATAAACGTAACGTAACGTAACGCAAATAACGTATCTAATAATAATTTAGTAATTAATAAATAATTTGTTGCACAATATTAAATATATAATCCAAAATAATGGTCCAAAGTATCAGAAAATCACATTAAAAAAAGTCCCTCGTGTATGCATATGTGTGTATGGGTAATGGGTAAATTTTTATCTTCATACCTGACGCTCCTACCGGAAGGGTTGCTTAAAATTTCATACGATAATTGACCGAAGTCCCGAGGATCGATCTAGACAGAGAATTCCGCGGTACGTCCCTGCGTTACCCCCATTCGAGATGTTACCTCCCGAGCTGTTCCCCAACGCGAAAGAGCCAACGAAAAATGAAGCGGCATCGGGAGAGCCGGAGCGGGCCGGAGGAGCCGTGCTTTTTCCATCTCGCGCAATCGGCTCCGGGTAATACGTTGCGAAGTGGCCAGGCTAGAGACCACGGTCGGCGGATGCTTTCAGGTTTAGCCTGGCTCGTGTAGCTCGGAGCTCTCTTGGGTTCCGTGCACCCGCGAATCGAGACTATGCTGCAAAGAGAGCGAGAGAGTGCGAGAGAAAGCACAGAGAGCGCTCGTAGCATGCCGCAGGGATGAGAAAGGGTGGGCCTCATAGCCAGAGCAGCCGCTGCGCCCAGTTCGCCCCGGTGCGTTTGACGTTGATACCGCGATAAGATGAAAGAGCCTTCCTGGTTTGGTTCTCTCCCCCACTCCCCCCCCCCCCCCCCCCGCACTCGCCCTCTCTCTCTTTCTCTCTATCTGGAGAAGCTTACATCGCGAGCTATAGACTTCGCGAACGCGAACCCCGCATGGCCTATGTATTGTTGCCGCACGTCTGAGCGTAACGTTTCTACCATTCCCATATATGCCGATACACACGTAATACTCGACAATCTAAATTCCGCCTCTGGAAATTTCAGCGTCTAACAGTTCCGACGATAGCTGAATCCGGTAGACGATATCGGCCTCGAGTGCACGCCGCGGTTGCATTATTCGCCAGAGGTAGATATGTAACCGTGTTGTGTGCACCGGAGAGGCTGGATATGAAGCATCTGTTCGCAGGTATATTCTGCGCGGCACAAAGGCACGCTGTCGATGCAGAACTGATAACAATCGCGAAAGAGAGCGGGGGGGAGGGGGCAATAAGATTCGCATGAGGTAAAATACGTTCGTTTATGCCCGAAAGAACGACGGACGGACAACCCTCGTGGAATTCGTTTTGTTACTGTAAAAAGTCATTGAATTGTTACTGTAAAAAAACATTCAATCGTGACTGTAAAATGTCACGCTTTGCGGATACTCCGTGTGACGGTAAAATTCTTTGATTACGATAGATGAGTTTTTTTTTATTGTTTGCAGACAATAAACTTACCTCGATTAAAGTCCGTGCATTAGCCGGAAATTGATTGGAAACGTTAGGCAATTTATTATCGCGAGATCCATTTAAGATTTCTTGGCGATCTCGTTGCATTCTCATCCGTGCATGCATGCACTTTGACCGTGGGGTACACTCGGATCGCGGAGAAATATAAAATAAAAGATTCCCACTGTTCTGGCGATGACGAACCGATAATTGTTTTCGCCGATTCGTCGACGTTGATTTTTTTCGATGTAACTATGACACACGCCCTTTTCCATTCCGATTCTCCCGACGGAAAAACGTCCGTGCCCAGTGGGAAAAACACTACGGCCGTGCGGATCGTTGTTATTTCAAACTGCTGTTATGGAAAATGCCGTGTTTTCTTGCTCGTCAATCACTATCACGATCAGAGCCCGGAGCGAAATTTTGTATGTACATCCCATCGTTTCACTCCGAGCTGGATTTCTCGTTTCATTCCATTTTATTTTCATTTTTTTTTTTTTTTTTTTTCAAACTTTTTATTTTGGTTTTCTATTCAATACTATATCCTGCCTGTAGTAGACGAACGAGCGAAAAAACGTTGGGCATCGGAGGCCGCTGCCGCCAATGCCGCGGTTCGTTACACACCGCGATGTAATTGCATTCAGCTATAACACGATGTGGTTGCCTGGCGAGGACACGGCGAACGTGCGGAGTCGGAATTCCCAGGATTGATTCTCCCTCGATAGCATTTTCTGTATTCAACGCTCAGCCTTCGACGGGCAATTTACCTATTTTTTACGTTTCCTGATTGGCTGTTGGCAACGATCCATGATGCAGCGCGTACACACGAGCACACACACGCGGGAACCGGGAGAGAGAGTCATGTACAGCGTTTAGTTCGTTCGCTTCTTTCCTTTTTTGCCGTTCCCTCGCTCGTCGGGTAGTCGCGAGTGGGCGGTTCGTTTATTCAAGCCGTGCCGTTGGAAAAAAGCGGGCTTTTCACAATCCTCCTACGCGATCCACCGCCACCAGCAGCGAGAGCAGTGGCAGAGAGGTACCGCGAGCTGAATCATGCAAACCCCTTGGCAGAACGGGAACTACCTATATGGAACAAGTACATTCGCCCGTTGCCGGCCAGCAGATCTCTCTTTCAACCTATTCCTATGCACGGTGAACCATGCAGCCTGTGGCTGATTAGTGCCCAGCATTTGCTCGATGACAATCATACCTGAGATTTGGATATGAATATCTTGAGAAAAACTTTGATCTGCTCCAGAGACAATGAGTTACGACGATTGAACCATCTTTGCAGGCGCTAGGTCGGGAAGCACTGGCGTGATTGGGCGACAGCCGTTGGAAAAATGTGGGCTTTTCACAATCCTCCTACGCGATCCACCGCCACCAGCAGCGAGAGGAGTAGCAGAGCGGTACCGCGAGCTGAATCATGCAAACCCCTTGGCAAAACGGGAACTATCTATATGGAACAAGTACATTCACCCGTTGCCGGCCAGCAGATCTTTCTTTCAACCTATTCCTATGCACGGTGGACCATGCAGCCTGTGGCTGATTAGTGCTCAGCATTTGCTCGATGACAAACATACCTGAGATTTTGATGTGAATATCCTGAGAAAAACTTTGATCTGCTCCAGAGACAATGAGTTACGACGATTGAACCATCTTTGCAGGCACGAGTTACGGGAGCACTGGCGTGATTGAATCGGTTGAACGAATGGACCACTTCATTTCTCTTCATTTCTCATGAAACCTGAGGCAATGGGCCGTCGCGCGTTGTACAGAGTGATTATTGACGTGGAAAATAGTCATGAGCCAAATTTTACTCAAATCTGTAGACCCGATAGTTAAGATCACCTCAAAGTCCTGAATGCTCAATTCATAAAACTGGGGAAACTCCGTTCCTTGAAGTGGTCCATCAACCTCACTCCAAATATGTAGGAAAGTTGTTAACTGAATATTTCGAACATGTTTTTTTCTTCTTACATGGTTCAATGATGCCCTACCTTGAATCCGTCGACCGTTGGTCAAGAGTAACAAAATATAACGTCTAAAGAAGAGGAAAAAGGCAAGTTCCGTGTACTAGGCTACTCGGGATAGTCGAGATGACGGAAATTCGCTTGGAGGTTTCAAATGCGAGCCGTCTCATTACACGTACGAGGGGTTGGGGATGATTCCTGCAGGATCATGGTGAGAGGAACGAGCAGCAGTCATGGAAAGCTCTCAGCCGCGATTCAGCTCGTTTCTGCTATCTGTCTTCGCTTAGGTAGGTAATGGATCGTTGTATAGTACCAGTGTATAGATACGTACGTCGGTCGTCGTTGTCGTCGTCGTCGCCGCCGGCAATCAGAAACACTCGTCGGTCGTGTCACTGGCAGCACGCATCAGCCACCAAACGAGGTATACACACTGTACTGTTGGGTCGCGTGCCACCAATCGCCCTTTCCCGCACACCCCGTATAACGTACAATCACTTGGTGCCTACAGTGCCGAACAGCGTATAGGATCCCATGAGAGGTATTAGATGCACGTAAGTGCGGCCGCTTACGCACCCATTCGAGATGGAATATCGCCCCAGGGCTATTACATCAGCGAGCCTTGTAAGTGGCTTTTGGTTGCCCGTTCCATCGCTTTCCACCGCCATTCGTTCGCAGCCAGTTTCTTTTGTAGATTGATTCGTCACACGCCGCACCGAATTCTGAAGCTCCGAACACCGCACTCGAGCGATCCATTTTGACGGTGATAACATATCGCCGAGATACGGGATGATCAAAGGGAAGTTGTAATTCGAAAGGCTGGAATCCTCATATCGAATCTATTTATTTTGCATTTGTCACGTGGAATGCTCGTTGCGAGGTCATTCGGGAAAAATAACACGTTCGAGCGGTGGCATAATTATAAAATTGTTCATTCAACCCTACAGCTGCTAGGGTGGAATATTTTTAAAAATCTTTTTTTTTAACGGGAAATTTTTCTCGAAGTGATTGATGAAAGTTGTACATCTCTTCAGGCGGCATTACCGGCTCGACAGGACCGTAAAGTACCTCTAGACAATTTGCACGCCTTAATTAAATCCGAGCGCAAAAATTACGACCAGCGGTAGAAATTTAATTCGGGACCGGTATGACGATGGTACAATACAGTTTAGTCGTCAACAAGTTGTGCGGGAACGATAAAAACTTTCCGCAACATTAGACATCTTGTCTCTATTTAGACGGTTCGTACATTTTGGATGTCGGTGTCGCGGGGACTACCTGCGCATTTGGAAGAATGGGCACTAAAGGAAGGAGGGGGGGGGATGCTGCGACGGGGAAACGGGAAGCCCGTGTTATGCAAATGGTGAGTAAGTGAGATGGATAGATCTGAGAAACCCCCGGGAAAAAGTTCGACGATTTAAATAGCCCTCGTACTCCTCGCCTAGGCGCTGACAATGGTCGTGCATCGTTTTTAATTACCGAATTATACGCGGGCTTTTTATTCGACCGGTTACGTTGACGCTGCATCGGGAAGGAGTGACGAGTGGTGGTCGGCACGGAGAGCCCGCGGCGACACAAAACCCGGACCTTAATCGTTCAATCGAGTGAATCGAACGGTAAAGATCTCGCTCGAAATAACAAAAGGGATTCGTTGGCCTCTTAGCGGGCCTTTTTTTGGTCGCTCCAGTTAAGTGAGATATATACAACGACTCGGATAATTAATGTCTCGAGAGAGAACGTGATATCGTTGTATAATTGCTCGTTAATAATGAAAGGAAGCTCGCATCTGCCGAACAAAATGATAACTTGCTAGTCATTTGCCACTCACAACCAACGGAGAATAACAGCCGTTGCATGCATAACCGAGGCTTAGTTTTATTTTTCGCTAACAAGGATATCTCCTGATTCGGTAAGTGAATAGCATTCTCTTTTTCAGGTCCTTTCTCAGTCGTTTTCGTAGTCATTTTCTCCAACCTCTTGTACAGTCTCCTCCCCAGTCTCTTTCTTAGTCTTTTTCCCAGTCCCTTTGCTAATCTCTTTTCCAATCTCGTCCCAGTCTCGTCTCAGGTCCCTTTCCCAGTCCCTTTCCCAGTCCCTTTCCCAGTCCCTTTCCCAGTCCCTTTCCCAGTCCCTTTCCCAGTCCCTTTCCCAGTCCCTTTCCCAGTCCCTTTCCCAGTCCCTTTCCCAGTCCCTTTCCCAGTCCCTTTCCCAGTCCCTTTCCCAGTCCCTTTCCCAGTCCCTTTCCCAGTCCCTTTCCCAGTCCCTTTCCCAGTCCCTTTCCCAGTCCCTTTCCCAGTCCCTTTCCCAGTCCCTTTCCCAGTCCCTTTCCCAGTCCCTTTCCCAGTCCCTTTCCCAGTCCCTTTCCCAGTCTCTTTTCCAATCTCTTTCCCAGTCTCTTTCTCAGTCCCTTTCCCAGTCCCTTTCCCAGTCCCTTTCCCAGTCCATTTCCCAGTCCCTTTCCCAGTCCCTTTCCCAGTCCCTTTCCCAGTCCCTTTCCCACTCCCTTTCTCAGTCCCTTTCCCAGTCCCTTTCTCAGTCTCTTTCCCAGTCTCTTTCCCAGTCTCTTTCCCAGTCTCTTTCCCAGTCTCTTTTCCAGTCTCTTTCCCAGTCTCTTTTCCAGCCTCTTTCCCAATCTCTTTCCCAGTCTATTTCTCAGTCCCTTTCTCAGTCCCATTCCCAGTCTCTTTCCAAATCTCCTTCCCAGTCTCTTTCCCATAACTAAAAATAACTCATCTTTGCAGCGGACATTACATTTACGACGTTTCTTTTCCTCATCTTTTTACGCTGCTTCGCCGCGTATCTCGGTTTATATCACAATGGGACTATCGTTTCGAGTGGAAATGCGTCCTGCCGTGGCTCTCGATTTCGTGTGTATAAACGTCGAGGTGGTGAATACGCCTCCGCGGATATACATGTATACACGAAGAAACATACCCGGTAAATCTCGTATAGATAGATACATTTAGCCAGGGCTCCGGAGCGGAGCAGCAGAGCTCTACCTCAGTGCGAGCTGCTGCTGCTCCCGTTGCTACTGGTTGGTTCCATTTGAGTCAGGGTATCGAGGTGTCAATAGCAGCTGCTATGCTACACACAAGAGCCTCGCCCGACGCTGCCCAACTCCTCCCCAGCCCCCCTCTTCGATCGTATTCACCTCATACTTCTTCACCACCCTTATCTACGACTCTCGAACCCCACGGCTCCACGTCCACCGCGTGTACCATACGTTCAAAGACTCCGCACGGCTCCTCAAGAGGAAAATGTAAATAGCTTTACCACGCAAATAAATCAACGACTTGTACATTCAAAGTCTCGGCCTGCGTGAAAAAAAAACCCCCCGCTGCAAAAACCCAGGATTTCCTGACTTGTACGTTCAATTTATCATAATGATCCATTGGCAATTAATTTTGTAGAATTTATAGTCTCACCTGATTAATTCGTATCTGATAGAAATTTATATCAAAGTAGCAATCGTGTCCAGTGTCGCTCGGTAGATGCTGGTCAAAAAACTATTTTTTTTTTAATACATGGATAAACCAAATATTCTTTGGATCAAAAGACGAAAACGACTCATAAATAAAATCACTAGTTTCCAAGATTCCACGTTGCATATGAACTAAATCGCTAACAAGTTCCCTTTTTTATATGCACCGATGCAGAAAAAAGGAGACGAATGTAGCTTAGTCGCACGAATAAATCAACGACGCGTGCACTCAAAGCCATCAGGCTCGGGAAAACAATCGAGCATAAAAACTCAATTTATCCCCTCAAGGCTATCCTATTGTGTACGTTATTTTTTTCCTTCATTGTTTTTAATACGTATGTCGATGCGAACTTTGCAGAGTCACGGCAGCAAGCAACTTGACTTGCGGAAAGTTTGATTTATTTTTATGTTTTTTCGCAACACCACCGTTCGCGCAAGACCCCGACTTATGAATAAAGGATGAAAAAAACATCGTCACTGGTAAATCGACGAAAAATGTTCATTCCTCAAAAAAAAAAAAAAAAGCTTGAGGAAAACAGCTTCGGTAATAATGAATTATGTCGCGGAGTTGCCCGAAGCTTCTTTCAGCCCCAAAGCAAATGAGTACAGTTACATGTAAGTAGCGTCCAGGGCGATAAAATGTTCGCGCTCTGACTTGCGGAAAGTTTGATTCATTTTTATGTTTTTTTCGCAACAACACCACCACCGTTCGCACAAGACCCGGACTTATGAATAAAGGATGAAAAAAACATCGTCACTGGTAAATCGACGAAAAATGTTCATTCCTAAAAAAAAAAAAAAAGTGGAAAAACTGCTTCGGTAATAATGAATTCTGTCGCGTAGTTGCCCGAAGCTTCTTTCAGCCCCAAAGCAAATGAGTACAGTTACATGTAAGTAGCGTCGAGGGCGATAAAATGTTCGCACTCCTGCGGAGGCTCCGATGAGGGACGACGAGGGTTAGCGAGGTATATGCTGAAGGTTGAAACGCGGCAGAGTGGCGACGGTGCGGAGGCGCCCTGCTGTTTTTAAGCGTCGGTGACTAATTGGTGATGTCGTGGCCAGGCGTTGAGACACACCCCTCTTTCCATCCCTCGTACCGCGCTAGCTCGCCTCCCGGTTCTTCTCGCTTTTCATCCCTCTCTGCATCGCACGCTTCGCCCGTCGAGTCTCTGTACGCGTCCCTCGCTCCTCGCACGGATTTACCCATTCGGCTCTCTGCGTCGCGCCTCTTTGCACCGATGCAGGATATAACCAACCCCTCATCATCGTCATCGTCCTCTTCCTCCTTCTCCTCCTCCTCCTCCTCTTCTTCTTCTTCTTCTTCGTCTTCGTCTTCTTCTTCGCTTACGGGTTATCACTATGTGTACATGGGCCATGTACTATTTCTCTAACGTTTATATTGCACATGGTATACACGCAGGTCATATCGCCGGCGAAGACCAACCCCTTTCATGTGCGAGGGCGAAAGGGCGAGACGACCACCGAGACGCGGCGCACTCGAGGCTTGTGGGCGCCCGCTCGAGAGAGCGGCCTCGTTAAACGAGTTCGTTAACACTCGGCAATAATAATGTAATGTACAGAGCAAAAAACAAATTTGAACATTTAACACACATTTCTTGTCCGCAAAGATTCAGTTTGTATATTTTTTTTTTTTTTTTGCCAACATGGTGGCACCTTTTGTAGGAAACGTAGGAAGCTGAAGTTGCAGTCGAAGGGTTAACAAAAAATTTGTACTTAACGGGAAGAAAAACGTTTGCAAATGTAACAAACATTACTCGTCCGCAAAGATTCAGTTTGTATATATATATTTTTTAAAGTAATGTTTTAATATTCCTTTTGTAGCAAACATAGTAAGAGTTGCAGTCGACTGGCTAACAAAAAAAATGCGACAATCCAGAACATTTTTTTGATAATTGAATTTAAAAAAAAATCTTTCTGTTGACGGACAGAAAAGAATGTGTCATAAAACAACGTAGCACTATTGTGCTACTTATACAGTGTCTAGGATAGACCCTGTGCTCGAGCATCCGTGTGGCCGAGGTCTTGAGGTATTTTTTTTTATTCTTAAGAGCTTATGAGATGTAAAAAAAAATTACGACATAATTAATGAGTTCATTCGCAGTTTTATCGATGCGTTTGACGTTTGAGGTGAAAAAAGGGGCAACGTGTAGAGAAAAAAAAAAAATTGACAATGGAGAAGGGCTGAGGCTATAAGACCGATAGGATCGAGCGGCCCCGTGGAAATTCTATAAATCAATCGGTTATATAAAAAAAAAAAAATTTTTACCGTGTACCACATGAGGTTACCGGTTCGATCATTACTCAGTGGTGCAACAAAGAGTATCATAAAGCCACACTGGGAGGCTCGGTGCGTCAGCGATATTAGGGTCCCAATATACATGCCAGTTGCACTTATGCGCATTTACTTGTATGCAACGCAACTCCACCTAATAATGGGAGTGATCGGAGGTTTCCGACAATGCGCCAGCTCGATCGTTTTTACCCTATTTCGGGAAAAAAAAAATTCTCTACCCCTGTTCGTCGTGAAATATATATAGAAAAAAAAGGAAAAAAAAAACAAAAAAGTAGCGGCAGGGGGTGAGGGAAGGAGAGAGGAAAAAAAACATAAAACGGGACAGAGGTCGGTTGACGCTTTCGATCCCCGATGGCTCGACGGGCCGCTTCCCCGGTTCGCCAAAACGGCTGAATTATGCCGCCCACTTGGCACTTTTTTTCTTTTCCCCGAATTCTTTTTTTTTTTTTTCCTTCTCGTCTCTCTTTCTCGCAGGCACGCAGAAGCACGCACGGCTCTCATGGACGTGTGCCAGAGGCACCCGTTTTTCCTGAAAAACTTTTCAATGAAAGATCGCGCGCGGGCGCGCGGCTGCCGGGAATCGGGAGAGAATGAACGGGAAAGGGAAGAGCGAGAGAGAGCCATTGTCGAATTCGGTGCGTGTGTTTCGGGGGAGGGAACTCATCAGTCATCTCGGCCTGCGTTACGGCAACAATGATATCTCACGACACGCAACGTGGAAGGCGCGTAATGACGTAATCGCGGTATGGTCCATCGAACGACAGTTTATCCGGCCGATGGCAATGGGAGAACGCCGGAGAAATCGAGAATTTTATTATGACGCATTGGCTCAGACGGTGAAAAGGTCACGGAATTACGAATGTGATTATGTGACGAGGGTGTGACGACAGAATATCGTTACTCGCAGAGATGGGGCAATGCGAACCGGCGATTGAACTTTCTTTTTTCGCTAGGCAAACGTTTGTAGGGATGCGAATGAGACTCGGTTGCCGACGAAAAATATTGTTACGGCCAAGCGAATAAATGTGACACCAGTCATTATAAAAGAAGCGAGGGGGGTAGTTTAATGACCAAATACGTTCCAATGATCAAACTACGATCGTCGCCAAGTCGCGTATCGTACAGATCCATTTGCATTCCCTCGTGCTTGCATCGATTGATAACAGAGTTATTTAATGAACCGATTCCGTTACAATATAATAAATTCTTTCCTAAAAGCAAATTATAACCGCCTTCTTCAAACTATTGAGCGGTACAATAATAATTTCGTTTCTCTCGAAAAAGTTTAAAGCTTATCTCCATTTGTCGTAAGAACAAAAATAAGAAATAAAAGATCCCACACATACATAAAAACAGAATTTTCATTCTCGCAGCTTGCAGTGGATTTCGGATTAGCTCAGAGGATGGGAAGTATGAAAGGTAAACGAATCGATGCGGAGACCACCTTTTAGTCTTTTAGTGAGAATTCGATACACCTCTGGGACTGCGTATAAAACGTTTTTTCAGTGCTCATAAATCGGCGCTATACAGGATATAAGTATAATCCCCCGCGTTGCGTTTAACCGCATTTTGTGCCCTTAGGCGGCGAGACGGACGGGCGCGCGTTCGTCCGGGGTTACTAAAAGGCACACTCCGGTATTTGACCAAGCTGTGCAAATATGAGTCAACATCGACGTGTACCCATCCACGTTGAACGAGGAGAGCAAAGGGCGAACGCGACAGGCAGTGAGAGATAGTCGGGCCCTGAGCATCCTCCCTTTGCGGAACATGCGTGTGTACCTATATATGTATCCCTGTTGGCAAACATTTTAACGGGATTAGAGCACACTTACGGGGGGCTAATCTGGCCAAACAGACCAAAAGAATCTCAGAATTTACTGCACGCTCTTCCACTGTATTCTGTGGTAAACTGCACGAGAGCATTTCGATTTCTCTATATCAAGTAGCTGTCGTAAAGCTGTCCGCTCCTCTGAACTATTTGTACAACAGTATTGTGTGTCCCCCATGATCATCTCAAATATATATTTTTTACGGCCGAACGGAATATCTCTCGCGACTTTTGTAACTTTGAACAAATTTTGCTTCCTCCCAGAGGAAGCTTGTTCCGTAAAAATAAATTTTCGAGTTTTCATTGTCAGAGTTCTGAAAATCGTAAAAAAGTTCGAAAAATGCGATTTTTTGCTGGCATCGTTGCATCGTTGACAACGACTATAACTCGGAAACGGCTTGAGATAGCAAGCTGAAATTTGGTACACTAATAGAGTGGTCCTGTCGCTTCGTTCAATGCAATGTCCGTGAAGATTAAGGCTCTTTTCGAAATTTCACGCGATTTTGAAATTTTTTTAATAAAGGTGTTGCAGCTTTCACTTGCGCAAATTTTGAGCTATCATCCTAAAACTGCATACAAATATAAGGTAGGGTGGCATAGCCCCCGAACGGTTATCAACCGAAAAGAGTAACGTCCGAAACGCATATTCCCCAAAACTTCTATACCTCAAAAAATCAACCCCCAAAACGCATATCCCCCGAAAAGTTAATTCCCGAAACGTCACTTTATTAAAATATTGCCGCCCCTTGATCACGAATATGACGTTCATTTTGCTCCAAACCCAATATTTTAGATTTTAATCTCAATAATGCGATTTCACATTACAGCAAACTGTTTTCAGTGTATACAATCGAAGATACAAATGTCCCACTATACTTACGCACAAAAAGGCCAGCAGATTCATGTTCAACGCACAAAAATACGTCGGAATACGTCGCAGTTAATTTTATAAACGGAAAAAAACATTTCATACCAACAAAAAATATTTCATCAAAAATTCCAAGGCTACCCCTTTCCAATCCATTTTTCACGTTTTTCAACGTCCTCGAACGGGACGATAAAACGATTGTAAAACTTTGCACAAGGCTCTTTTTTGTGTATTTTTTCCAGTAGAACACGATAGGCACCCCGGATTTTTCCTCGCTCCATTGGGAGCCGAGATATCTACCTTTGAATATCACGAAAATCAACATTTTCAAAAGTGGCACAAAAAGTGAAAAATCGTTGCTCAATCGATTTTTTTTTTTTTGCTTCAAGGCTATATTCCACGTATTTTTTCCCGCTGAATATAACGATTATTTTACTACTAACCCTTCGAACCGAAGTCATAGCTGTCTGTACCTAAAACGAAATTCATTTGGTTTCTCGATAGGAAAGTAACGAGGAAAAAAAACGGTACAATGAAGATCGAAACGGAATTGATCATTGCCGCATTCGCTGGTCTCCCAAGAAGAAAGAACGTTGTTCCCCTCGCCCAATTTATCCTAATAGTGCCGTGTGCTGTCTATTTGACTACATGTTTTTTTTTTTCTTTTTTTTATCATCCAGAACGGCAACATGGAGCCCATATGTATTTCATTATGCATTCAAAATACCATCCACGTGTTCGCCGAACGTTTAGCCAATGTACTATATGTATGCACGCATACGCCTCGCCGAAGAAGGGTCGATGGATGTACAATATATCTGCCACGCTGTTTGCTCGCGATTGATGCAACGTACACGATGAATCTAGGGTTTGATTTCACATGCCATCGTTGGATCATCCTCGTGTGTCCGCCAGTTAGCATCCGAGTGAGCTTCATTCGCAGTACTGGCTGTCATTTCGTCGGGATTTCCATCCACTGTTCCATGGCAACCGTGGACACACGGTACCATCCGAACAGTCCATATTTGTTTCGTACAATTATTTTTTTATTATTATTATTCTTTGGCTTCGCTTTTACCTTCGCTGTGGAAATGCCGTGAGGAGAATTACCCGATCATACCATAAAAAAAAAGAAGGAACCGCTGTAACTATAACATCATTTCTCCGGTGACTGCTCGGGCGCAAGTCTGTCTCAGTGCTGGGCGGTATTTTAAATACATGATATGTTTTAGGTATTTTAAAAACTTAAATACTTCTCTGGCATTTCAAGTAGTTTTTGGGGCAATTAAGTACAAAATACAAAATATTTTTATATTCACTTCCACATTCGTATTATAAGAATGATTGTGCGAGTGTCCGGAGCTGAAATACTTGGAAGATGTTAACAGAAAAGAATAATATTTATATGTAAAATTTTTCAAACATTTTATTGCAGAATTTCAAACTTGAAATGTAAAAAAATTCGTAAGTTTGCAACGCAAACAACATATTGAATGGCAAATACGGAAAAATATCGAATGCCAAGCTAAAAAAATGGTTTGAAATGAAAATAATGACGAATATCGAATGTAAAAAAAAATGTAATGTCAAGTACGAACCAAAAATGTCGAAAGTGAAACTTAATTAGAAAAAATTAAATGGAAATTTCCATAACTCCTCCGACGTATTTTAGGAAGTATTCCAACGAAGTACTTATGAATATATTTTAAGTACAAAAGGTATTTTGTTAGTTCAGTATTTTTTGGTATATAGGACCTATTCTGGTCCGTCTCCGGACAAGCCATTGAAAATCATCTATTCGCGAAATACTTAGCTGCGAGCAAAGGAAAAAAAAATGGTCATTTGCAAATATCTGATGCTTCAGCGATGACATAGCTGAAGCTTTTCGATGATTTTATGGCTATAATGTGCGCCCCAGCGATGAATTTAACGCGGCCTCTAATGGATTGTGTTATAACCGTCCTGCAGGTACGTTCGCACTCACTCCTTTTCCGTACATTCTCCATCCAGCAGTTCTCTCCGTTCACCGCCTCTTCGCGTTCGCACGTTCGTTTATCTCGCTTCCGTCGTATATATACATACGTGTATACGCCCGATGCAGCTACACGCAGAACCATTAATCACGAACATAAGCAAGCGACTAATTGTTGGGTTTGAGGGAGAGAGCCGGCCGAGCGAGAAGTCGAGAAGGGTCAAACAGCGAGCGAGGTAAAGAGGGTCGTGCCTCGATGTATCGTTCCGGGGCCCGCACGCACCCCTTCGCTCGGGAACCATACGACGATGATGGGTAGCTGCTGTGACTTCCCGGAGTGCGCCGCGCAGCTTCGCGACACACACCGTATCGTATAATAAACGGAATCACGCTGTGCGATCCGGAAAATCGACGACTATGTTCGTCCCTAAACGGGAAATGATTCGCCGATTTCTCGATCGTTTGTCGGACGATTTTCGTGCACGAGAGATGTGCACGATAGACGATAGTCGCGCAATCATACGACACGAGTATTCATCTCTAGATGCAATATTCGCTATGCCTGCAGTAAACTGATATTAAAATATGGTAATTCATTTTATTTTTTTATTATGTTTTTTTCGTATAGATAGATGTTTTATTGTGTCTTGGGATAAATCCTCTAAGGACCAAGCGATATAAGTAAGCGGTACATATGGTAAGGCGAAGAAAAGTTTGAGTAAACTGATATTGAAACATGGTAATTAAATTTTGTTTTTTTTTATTTGTTTATTTTTTTGCGTCTTGCCACCGTTTGTGACGTAATTGTAGCGAGGCCACGAAACACATAAGGCAATCGTAAAATCGACAACTCGCGAACGACTGTAACCATAGACGATGACAATCTACTTCCCTGACACGTTTTGTTTTGTTGGCATATTTTTTCATGCCGCTCTATGCCCGCAAAGCCTGCGTGCATAATAGACACTAGTTGCGCAATGCTACGACACAAGAATTAATCTGTAGATAGATAGATAGAGAAAGGGTTTACTATGGCCTGGGATAAATCTCTTGAAGACTAAGCGGTACGTAGGACGACGCGAAAGTAAAGTTTGAGTAAACTGATATTGAAAAATGGTAAATAAATTTATTTTTTTTATTTTTTTTGCGTCTTGCCACCGTTTGCGACGTAAATGTAGCGAGGCCACAAGGCACATACGGAAATCGTAAAATCGACTACTCGCAAACGACTGTAACCATAGACGATGACAATCTACTTCCCTGACACGTTTTGTTTTGTTGGCATATTTTTTCATGCATCTTTATGCCTGCAAAGCCTGCGTGCATAATAGACACTAGTTGCGCAATGCTACGACACAAGAATTAATCTGTAGATAGATAGGTAGAGAAAGGGTTTACTATGGCCTGGGATAAATCTCTTGAGGACTAAGCGGTACGTAGGACGACGCGAAAGTAAAGTTTGAGTAAACTGATATTGAAAAATGGTAATTGAATTTTGTTTTTTATTTTTTTCGCGACTTGCCACCGTTTGCGACGTAAATGTAGCGAGGCTACGAGGCACGTAAGGACATCGTAAAATCGACTACTCGCAAACGACTGTAACCCTAGACGATGACAATCTACTTCCCTGACACGTTTTGTTTTATTGGCATATTTTTTATGCCTTTACGCGATAATGTATAATAAAATTCGTTCTGCGGAATATTTTTAAAAGTACGATACAAGCCTTTTCGGCGTCGAATAAAACGCGGCTAAGATGTTTGAATACAACATGGAAAAAAATAGGTGGCTCCCTTCAATATTGTGAACTCACCAGTCTTACTATCTCTATATATATTTCTATATTTCACCAGCTATACTTTCAATCGTGGCTGTTGCTTCAACCGTTTACGAGAGAATGCCACGAGCTAAGAGAATTCGGATATATCTGCAAAAAAAAAATATGCAAATATAAAAAATCATATTATATGCAATCATGAAATTATTGGAAGAAATATTTGTTACTCCGTCACTGTCTATCAAGTATTTTCTACGTATATGCAAAAAGCGGGACGCAGGAGAAAAACCAATGAGGAAATGAAACTAAAACATGAGTACACAAATGGCATGGAAATCGTTTTCAATTTGAAACCCACCGAGGGATGTTTGGCAACGAAACATACGCCTGTATGGTCGGCAATCTGTTATCAAAATGCATCAAAAAATATTAATATCGAGCCACTGCCAACGGGCAGCCCGAATATAAAAATAAGCGTATATAATTAATAAAATGTATAAATAAGGATGACAAAAAAATTCATGTAACAAATTGAATTTTTTTCGTTCTTTCTGAAACTCGCCGCCGTTGTCATATAAATATTGCACGACAACAAGGAAGTTTTTCCTTGTCCTCGCGTTTTAGCAAGGTCTCGAGCCGCTGTATCAATAAGTAAATAAAACTGACTTCCTGATACGCTTCGGTTTATTGCCACATTTTTTATGGATTTGACCGAACACCTGCATATTAAATTCTGCTCAATAATCTAGATCTCGGAAGTGGCATCGCCCTTCAAAATATTTCCTACCGATATTCGTAATACTTCCCGTTGCCACTGCGCAATCCAAAAGACATGGAAATGTGTATATAAGGCGGGTAAAATTCATTTTGCGAATTATTCACAATAGCGTGACCCAAGTCAAAACGGAAGTAATATTCGTGTATAACTCGAGAAAAAAATGGCAAGAGCCTTTGCGTATTCTATACCCGTGGTTCTGGTAATTGCCGTAATTACCACCATGGCTTTTCCCTCAAATATTCACGAGAAGATGACGAGGGGTGAGAGATCGGCGGTTTTTGGCTCCGCGGATTCAGGTACGATGAAAAATTTGCAAACATATAAGGCGATATTATATTCATATTCATATTGTTATTCATATTCAATGCAATTATGAAATTATTTAAAAAAGTACTTGTTTTTCAGTGCCGGAGTATCAAGTATTTCCTATGTCGCTGTCGGGAACGAAACGCAGGAGAGAAGCTGGCGCCGAAATAAAATTAAAGGTTGAAATCGATGGCAAGGACATTGATCTGAATCTGGAACCCACAACGGGATACTTGGTGACGAAGTATACGCCGGTATGGTCGGCGAAAACTGACGCCAATGCGTGGAAAAATATTCGTTACGACCCACTGCCAACGGTGAGTTTTAAATGTTGAAATCGATGGATCGCTTTGGCAACCAAAAATTTGACAAACATGCAGGCAATGAGCGACATCGGAGAATTCAAAATGTACCACGACGTGGAGAACGAAGCGGCTATAACGGTCTACGATGATCCTGAAGAAGAAATCGTCATTGTGGGTACTCAGAATTTTGTCAATAACCTTCGAATGGTTAAAAAAAAATTATGAAACATTTTCAGGAAGGTGTTATCACTTCGGACTATGCAATAAGATCACTGCCGAAACGTTTGATGGGAGAGAGGCTGCAAGTAGGTGATTACCTCATCGAGACACCCCTAATAGAGAAGCGATCCGTTGTTTCCGATGCAGAAAACGACACGTGTTACTTGGCAGTTTTCAAAAAGCCAGCGGTGCCGAAAGACGCTAAACGCAGTATTCCTGGTGAGCAATACATTGTTGTTTTGTACAAAAAAAATTGCGAATTTCGTCAATGGGGCAAACAGAATTTATTGTTCGATCTATATGTGTGCAGTCGATCTTTACAATCTCCGAAGAGAGAAGCGCGTAAGCCGAACGCGTCCGGAAGCGGTTTACCCAGAAATTTTGCTCGTTCTCGATCACAACGCCATAAGGTAAACAGTCTCAAGTATAAGATAGTACTTTGCGATACTAGTACGGAAAAGCGGTCTTTCGACGAAGGTTGTGAAGTTGGCTGCACGAGCCGGATCGAGAGCTACAACGGCACGAGGCGAAGCCGAGTGACGTTTGTAGCTCGAGAGGAGGCGAGTGCTGCCTACTTCCCAACCGCCGTCGGGAGACCGCTTTTTTATTTATTTATTTATTTATTTATTTATTTATTTATTTAACGGGTTGAACCCTTTTACAGGTCGATATATACAATCGGCTTTTTCGTACAAATATCGCATACTACTTTTTGTGACAAGTGCACAAAAATTCCCGCTTTTCGTGCCTGTAAAGTGCGTTCGGAAAAATAACTACAGTGACAGATAAGTCAGCGCGAAAAGTAACTAGAGTGTTAAAAAATTGTGGGCAAAAGTAGCTTGAGTGCGAAAAGGAACTAGCTCGTGAAAAAAGTGTGCGGGAAACAAACTAGCGTGTAAAAATATTATCTGCAGCATTTTTCGCGCATCCTCTGCTAGAAAGCGCCACTTTCGACACACTTTACAGGCAGGAAAAGCGGGACTTTTCGTGCACGTGTTACAAAAACATAGTTTACGAACATGTTGGCACATTTAATGCCATTACGCTTTAATATGATATTTCTAGGGATCATACCATAACTCAAGCTCTGAGATTTATGTGTGCTTTCTGGAACGCAGTAGACTTGGTCTACAGTACACTTGATAAGCCGAAAGTTCATCTGAACATTGCTGGTATAATAATTGCGGCGGTGAGTTTATACGCAATAAATTCAGTGCGAACATTATTTAACACTTTTGATATGTTTTTCGCGTCGCAACAGGATGACTCGGCGACTCCCTACATCGCTGAAACGACTTCAGTAGCTGCGGTTCCTAAAGCGGGCAAGATATTATCAAAAATGGGAAAATATTTCTACAACGCACAAGTCAGGTTCCCCTTGGAGCATTACGACATGATTGTCGGAATGACCACGTAAATTTCATTATCAATTAAACCTCGTTTAAATAAAACCTGGCGTGCACTAATTCCAACATTCTTCCAACCCCATAGAATGACATTGTGCGGGGAGGAGACGGATCCTTGCGAAATTATACTTGGTGAGTCTATGGTTCTTCAAAAATTTACGTTCTCTCTATCGAAGATAATTTTTAAAAAGCTTCGGCTGTCAATTTCGTTGAAAACAAAATTTCGATTGCCATTTCAGGATACGCTCATCTAAATGCTGCGTGTTCTTCGGAACGGAAGGTATCGAGAATGAAAACCATTATGAGTACCGGAGTCTTCTATTACAACTGGAAATTCGGTGGAGTGGACACTGCGATTCACGAAGCTGCTCATCTGTGAGTATGGTTGTTGAATGTATTTTTAAAATTTTTTGCTAACGAATAATTTGAGTGAGGCAATTGTTTTTTTGATTAACTTCAGATTCGGTGTCGAACACGACGAGGGGTATGGAATGACCGCCGATTGCGACAATGAAGAAGGCTACGTTATGGCAGCTAGCGCCCAATACGCTCACCAGAGTTTCAAGTGGTCAAAATGCAGTAGAAATTTTTTTACTCACTACTTCTCGTACGAAAATTCATTGACATCCGGATTCTTAATGATAAACTTAGGCACACCTGAATAACTCTTTTTTCGAACATAATCTCAGATCCAAGGAATCCGAGTGTCTTGACAATGAGCCACTGTGGACAAAACCAGTCGACGAAGTATTGCCTGGCAGATGGCTGACGATGGACGGACAATGCAGAAACGACGGTTTTAAAAATGCATGCGAAGTACGTTGATGATTGAGTATTACCCACTATAAATCGACAATCAGGAGACTTACAGTTTCGTTACGAATTTGTCGAGCAGGTCGCCAAAATCCCAATATGCATGGCGAAAGGTTGCCAGGCGGAAGGTTCTGACGAGTGTGTCATAAACCAATGGACGCCACTACCGGGTTCGAAATGTGGAACCGACAAGGTCGGTTTTAAATATACGGACAAAAAAAGTTGACATGATTGACACAATTGAAAGTCTTTATTATACATTAATAACACTTACCGCTTTTTACAGTACTGTAACAGTAAGAGCACATGCGTTCCCGAATAACAAAGAATGCAACGATGCCAAAGATGCGATTGTTTGTTGACAATACGTGCAATACAATGATTGAATAAAATGTTTTGACGATGTCATAATTAAACTGTCTCGAAGCTGGTTATTTTTCTCATCTGACAGAGCTGCGAGATTCCCAAGCCTATCATCACTTCAGATATAATCCCCTGTGCATAAATCCCCTGTGCACGGTTTTTGACTCATTGTATGGCCATAAAATTGACGAATTAACAACGATAATTGGGGGGGGGGGGGGGGGGTCAAAGGAGCGACCGAGCGAAAACAACTGTATCGACAATACATTGGATTTCTTCGACTTCATAAGGGGCAATCGAGCTCTTTAAGGTAGTGCTTTTATACGTTACAACTGGAAATTTGGTGGAGTCACCACAGCAGTTCACGAAACTGGGCATTTGTAAGTTTGGTCATTGAATATATATACATGGATATGTATATGTATTTTTTTTACCGACGAGTGATTCGTATGTGGTGCAGTTGTTCTCGAAACTTCAGACTCGGTGCCGATGACGACGCGGGCGAGGGAAACACCGCTGACTGCGCCCCGCAAGAAGGTTAAGCTATGTCATCGACAAATGATGAACAAAGTTTCAAGTGGTCGAATTGCAGCAGAAACTTAAAAAAAAACTACTTGCCGTACGAAAATACATTGAAATTTCAATACCTAATTACGAATTCCAGTATATTTAAATAATTCTTCCACCGAACAAAATTTAAAATCCATGCAATCCGAGTGTCTCAACAACAAGCAACGGTGGTCAAAATCAGTCAATAAAATATTGCCCGGCAGGTGGATGTCGATGGACGGACAGTGCAAAAAATGATGGTTACGAAAAATCATGCGAAGTCCGTTAATTATTGAGCATTGCCTACTGTAAATCGACAATCACGTTTGCAATATCGTTCCTAATTCAACGAACAGCTCAAGAAAGTCTCGACATGCGTGAAACTGGACTGCAAGGATACACGACCCAAATGTATTCGAACAAAACGAGTCCCTCTACCAGGTTCCAAATGTGGACATAACATGGTTGGTTTGAAATGCATTAACCAAAAAGCGAAAACAAAAATTCCATATCCTTCACGCAATTGAAACTATTCGCAATAAAATTAATTATAAACTTGTCGCTTATTTCAGTACTGTAACACCAATAAAAAGTGCGTTTGCCAACGATCCCGAACCCGCCCATGAATCACAAATATGATCGACCTCGTTGACAATAAAATGTGAAAAAAATAAAATGTTTTAAGTATATCACGATGAAGCTGTCGCGAAGCTGACTATTTTTCCTTCTCGTGACAGACCTGCGTGATTTCCAAGCCCACCGTCGACGCGTATACCCATCCGATGTGTGCAACTCCCCTCTGCGCCGCCGAATATAGTTGAACCTTCGACGACTCGTATATTCCCATAAAATTGGCGAATTATTCCGCCGCGTGAACGACGACAATGGAAGAGGCGGGGAAAAAAAAAGCTAGCGAGCGAAAAGAGCAGGATCGAAAATTCACGGGGGAACAATGAAGTCCCTCCGACGTCGGTGGCGTAAAAACGTCATAAAGGTGTTTTCCATGGAGAGACCGAGGCGCGGCGGCGGTGCCGAACACGCACGAATTTTTCGGGATCGTCGACGCGCCGCTATCTCTCTGTCCATAATCCATCATCGCACGCTTAGTTCCGTTTTCCGAGTCTCTTCGTTGCACCGCCCGGCCAACCGGGTCGATCCGTCATCCGATTTCGTCTCGTTTACCGTCAACGCCGTCCGGCAACAGGACCTCCTCTGCAAACCCCGCACGTTCGATCCTACGACGACGCAATCCCAAATTATCATTGCCCTGCCGGAAGGACGAACCGTGTCGGTTCCCTTGTGCTACGACAGGCGTCGGATCAGATCTTTTAATCATCCGACTAGATTCCGAACTATCATTGCAACCGAGGAAGGATCGGGCGTTTCGATCGTAGACATCCTCTTCATGCAATTATGAGAGTGGAACAGATATATCCTAATCGATCAATCGCTGTTTCGAACTTACCGAGCAGCGAAGACATTGAATGGTAAAAGTTACTTGGAACTAATAGCATCATGTAATGTTATTACTAATAGCCTTACATTCCTAACAGCCTAATAGTATTATTAACAACCTAATACTATTACTAACGGCCTAATAGTACTGTTACTAATAGCCTTATATTATTACTAACAGCCTTACATTATTATTAACAACCTTATATTATTACTAACAGCCTTACATTATTACTAACAGCCTTATATTATTATTGATAGCCTTATCGCTGTTACTGAATGAGCACTTACGCGGCTCTTTGTTTTTTTTTTACCGATTCTCGCGATCGACTTCGAAATTTTTCTACCGATCTCGATCTCGATGATCCAAGGGAAAAATAACCTGAGGACACGGATCGATACCTGTGGCATAGAGGCAACAGATTTTTATAGTTCGGACACTGTCGAGAATCGTTATCGTCATCTCCCGAGCTTCGACTGTATCGGTTGCGGCCGTAGTTCTATTTGTCATTACAGTCGAAGTGAATCGATCGAGAAAGAGGCTGTCACGTTGCCTCTCAACAATGAACCCGATTTCTCCATGGGCGCTAACGATACCGATTCGTTCGACTTCGCGGCATTTTCTGAATCGGAATTGACAAACCCGTACAGTTATTGTAACACATCGTCGTAAAAGGCCGCAAGCGAGCGTCTGCCGTCTTGTCGCCGACGAACAATTGTACGTTGAAAATCTCTTACCGGTAAAACGTCGTCGTCGCGTGCGAGTGCAGCTGGCACAGCGAGCTGCGCCTAATAGCCTACGCACCGAACTGCACGCACGGAAGTTGCGACGCATCGCTCAACCATCACGAGACAGATTTTCCCTACGCAAAAATTTGAAACTACAATACACAAATCGTTCCGATTCTCATCCTCGAAGTCAATCACTGGTTTCGACTCTCACGCCCGGCAATCAAAAGGAAATCGGTTTGACCATGTAATTTTACGATCTCCCGGTCAAATCGACAAAGCAGAAGCAAGCGAGCTTCAGTATACATATATTCATTATTGAAAAAAGAATATTTCAACACATCGAGTCTCTGGCAAAAAAATCAAATATATAGGGTAAGTCGGGGTGACATGGTAATGCTTTTTTTAACGTTGTAATTTGGAAGTTTAACGTTAAAAAGAACGTTTAAATTTTGGTCGTAACCAACTCTAGAAACATCGAACTGAAGTTCGATGTTTCTGGAGTTGTAACTGAATTCACTCAGAACTTTCGATACTTTCGATGCGTGATTTAATTGCAGCTCTATAAATAGGTATTTGCGATCGACCATATCACTCGGACACTGCGGGTGATATGGCCACAGCGATAATGGTAGCCGATTAGGTCTAGAGAGAAGCACAGAGGGATCGCGCAAAACTTGCCTTAGTATATTTTATGTTGTCTAAGCGAACAACAGAAAGACAATAATTACCTCCGTCAAATGTTTCAGATGCCAATCTAAAAAGAAAACGGTTTTACTGGTCATATCACCCGGAAATTACGGGAAATATGGACACGTGGCACACTGTACTGACCCTTGCACATACAATCTAATAATTTTCGGTGCAATCATATTGTATCCACTTATACTAAAAACTGTGCAAACGGCAGCGCCATTCGTATGTTACCTTAAAAGATAATATGGGTGGCCATATCACCCGCGCGACCATATCAACCTGACTTACCCTACGTGATGCGAACTATTGAAAAGATCCGATATGGATAAAAATAAATATATTATCATGCTTAAATTGTGGTCGCCAGAGCTCGGCTAATACACTAAGTATTTTAAATACGAATTGAAATATAAAGTACTGGGTCAATGCCCAGTACTCAGAACTTCTGCAATTCAGTTATGCCAGTACTCAATAAATCAGTACTCAAGAAATACCGAGCGCTCAATACTTCAAGAACTTGATACCTCAATACGTACTTCAAGCACTTAGGGTATTTGCCCAGCTCTGGTTGTCAACATTTAGGTTTTCACGCCCACACGCGTTGTGAAAAATGTGGAAAAGAGCGGGGCATTTAAAACAGTCCCAAAAATTCTCGGTTCGCCAAGTCTGGAGATAATGTGTCGAAACGACACTCCCACCCCACAAAGTTCGCACCCCGGGCGAACACGTACTACCCTATCGCGTATACCACCGGTCGGTTATGTCACGCCGCAAAAGTTCGCGCTTAATATTATTAAATCGGAGGACAATGGTGAGCCGTGGCACGCGGCGTTTAAACGATTTTAATAAAATTTCACGGAAGATTATTATTCCTTTTTTTTTCTATTTCAATAATATGATAATAATACGAAATGAAAGAATATTCTGCTCTCGAGGGATTATCATTCGGTCACGCGGGGTTCAGCCTCCCCTTTTCACTCGCTCACCCCTCGCCGCTCTCGTCGTCACCGTTTTATTGTCTTTTCACTTATCTCTCCCTCCCATCCTCTCTGTACGCCCGAATTATATATATAACATATTATTAGGCTTATTATATCCACAACTTTTCTCCATCTGCCTACGTCGATTCTCCCTTCGGAAACCCGCAAGATCATTCGCAACTTCCTTTCCACTCTAATTTCAATATTCACCGCCTTTAATCTCGTCGAGATCGATTTGGGCTCGGAATGAAACTTTGCGACGAACGAACGTCCTATCATCTTTTAATTGTTTATCATTCCCTTATATACATTTTTTTATTAAAAATATACCATAAATAATGTAAAGCCCATATAAGAATTTATACCAATAAATACTATAAATGTAATGCAATGCCCAATCAAATAAATGAATTTTAAAAAATAATATAGACTATACAATATATGTATATATTGTAACGAATATGTAGCTGACTATTCGTTGAGGCACACGATATTACTTAGGTTTGACAATAAACGAACGAAAGATCGATACAAGATCGATCGTCATGTAAAACAGTCTGGACTGAGACGTCTGCCCGATCAGACGTGTGACAGTTCGTACTCGAGATATTTAGCCGTGATCATTATTAATAATGTCCGTCCCAAAACCAAATACGCGCGTTATTCATTCGCTCGGCCGTTACAATATATTGAATGGTATATTTAATTTTTCGTTTTTCGGTAAATTTTCAAGCTTAATACTTTCGAATTTATTGTGTACGATCGCGAGGCATAGAGGTATAAAAGTGAACTTGTACGCGGATCGCTATTGTAGGCAACGAGAGTGAAGCCCTCAGAACACGACAGCTATCGTGGCTTGGAGAATGGAAAAGTTTTACGCTCGGTAAAGCACGCTCCGTGCGAGAAGAACGAGAAACCGGGGCGACCCCAACAAAACAGTACGCCCTACAATGGCCGGCTCGAAAAAACATAGTTGTGTAGCTCTCGGTGTCAACCAGTTTGGCTGTGACGTCTGGGTGGTCTCGATTCTTTCTTCGGGACGATCCCCTTGACGGTTCCCGGCGCTTGACTGTGCAGTCAGAAAGGATTGTACTTTCCTCCAAGCATCGGGCGATCCAACACTCGCTCCGACACTCGAAGAAAATTCATTGAAACCTTGACAAAGTACAAGAGGCCCTTAATCTTTATACCCAAAATGCAATGTAAACTAGAAATAAAAAAACGCTAGATTTTTATAGCTGAAAATACCGAAATATTATGTTTAAAAGAAAATGGCTGATAGGTTGGGAGAAAGTGTAAAAAAAAAACATCTCGTTATTACGAGTATGTACAAGACTCATGAAAAATGATCGTCGAGTGGCGTGAGTCCCTTCGCGACGCACTGTCATCGCGGCCCATCTACCGAAAAACCATCCCTCATTCCCGATCGAAGGGTGAGATCGGGTGAGAGGAGAGAAAGATTTATAAAAAAAAAAAAAAAAAAACACCGCATCGGATGCCACGATTATTGTCATTAACGCCAGGGAAGATCGAGAGAGAGCCCCGCAGCTCGAGGATAGCTGAAGTATCAATCTCTTGTTGCTCGGTGTGGGATATATATTTTTGAAAAAAAAAAAAAAAAAAAATGTCAACCCGCGCACACCCGTTGAATATAATGCTCCAATAGTTAATGCGAAACCATTAGTCAAACCCCCTCCTCCTTCCTCACCCGTCCCCGGGCTAACGTGAACACGAAAGAGAAATTTCCGATTTTAAATCGCTACATTTATCATGCAAGCAGACGCATATGACACCATTCTGATTTTATTTCTATTTTCCCCACTCCTGCAACTACGATTCGAGGCCGCATGCAACCGTCCCGCTTTATGCTCCGATATCGCTCTCCGTTGCAACCCTTTTTACACACAACGAATCTCTCTCCAACCACCTCGTAACGGAATTCGCGTGTGTGGATTGTACAATGGAACCTTTCCGCGGCTGGTACTCTGATTACGCGGCAAACTATCGGGAAAACTGGCGACGATTATATAACATACAGATGCATATATATCTGTCGGGCTGTGTGTAACGAGCCCTTGTGAATACGTATCGTATGTGCCGTGCCGCGAGATTTTAACGGCTTTAATTGGACGACGTTTAAACACGAAAGCTGACAAAATGTTCCGACAGCGGAAATGAAACACTATTCTCACGAAAAGTAAATACAGATATTATTGTTTTTTTTTTTTTATTTGCCGTAGATTGCAACATCAAAATTTCATGGGATTCGCGACATCGTAAGTTTCACTCGTGTTATTACGATAATTGCTTATCTTATATAAGCTATAATTTTCCCATAAACTATTTCGTTGAGGCGGTTGGTGCGGTTCACACTAATCAATTGAGGGCTACACTTTTGAAGTCGTTTATACAAACTTTTACGCATCCATTGATTATAGTGGATCGTTATTAGTTTTAGAGCAGATACCCTTGACCTAGAAATATATTAAATGCTGCGGATTTTCAAAAATATTAACTGGATTGTGCTATTTTTCGAAAACGTTACACATTCGTTCAGATTTTTCAAAGCATAATCCGGAATTTTTGCTCGATTTTTATGTTCTACGGCGCATTCTCTTCATTGAAAGTTGTTCTACGAATTCACCATCTGGATAATCGATACTATTTTCCGTTAAAAAATGATAGCTGTTTATTTACGAAAGAATTTCGTACATGGATAAAGAAAAAGCTGTCACTTTCAAACGATAAATCCTATCAAATATCTAGATGGTGAATTCGTAGAGCATCTTTCAAGGAAGAGAATGACCCGTAATACTTCAAACTCGAGCGAAAATTGCTGATTATTCTTCGAAAAAACTGAACGAATATGTGCTTTTTCGAAAATTAGCAAAACTCAGTTGACATTTTTGCAAATCCAGTGCAATTCATGTTTTTCTAAGTTAAGGACATCTACTGCAAAATAAATAATAATCCACTGTAATAAATACATGCGTAAAAGTTTGTATAAACGACTTTAAGAATGCGACCCTCATTTGACTAGTGTGAAGCGCTCCAACGTCCTTAATTGGCCGCATTTAAACACAAGAGCTGAGGAAATGTTCCGACAGCGGAAATAAAACACTATTTACACGAAAAATAGATACAGATATCATTTTTAAAATTTGCGGTCGATCGCAGCACGAAACATTCATAGGCCTCGCGACGTCGTAAATTTCACTCGTGTCGTTACGATAATTCGGTGATTTGTGTCGAAGGGGAGAGGGATTTTTTCCCAAACCGCCGAATATCGGGAGCGGTCGTAGCTCTTACGTACCTAATCTAAAAGCCATACTTGTCCCATAAACTACGTGCCCATTCACAGGTTGGAGCCGGGGTTTCCCTATCGAAGAATCGTTAAAATGAAAATATTATACCGAGGGAAAAAAAAATCCGCACGGACCTAAGTCGCAGAGCTACTCTCCGATGAGGATGCGAGGCTGGCGCTCGTAAATTTCTCTCACGAATTGCACCCCGCCGCTTGTACCCGTCTCTTCGATAGTACGGCGTCGCAGGTACCCGGCTCTCCATCCGCGGGGTGTTCGATAGCAGGTATGTGTACATAGTAGCTGCGAAAGCGCTAATACCTTACCTCGCGTATCGGGAGCTGCATTAAACTCGCTTCCGTGGGTTGCTCGGGCTCGTTAGATAGCAAATATGTCAGTACCGACAACGAGAGGCCAAAGGATCAAACGGGAAATCTATCCTCGCCGTAATAACCAAGGGGGCTTTGTGGCTTCCGATCCAACACAGTCTCTCAATTACCCGCAACGAATTAATTAACCGAGCTGATCGCAAGCAGCTCGGATGGGGCGCAAACTTTTCCACTCGGGCGGAATCGAATCGTCCGCGAAGATGATAAACGAGGATTTCCCATACTACATACCGGGTCTCTGAGCAGTGACTGTCTTATTTTAGATATCAATCATTTTTTTTTCTTCTGTTTAGATTAGATCCGTAAGTCTTCGCCATTCGGGAAACTGCCGTGTTAACTTTTGTTATCTATTATTATAATTTTTTACTTTAATTACAATTTATTTATTGTTATTATTGGGGTGAGTCAGCGTAATATCTTTTAAGGTAACAAACTGTGCCGTTTGCACGGTTTTTAATATATGTGGATACAATATGATTGCACCGAAAATTATAAGATTGTATGTGCAAGGGTCAGTACGATATGCCACGTGGCCATATCACCCACAATTTTCGGGTGATATGGCCGGTAGAAACGTTTTCTTCTTAGTTTGGCATCTGAAACATCTGACGGAGGTTCACAGTAAAAAAAAGTTTGTATTTTTTACAAAAATTCATTGTCCATAAGCGTCCACAATTTTTTGTTTGGTAATTTTCCGATCGCAACCATCCGGTTCTAGTTTAACAAGTAAAAGTACAAACTAAAATTGTTAATGACATGGGAAATAAAAGGACAGGTTTGTATATTCGAGCCTGAACAAACGAGTTTGTCACTTGTTGAACAAAATTATTTTTACGAAACTTCGTATTCCGATTTTACGAAATTATTTTTTACAGTGTAATTATCGTCGTCCTGCAGTTCATGTGGACATCATAAAACAAACTAAGCCATGTTTTGTGCGATCCCCCTATGCTTCTCTAGACCTAATCGACTACCATTATTATAGACAGGTGATATGGCCGATAGCAAATATTTATTTATAGAGCTGCAATTAAATCCCGCGTAAAAAATATCGAAAGTTCTGAGTGAATTTCTTTAGTCCGATTTTACTTGGTTACGACAAAAATTTAAAGGTCAAGCCTCCAATTTTCATTGTTTAAAAAATCACCCCGACTTATCCCATAAGCCCTATTGCCAGTTTTCCCGCTGGGCTTCCAGGTAAACAAGCACAAGTACGGGTAAATAAAAATAAGCATCCATAAATCCTGTCTACGCCGCGACGAAAAGTTGAGAGTAAAAAGAAAGGTACAAAAATAGGAGAAGGGTTGCAAGCGCCGTCGCCCCATTTTGGAAACGATCCTTCCGCGCAAAGGCGGACGCTTGTAGCAGTTCGGTATTGTGATGCGGGCTATTCGGCAACAGCTCGTCTAAAAACCCCCGGCAGAATCTTACAAGTGCAAGGAGGGGCTTGTCCGGGCTGTCTGATTTATTTATCGAATCATAAATTACCGAAGCAACAATGCCGAGGCAAACGTGATACGAGAAAGCATCAATAGCTCCCCGGCACGGACTCTCGCATGTGTTCACCGACTCGCTACGACTACAGCGAACGTTCCTCGACAGAGCTCTATGTCCACGGTTGCGGAGCATCCCGAGTACATCGTGTATACGCACACATGTAATTCTCGAGTGCGGATCCGAGTCGCGGCGGGACTGCCAAAACGTGCGCGTGTTTGCGTTGCGTGCTCGACCGGAAACGCGATTTATACGATGCAAATTAAATGTGCTCGACGCGAACGCACACGGCGGGCCTTCGCCCATTGCCTGGACGACGAGAATCAGACCCCGAAAACGAGATACTCAACACCGACGTATGTTCAACCGCTCTGCTCCATCGCGGGTATCGCGAGCGGTGTATCGGGCCGAGTGGGGCAAAACGGACACGTGTCCCGGGTTTTATATGAGACCTTTGTATTTTTATTTTTTATGTTAAGGGAAAAAATTGAAAAAATAGTCCATTTTGCCGCCCGATCTTTAATCACACTAGGGTAAAAGTAGTGAATATGACCCGGTCCATATATCATCGATTCACGTGCCAGTCAAAGTGGACCATATTCACCACTTTCGTCCTAGTATATTATAATATACACTATATTGTTACGCGTATAGTATTTTAGTTTGTGTTACTAATATATATTTCCTTTATTTTTCTTGGCGTATACGGTTTTGCAAATTTGTCAAAAGTCCCGCGTCCGGCACATGAGTTAATCCATATATATATGTATATCTTTTTTCCCCCACTTTGTCGATAAATTTAAACGAACTATAATACCGAATAATAATCAAGCGCTAGCCCACCGCTAAGCCGTCGATTTTTATTATCCGCATCGGAGCATCAGTTTCATATGTTTGCGTTCCGAAAAGTTAAACGGAAGATTAAAAAAAAGAAATGAATTTTGCGTGGGACAAGTTGGCCGCAGCTGTATGCAGTGATTCGTCACACTCTCGTGCAATGAGATCAAGGACTCCCGCTTGTTTTTTTTTTATATTCAATTTTGTTTTTTTTTCACGTATACGTCTCGCCACCGAATTAGCATCTTTCGCCATTATATCTAGCGATCATCCTCGTTAATCTGCATCGAATACTCGGGACGATTCGTCGCGGCTCATTAAGGTCTCGGGGGTTCATTGTGCCAACGGTCTGTCTCGGACTAATGCGAGGGCTGCGGGCACCCCTTTACCGTATCCGAACACTGAATGGAGAACGAGGGCAGACCTCGTCGCTGCTCCATGGGGTAACTCCGACAGTCGACGATTCTTCACGCTTTCGTCCGAATCGTCTATCGGCTATTAAGTACGCCGGAGAATGGCCGATGCCAACCACTGCTCGTCATTTTTTTCGGGATATTAAATCCCTGGGCGCGCAAACGTATGCTACTCATTTCTAAGCCCAGAACGAATAACGCGCATGCCTGAGCAACGATATCTTTTTTTTTTATTACTTTTCTTTGAGTCCGGAACACGATTGTTCAGAGGAATGCATTTTTTTATACTCGGTGGTCAGTTTTTCATCCTATTCTACTGCAGTGCACCCACAAAAATCATTTATTTGACGGACACCCGCAAATAAATATTTATTTGGTTTAAATAAATATTTTTGTTATTTAAAATAAATGTTTATTTAAACCAAATAAATATTTATCTGCTGGAGCTCGAGAAAAAAAATTATTTTTCTTGGTGTGAGAAAAGGGAATGGTTGGAATAACCAAGGCGCGGTGGGATACGTTCAAAGGTGTTATTTGGTTGGTAGAACTAAAATGTTTGTTTCAATCGACAAAATTTGAATCGATGGAAGCAAATAATATCGTTTGAAAAACGATGCTTTATTTGTACCAAACGAAGAACAGCGACTTTTGGTTAATCCAGCAATTTCTTTTTTGCTCAGTGTCGCCACTCGGGTGTAAATCCGTGTCTGTGGTCCAAACATAAACTTTTTGCGCAATTAGTTTATAATTGTTTTTTCCACATCTTTAAGATCGAGAAATTCATGAATCAATTCGGAATTCAATAAGGAAACTATTAATCTGCTATTATTCTGTACGGGACGGACGGACAGACGGAAATTTTATTTTTGTTACTTTTTTGATTACACGACTTTTCCGGCTTTCCTTAGACGCTTCTTATGTGATTACAAAATCGAAAAAAAATTAATGAATATCCAAAATCGAAGAATTACGCATGTGCTCCATTTTTAAAAAAATACAATTAATGCTGCGGCTGGGTAGAAAGGCTGAAGCACGAGGGACGATTTCAGTCCACCCTGCTACCTGCCCTTCAATGCATCTTCGCGAGATTCTCGAAATACCATAAACAAGCTATCGATATAATTCCTTGTAAAACGTTGCGAGACCCATCGTCGCAGTAGAATTTTAAACCCCGAACATTGTCGTCGTGTTGTGACAGTATCGAAGGGGTGTTTTGGGGTCGGGGTTTTGTGCGTCGGGCCGACGGCATCCCCTCGTCAAACTCCCGTACACAACATGCGCTATTACAAAGGTAATGCCGTGTAAAACGAGAGCAGCACGGAGCCAAGGGACCGAACTGCAAATGGGCGAACGAGCCTGGACAAATGAGGGTTATTAATTCCGAGCTCGACTCTGCAGATAGTTCGAGGCGAGTTCTATACCGTATCGCGCATTTTACCTAAACACTTCTCGCTGCAAATTTTTCACGGACATTTTTCACACAATAAATACTTCGAATCTCGGCAGACGCTACTGTGACGAGAAAAAAAAAAGAAACAAAAGAAATCCCCAAACAATATTTTTCGCATCAAGCCCTCTTTATGGTAGTCCTTGCCAATAATGTTCACTTCGCATAAGTTTCAGAGAAATGAGAGGGAATTGCAAACACTTTTAGATGGCACAAAAGTCTGAAAAAAATAATGCATATTAAAGGTACTGTAAAGATTAATTTCTGCATAATAGTAATTCGGGAATGTTATTAACAAATTGATGAAAAATAAAATTGTTCAACAAATCTTCCGGAAACCTAACTTTTTTTAATGAAAATGATTCATGCATTTTTCTGAATACGTATGAATTTCTTCAGATTTTTAAATTCACTTTGGATTTTGTAACTTTCTACACATTTTTCCGATAAAAAAAAATCCAAGTGGATTAAAAATCTGAAAAAATTCATACGTATTCAGAAAGGTGAACGAATCATTTTCATAAAAAAAAGTTAGGTTTCCGGGAGATTTGTTGAACAATTTTATCTTTCATAAATTTATTAACAAAATTTAGGAATTATTATTATGCACAAAAATTAATCTTTTCAGCAACTTTAACATGCTTGATATGTTTCGGATTTTTACCCATCCAGAAGTGTTTGCAATTTCCTCTCATTAATCCGAAACTTACACGAACACTATTCGCGAGGACTGCCTTAAATAAAATCATCATCGCATTTCAATAAAAACTCATCCACTCTCGATCCTTTAATAGATTCCAGCAGCGGCTTATTTCCAAGAAAAAGGCAAAACGAATGAAAAAAAAAAAAAAATTCTCCTCGCGAAAAGTCCACGGGAGTGAATGAACAATTTAAGGATTCAATTAATCCACCGAATTTGGTATAAAGTGCGCGAGAGGGGTACGGGAGGGGGGAGAGGGGGGGGGGCAGCGAGTAATAGTGTACACGTTGAGGAAAAAGAATTACGAAGTCGAGGGTCCTGGATTATTGTTCTCGTTGGCGGTGTAGTGTAGTTAAGCTCCCACCCCCTCGCCCTGGGGTCGGGCGGGGGGGGGGGGGGGGGGGGGGGGGGTGAGTTCCGCAATACCAGCATAGCAGCAGCAGCCGTCGTGCCGGGCGCTCGCTCGAGAAAGGGAGACGAAAAGAGAGCCGGGGCCACGCGGGAGAGAACAGATTTATATTTGAAATTAGATTAAGCTTCTGCGCTTGAAAGCTATATAAACGCCCCCTCCACCGTCGTAGACTGCCGTTTGCCTCTCTCCTATATACACCCGACGGTGCCGTATACGTACACCCGTCCCACGTTTCACTCGGTGCAATTCCGCACGAGGAGCGACTCGATAAACCAGCAACCGACTCTCTTTCGCTCTTTCCCATCCGAACCCACCTTCGGCCGTCCCGCTTTACTCTCCTTCCTTTCATCTCTTTTGCTCAAACTCGTCGCGTCTCTATCTTGTTCAATCTCCAACTCGCTCGTTTACCACGTCGTCGACTCAGTCAAATCGAGCCGGGTTTTCTCCTCTCTCGCTCGATTTTCCACGGTACTCACGGTGAAACTGACGGAGACCGGATTGCGGATAGTTTCTTCTTTAATCTGATGAAAAAATCAAAACGCGACTTACTCCGCTCGCCGACCCCAGACCCTAGCTATATGCTAATTCTTTATTATATTTATTTATAATGTTAGGTTTATTATAAGTTACTTGAAATTCTGTAACGAGATTTATTTTTGTTACTTTTGCACTTTGTAAGACATGTATTGTTGTTATTGTTTTCTTGTCTTTGTTATGGTGTAATCGAATATATCTACTTATTTCTGCGACGTACTCTCTGAATATGCTATTGTCCGTTTGCCGATACGTCTGCGTACCGCGCTTGTAATTGGGCCCATCACGTGAATATAATAAATGAATAAATAAGTAAATAAAAAATGTATATATATATATATATATATTATGTAAAGGCACGTGTTATTTTATAGATATGCAGCAATGTACGCATTCGATATATTACGAATAACTATTGTATATTTATTAATTTTTTATTTAATTATTTATTTATACGGGACTATTAAAATGATATGGAAGTAAGACAATATTACACCCAGAAAAATAATTCATTTGACGGGCGCCGCCGCAAATAAAAATTTATTTGGTTCAAATAAATATTTACTTGATTAAAAAAATATTTATTTAAATTAAATAAACATTCATTCGCGGGTACCCGACAAATAAATTATTTTCCCGGGTGTACGAGTAGAAGCGAAGAAAAAAATCTTGACTTCATTTCGCGAAAGAAAGATGACAACGAATAATCGCACGACCGGGTACGAAGCCCGGTCAGTTTCTTCGCGAGCTTTCCGCGCGGAAGCGACCGAGAGGAGAGATTCGATAGACCCAACCCTGTCCCTTCTCTCTCCGAGCCGCGTCTCGCCGGCGATTTTTCTTTCTCTTTCGCCGGTAGCGCGACAAGCGCACACTCGAATCGAGCCGTCTCTCTATCCGCTTCCTGTGTACAGATACGCTTAACCGGCAGAGAGGAGAGGGGGGGGGAGTGAGTTTCTCTCGAGACTCGATAAAACGGAGAATCAGGGGAAAGAGGATTTTTCTCAACCCTCCTCGTTTACCCTTTCGCTCACGTATCTCGTCCACCTTCGTCGTTTACGCGCACCCGTTTAAACCCCCCCCTCCTGCGATACAGATTGCCCCCCTACTTTCCACTTCCACTCTCCACTCCTCCGCCAGATTTTCTCCGCTTCGCCCGTATCTATTTCTTTTTATTTTCCCCACCATCGCCCACTGTCTATGCATTCAGCGGCGTACGTTCCCGTACTTTTTCGCACTCCTTTCAGTGCCCCCCTCCTACCCCCCCCCCCCCCCCCCCCCCCCCCCTGTAAACGCAGATCGGCGGCTACACCCTTCGGAACATAGAACGATATATAACATCCCGCGAAGCGAAAGTGCGCACGAGCAGCGTACACCTGCGAGTGGCCATCGGTGTGGATAAATAATAAAAGAATCGAAGGGCGGAGGGGTGATGAAAAATAAAGGGAGAGAGAGAGAGTTCGACGCTCATACAGCGGTACATACTCGCGATCGGAGGCTCCGCCGCACGATATATGAGGAAAAATCAAAGTCCTCCGGATGCCGGCACAGAGGCGGCACGACGCGATGGAGAGACGTAGAGTGTGCGCGCGCTATCTCCAGCAGGAAGAGAACTTGGCAGCCCGGCAAGCACGAGTGACGAACGATAAAGGGAGGTCCTTTTTTTTGGAGGAAACGCGTACGGAAATGTTATTTCCGTGTGAGACCGAAGCACAGAGAGCAAGTCGGGAGGAGACTTTTGCTACTTCGTCGTATTTCGTTATTTGGGATTTTCCTACAGCGATCCCGTTCGGTGTTCTTAACCTCGATTTCGTCAATTCTAGGTCTCTGATCCGACTCTTTAGCGCGAGGAAAATATAAGACGGAAATTTATGTGCATGATTGGATTTGATTTGTGGCAAGAAAATTGTAGAGTTTCTCGACAGAAACTGAATTGGAGACAAAAAATCTTGCCCAGCGCTCCGCGCCGATGAACGTCAGGTGGCGGAATTTGTGAAAATATATTTTTAGTACTGATTTAGATGGGTGTTTGGAGAACGCCGGAGTCGCCGTATCCTTGCGGTGCAAAGTTTCGCACGTAGCATTCTGGAGGATTGTGGAAAAATTGATTAGGAATCTAAAATTTCACAGAGACGTGAGCAAGTCGGGAGGAGACTTTTGCTACTTCGTCGTATTTCGTTATTTGGGATTTTCCTACAGCGACCCCGCTCGGTGTTCTTCACCTCGATTTCTTCAATTCGAGGTCTCTGATCTGGCTCTTCAGAGTGAGGAAAATATAAGACCGCAATTAAAGTGCATAACTGTATTTGATTTATGGCAAGAAACTAATAGTTTCTCGAGGGGAACTAAACAGAAGAAAAAAAAATCTTGCCCAGCGTTCCTCGCCGAAGAACAACGACTGGTGGCCGAATTTGTGGAAATATATTTTTACTAATTTACATGGGTGTTTGAAGAACGCCGGAGTAGCCGTATCCTTGCGGTCCAAAGTTTCTCACGTAGCATTCTGGACAATTGTGAAAAAAAATTGATAAAAAATCTAAAAATGTTCAATCTTTTTGATAGTAAAAACAAAAAGTGTTTAATAAAAGGCTAGGACTGACGTTTGCAGTAGATCTCGCCACAGTTCTCGTGATAGGTCAGCGTCTCGAGTGGTTTGCGGCAGCAGAAGCAGCTGAAGCATATATTGTGATAGGGCACGCCGGAGGCGATCTAACGGGAACGGAAAACATTGAAGAATAAAATTTTCGAGCAAGATCAAAAGACCTCAAAAACGGAGAAAAATCTTCGATAATTTTTTTTTGTCGCCGCAGCAGCAACAAATCTTTTAAGGTATCAAAAAATTCTTCCCAAGAAATCTTTTTTTTTTTTGTATCTCCATACATGGAATCCCCACAGTAAAATAGGTATCAACCTTCCTTGTCCACAAACCTCCACAATCCTTTCCATGTTAATATTACAACAAAAAGTCTCTTAACTGTAGAATATTTGTTGTAAAATGATCAAAACAATTCTGGACGTTTGTCTACAGAGAAAGATTTGTTAAATGTACAAATCCTTTTTACACTGCAGTGAATTCACCTGCATCTCCGCCTGATAAACTTTGCGTCCGCATCTCTGGCAATCCTGTCCGCCGCCGAGGCACTCGCATCCGGTCGGTAACTTGGGCGAGCAGCAAGAGTCGCCGTTGAGCCCGTCGTCCTGTTGCTGGCAGTTGAATATCTGCGGGCATCCACCACCGCCGGCTGATCGGCCAACGGGACTCGCGGATCTGTGCACACAAATGACGGACGCGTGATCAATCCGACTGAGCACAGTTGAGACTCGACCTTACCGGCAGCAACCCGAGCCGGCGCTGCCGGGACTTCCGGGCAGGACTGGACTTCGGCAGCACGGTGGCTGGGGTGCGCATCTTCGGGGCGGCATGCAGGGCGATCCGCCGCCTCGAGGATGCGGCTTGCACGGTGGTATCGTGCAGGGTCTCAGTGGCAGGCAGGTTTGTCCGGGTTTGCCGCAACCGCCGCGGCATCCGCTTCCGCAGCATCCGCCGCCGCCGCAGCTCTGGGTGTCGCCGGTGCAGGGGGTGTTGCAACGATCGATTCTCCGGCGAACGGGTCTGCAGCCCGCCGGCGGACAGCAGCCCTTTCTGCCGGAGCACGGTGGAGAACAGGCGGATGCGCTGCAGGGCGAAAGAGTCGATGGATCGGTCGAGCAGGGATCGGCAGATCGGGGCGGACAAGTCTCGTGGCCGGTTGGACGACGCGCGCACGGATCCTTGGAGGCGCAGGCGCCCTCGTTGCTTCCCTCGTAGCCGCTGCTGCAACATCCGCCGCTCCTGGCCGAACGAGCCGGTTGGACTTCGCTGCAGCAGCGACCGGAAGTCCGACTGCGAGATCCGCTTCGCGCTCGTCCGCTGCAACCGCAGGCGCCCTCGACGGTCGATCCTCGGTCGGCTTGGTATCTTTGGTTGCAAGGACTTTGACCCGAATGACGAAGCGTTGGGCTCGTTCTTGCCCCGCCGCTGCCACAGCAACAACCGGATCCTCCTCCGCAACCACCTCGCATCCTCTCATCGTCGCAGCTTTCGTACTCCGAATGACAGTCGCGAGGGTCGATGTCGGTCCCGCCGCCAATCGCGATGACGCTGGGAGGAAGTTCGTCATTCTTGACAGGGTAGGATTCTTCTTGGTAGGACGGGTGCGAGAAGGTTATTATGTCGAGGTTGCGGCGCTCTGCTTCGTCGGGGATGTTCTGCATCGCCGGATTACGATACGATGTGTCCTTGGGGAAGGCGGCTTTCGCGGCGAGGAAAGAAACCCTTCTTCTGGATGGCGGCGGACTGTGGTGAGGGGGCAAGGGTGGGTACGAAGATCTTGGCCTCGGGGAATCAATGGTGATGGGAATCTTCGCGTGCGGGTTTAGAAACGATGCTTTAGGCTTGGATTGCAGGGCGAATGTCGAAAGACTCCTGCCAGGGCGACTGGAAACACCTAAGTTACGACTTTGCTGAAGCCCTAAGGTCTCTCTGTTATCGAGGCTCTAGGAACTATCGTTTTTACTCACAAGTAAGCAAATACATTTTTTAACAATTATAGACGAGTTTATGAATGAGTGGATAACGAAGTATTCAAAGTCGTCGCAATTCCTACGCGGTACCAGCGTGTCTTCCATGCAGACATGATTCGCCTAGTAGCCCGCTGAAATCACTTTTTTGTAACACGTGCACGAAAAGTCCCGCTTTTCGTGCCTGTAAAGTGTGTCGAAAGTGGCGCTTTCTAGCAGAGGATGCGCGAAAAATGCTGTAGATACTATTTTTACACGCTAGTTTGTTTTCCGCGCACTTTTTTCACACGCTAGTTCCTTTTCGCACACTCTAGCTACTTTTGCGCACACTTTTTTAACACTCTAGCTACTTTTGCGCACACTTTTTTAACACTCTAGTTACTTTTCGCGCTGACTTATCTGTCACTGTAGTTATTTTTCCGAACGCACTTTACAGGCACGAAAAGCGGGAATTTTCATGCATTTGTCACAAAAAGTAGTATGCGATACTTGTACGAAAAAGCTGTCTTCCGACGGCGGTTGGGAAGTAGGCGCACTCGCCTCCTCTCGAGCTACAAACGTAACTCGGCTTCGCCTCGTGCCATTGTAGCTCTCGATCCGGCTCGTGCAGCCACCTTCACAACCTTCGTTGAAAGACCCCTTTTCCGTACTAGTATCGCAAAGTACTATTTTGCCCGCTCAAGCACTTTTTAGGCCCTTTTTAGCGTAGTCGGGAAAAAGACATTTTTGTCCACAAACGGTCACCATTTTTTTTAATTTTACAAAAAAATATAGTAAGCTGAATAAACATTTTTGTAAATGCGCAACATTTTTGTCTATAAAATTACCAAGAAAAGAATTGTGAACGTTTGTAGACAAAAAAAAATGTCAGTACCACTTTTACTGTCTAAATGCATCACGTCGACGAAGTATCCGAGTACAACTTTATCGGGTATTTTTTCGGGTGGTTTGGGCATAGTCGGTGGGCGACCCTCGAAACTGAGTGATAAGGAACCGGGGAAGAAAGCAATTCTACTACTCTATCCAATCTACTGTACTGCAAGGTCTTCTACTTCCTACGAAGAGGACGCGCTCTCACCTCAAACAATTCCGATAATTCTGAACGAAATTTCTTCCTTGGCAAACCCTTATGATCTTTCCGTGTTCCTGAGAATCCGAATTCTGCGAATCGTGGCAGCGATAGCGGTGACAGTGTTTCGCGTATTGGCTATGACCGTAATTGGCGCGACAGGGATTTCCCGGTCTTCGATGAGCCGAACAGCCGTTGGTGTTAAGGATAGCGACTTGAGCGGGAGCCGGAGTGCTCGATGGGCGAACGAGGAGTTGCTCGACCGAGGACGGAGGATGACTGACTACGCTAAGGGTCGCGATAAAATATGATAAAATTACTAAACAAATTACTTTAACGAAGCTGCAATGATTTCGAAAATTGTTAGAGGTGAATTTTGTTTTTTGTTATTTGCCATAAAAGGCGCGTTTTTGGGAAGCAGTTTTAGGGATATTGGCCTTAGGGAGTTCAGCCTTACAAAAACGCCATTGGAAGATGAAAATACCATTGAACTTCACACACGAAACTGTGAGGAGCAACATTTTCGGTATTGGAAATTTCATCTTCGAATGAGTTTGCAGTTTCGTGCGAACCTCTGAGAAGCCGATTGCTTTCTGTTGTACCATGCGGCGACCGCAGTAGAGCCGGACGTTACGAGAAAATATAATAAAATTACTCAACAAATTACGTTGACGAAGCTGCAATGATTTCGAAAATTGTTGGAGTTAAATCTAGTGTTTTCCGTTTTTTGTCATAAAGTGGGCGTTTTGGGAAGCAGTTTTAGGGAGCTCTTGCAAAAACGTCATTGGAAGATGAAAATACAATTGAACTTCACACACGAAACTGTGAAGAGGCAAACATTTTGGTATTCGAGATGTCATCTTCGAATGAGTTTGCACTTTCATGCGAACCTCTGAGAAGCAGATTGCTGTCTGTTGTGCCAGGCGGCAGTCGCGTTAGGGCCGGAAGGTTGATTGTCGATGAAGTCAGCGGAACTGCGAGCGCCGAGCTTCGAACTCTCGCTCTCTGAGCAGAGTTTGCCGGCGGTCGTTTCCAGAGTTTGATTGGTCTCAAGCGGTTCTTCGTTCCGACCGCCGCGCAGTCGTTGCCTTTCCTCAATGGAAACCGATGATCCGCGGATCTCAAAATCCTGATTTTGGGGGTCGATAAGAAGGCACTCGTCGTTGCAGCAGCAACAGCAACAGCAGTCGGAAAGGGAGTCGCAGGGTGACAAGGCGGGATCTGCCTTATCGGCTGGTGGGAGAATGTGACTGATCCGGGGTGCGGGCAATGCGGTGCGAACGGAGGTTATCGAGAATAGTCGGTTGTAACAATTTTGGCAGAACAATTCACCGGAGTGAGTCGCTACCGTCCAACTGTCGAGCAATTTTCGGCAGTTACCTTGAAAACAAAACCAGCTTCGTCGGTAACAAAAAAAAAAAGGGAGGAAAGCTCGACTGATAAAAAATGTTCTTTATCGCGCAAATAATTTGTGTAATTAAACAATAAATTAAATTTACTAACGGCATGAGAAACAAAAATTGTGCCAGACTTTTCCGAGGGCTAATTTCTCTTCGGCGAAGTAAACCTCGCGAAGGCAACGCGGGCAAACCCCGGGCATTTATCAAATCTGACGTTGACAGCTTCGTGATAACCCGGCCGGCTCGTTACACCGACGATACAATTTGAGCTGCCTAATGATTCTGAAAGGACGTAGATAAATTCGATGTTTTTTTAAAATAAAAACACGCAATGGGTCGATCCCTAACTACGAAATTTCAAAGTTTCACTTCCGTTCGGCGAATCTCATCGAAAGTGAGCAATGGTAATCGAGGTATTTTCTTTTTAGTGGAAGATTGAAATAGTACCGCGATAACTCACAATGGCGAACGACACTCAATTGGCATCTTACGAAGTAAAAGAGACCTTCTCATACGGAATTTCATAAACTTGTAACCCAGCCGAGGACACAGAACAAAAACAACGAACTGACGCTCTTTGACGTCTGACAGAATATGAGTATTGGTCACTCAAGTGGCGGTACAGCACACGAATTGAGTCTATACGCGATACTTGCTTCAATCGAAAAAAGACTTTACCCAGAAAAAAATTAATTATTTGGTCGGTGCACCAGAAATAAATATTTATATATTTTTAATTACTTTTTATTTATTTTAGATTAATATTTATTAATTTCAGATTAATGTTCATTTGTTTCAGATTAATATTTATTTATTTCAAATTAATATTTACTTGCGGGACACCCGCGAAATAAAAATTTGTTCTGGTTGTGCACGGAAACGGCTGAGGTTGCAAAATGGATTTAAGATTGCGAAACATCGACGAGATTAATTCTATGGCGAATAATTATGAAGATGTGTTATATCTCGAAAAATTTAAAAACTCACCTGTAAGTGTTTTCCTCACAGTTAGGATCGTACCGACATCGATTGGTCAGCGTTCAGTAATTTTCGTCCTTTTCATTCCTTCTTTCTCTAATTGGCTTGCGTCGTAGTAGAAATTTGGACGTGGGTTCGCTGTAAGAAACGGATTAGCACATCTATTGCAAAAACAACAGAGTTGATCTATTCTGTAGCAAGTTTTAAGTTACGATACTAATTAACATGAACGTTTCGGATTATTCGGAGGCATAGAAAACCCCGACGGACTGTCGGTCCCATGAATGCTCGGAGATTCCCAAAAAGGTGAAAATGAAATATTTCGAACCATACAAAAAATTATTAGTTTTCGTGTCCAAGCGATGAGCAACGATAGAAACGCAATCGCTGTCGACACGCATACACATTTTATTTCACTGGCAATCGCCGAGGTTCAATGGACTCTGACGCCTACTATAAGAGCCTATTACTTCAGCGTTACGAAACGTTCATAAATGTTAAAAGATGAAAATAAGGGATTGAAAACCAGTCTGAGTAAAAGTGCAGACTCCAGCATTTCGATTAGTTCATAAACGTTAAAAAAATGAAAATCAGGGATTGAAAATCAGTTCGCCTAAAGCTGCAATGTATCGGCCGATCTAAACATAGAAATATGTGGATGCGGAAGAGGAAACTGCAGAATAGATCCGACAAACGACAATGCAATTGGGCATAGTGACTGAGTGAAAAAGAAAAATGCGATGACTGTCCATTGAAAATAATGGAGCGCCATCGATAGTTGCCCTCTTGAGCTCCGGCATGCTAAGCCGGAGGGGCCTCTTCGGCACCTGGCCTCTTCGGCGCAAAGCCTCTTCGTTTTTTCTTCGGGCGTATCGACAGCCCCGAATGACCTGCGTACTCGGAGATTCCCAAAAACGTGAAAATAAAATATTTCAAACCACATGAAATAATCATTGGTTTTCTTGTCCAAGCGATGGTCAGCGATAAAAATGCAATTGCTGTCCATACGCATGTACATTTTACCTCACTGGCAATCTCCGAGCTTCGATGAACCCTACCGGCCACCAAAGGAACCTTGCGGACTCTACACTGTAAAAGAATTTTGCTTGAAAATTTATTAACGGTATTAGAAGCTTTTTTACATAAACTGGTTCTGAAAATTCAAACGCGTGGGCTTTGCAATTTTTTTACTTAAAATACCTATTTTTAATAAAATTGTTGTATCTTTCAGACAAAAGATTCGTAATTTTTATATCTGGTATTTAAATTTTACAGAAGAAGTAGAAAAGAAAAGAAGTAAGAGAAATACTTTACAAAAGAAATACATTAATGTTCGATTAATGTAAGTAATGTAAGCAAATTTCAGGTTCCAGTACTTTAAATTTACAACTTATTATTACAGTGTATCGAGTTCCACCGGAGCCTTATGGGCTCTACCGAGTAACACCGGAGTATTTTGGTAGAGCTTACAGGCTTCTCCGGAATTCCACAGGCTTCTCCGGAATTGTCTATCGCGCATGAACGATAGACAATTGACCTTAGGAAAGACAATATTTTGCTCGCAACTACCTAACTTACTCGCTAACCGAATCACACCTAGGACTCAACGTTACTTACAAACTACGCGACCTGCCTGGCTTCGATCTAGAACCTGAAATACGGAAACAGCAATTAATTGTTTTTTTATCATTCATTCCGATAACACGAGAACTCGACGCTACTCAAAAAAATACGCGACCTCCCTAACTTTGGTGAATTCGCTGAAAAGCGGAAAAGGCAAGTTTCCAAAGTAACGCATTCACTCCGCGATTCTCTCTCAAGCCACCCGGGTGCGAAAACCTGCACTAGGGACTTTACGCCCCGGGACGTGTCCGACACCCGAGCTCAGTACTCCTCGTGCCCACGGAGGAAATACCCATTCGCACACATGCCTTACAGTAAATACATTTCGCTCGCAAGCGTGTATACCCCGGCGTTGTTCGATCGACCTCTGCTCGGCTACCGTTCAGGCGACGATCGATCCTCCGCGAGTATCACGCAACACGTACCTTTGATCGATGAACTTTTTTTCTTCATACCTGAAACATCCTATAATTCTAAGTATTAATTGGAAATCGTCAAAACTAACGATCTACTGATTCGAAGAATTTTTTTATGGCGAACAATTTTTTTTATGCTGCACGATAATAAAGCAAGAAATGGATAGAGAGCAAAAATGGCACGAGAAAAAATGATGAGTAACGTCGGAATTATGAGAAACGTCACTTATTATCGCCAGCTCGTGCAATTTATAAAATGGAATCTTTTTTCAAAGTGTTTCCCCCAATCGGAGTCACACGTGCTCGAAGAGCTGAGAACCCTCGGTTCAGACAACATCGAAGCGACGAATCTAAATGGTGTATGAGAAATTGCATAAAATGTTCACTTCGATGAAGCTGAGTGCCGTCGCGAATATCCTTCTTGTCCATGCAATATTTAACAATCAAAACGTTTATAATAGTTTCACAATTTTTTTTTATCCTTCTAATTTTTTAAATATAATTTGTATTTAAATCTGAACCGTTGCAAGTGACGAAATCGGAGGGTCATCCGATTTCAAATTTATCCCGACAGCGTCTAAACTCCGCTGAAAACGTAACGCATCGTTGAATTATGTGCGGAGAAAATCGATGCGTTTTTGAACAATTTTTAAAATGACAAGAAGAATCTAAACCTGCTCTATAAAATGTCACGACAATGAAATAAAAGGGCCAAGCGCAAGTCAATGCGAAATAAATCGAATTGAGTTGCGGTCACTATGCCAATTGCCCGATAATATGAAAAATACAAGCAGCATCCCGTGTCGTTTCGGAACATTAATCCTGCGACATGATGGGAGCTGCAGGGACTCTGAAACCTGACTCACTCATTTTCAGATTTTTTTCAACAAGTTCTTCGCCCTTCAGCTGAGATTATGCCGGTACACTGCCGAATCGTGACGGTTTCGTCATTGCCTTCCGTCGGTAACTTATCCAGTCCTGTCGATGGTATTTTCACTGCAAGTTCTCGGAATGCCGCCTTCGTCTTGTTTATTATCCGGTATCCACAAATCTGCAGGAAAAAAATTGCAAACGATTAACATTTTAACATCCAAGCCTCTTTTACTTTGAAGCTGTTTTGCAATAAATAAAATTTCAAAAATTAAGCAATAAAAATGAAGCTTATAGAGGACTAAACACATAAAAAGCTTAATTTTAATAAAAACGCTTAATATATTGATTATTTTACTTATTTATTTATTTAATTAATTTACTTCACACCTTGTGAAGTAAAAATTTGGGACGATACTCGTACAAAAAAGTTTTTGCACTAGTATCGTAATTTACTATTATAGAAGTTTTTTCAAGCGCAAACCTCGTACTATGAAAATGATTAAGTGGATAAGTAAGCTAAGCCCTAAGTAAACGACGAGTCTCGAAAACATAAAATGAAAGAAATAAAAGGTGTCGATAAATTATTACAAGTTTCCTACATATTTCATGCGCGGTAAGTCTCAGCCCCTCGTTGTTATCGGCAGTCGAGTTATTTTTCCTCGAGATTTTTCGCAACCATCCTAGTGATAATAATGATACGAGCTCCGGTTGTCGAAGCTCCGGAAGCGTTTGCCAAAAATTACGACAAAGTTTCGAGATGACAAAAAAATGGGGAGTTAAAAAAAATCAATATGGCTACCTGAGCAGGTACAGACTTGCACACCCCCGCCCCTACCGTTACTTCGATAATCAAAGAAACTTTTTTGATTTGACGACTAAAAATCTCTAATTTCATTTATTTTGGGAAAAAAGCATCAAGTCAAACGATGAAAATCCCCGTCGACGAATCTGGGAAGATGTCAATGAAAAATATACAGAAAAACGAGGAAAAAAACATTTCGTTGTCGGCAAGACGGCCTCGCGGCGTTCGTCGCTGGCGTCGTTTTTCTCATAAAGGATTTTGGGACTGATTACCTGAGCAGGGAACTGGATTTCATTTCCAGCGGTTCCGGGAAGCTTCGCAAGTAGGTGGGAACACTTTTTTCACCCAGGACGGGTTTTTTTACCGAGATTAACGAAGAAACGTACGGAGCTTCGAAGTTACTGCATGCCAGCGTCCAAAATGGCGGAGAAGAGAGTAGTAACGACCAACTGCCGCGACTCCAAGCGGCTATGCGCACAGGGGCTCTGCGCATATCTGTTCCATCCTCTCCGCCAATCCGACAACCCTGCAGGGCCGAACGGCTATGCGCAAAGGGTGCTCTGCGCATTCCTTTTTAATCCTCTTCGCCAATCGGACAAATCTCAATAAATTTCCCACCAAACTTTTGAGATTAGTTATCGGATCGCGAACATATTCATTTATTTTTACCAATTTTGAGCAAGCCTCGTTATGTTAAAGATATATGTGTCCCGGTTATCGACGCTCTCGAAACAATGACCAAAATTCCAACAAACTTCCAGGATGATAAAAATGCTCTGTTCCAAAATCAATATTGCTATGTGAGCAGGTACAGACCCGCACACCCCCCACCCCCCTGCGACTTGGGTAATCGACAACCCTTTCCTGACTTTCTACCGAAATATTTCAAATTAGATGTAATGCGACAAAAAAAAACATTAAATTTCATCGGTAGAGCGCTGGATCGGTGGAGATCGATGAATCTCAAAATGAAATGAATCTAAAAAATATACCGAACATCGAGTGAAAATACATTTCACTGTCGACAACACGACCTCGCAGCGTTCGTCGCTGGCGTCATTTTTCAGATGAAGGATTTTGGGACTAATTACCTGAAGAGGGACCTGGATTTCATTTCGAGCAGTTCCGGGGAGCTTCAGAAGTAGAAGGGAACACTTTTTTCACAGAGGATATGTTTATTTTGACAAGAAACAGGAGGAAACGTACGGAGCTTCGAAGTTGCTGCACATCGGCGTCCAAGATGGCGAAGAAGAGAGTAACGTCGAGCAACTACCGCCAGCTCCGGACGGCTATGCGCAGGAGCTCTGTGCACTTCTTCTCCAACTTCTCCACCAATCCGATGACCCTTTTTAAACTTTTCGCTCAAACTCACTTTCTCGGGAGAGACTTTAATGCAATTTTGAAGAAATTATTTTTAAGAAACAATACATAGAATGACACACACAAGTACTCAAGTATATAATGTATGTAAATAATTGATAACTTTTTGAATTAAACAATATTCACTTATACATTCTTATTATCCATTTTTTTATGGCCGGCGCCCGTGAGTCATCCATTACAAAATGAATAATATAAATAATCAATTAATCAATCAATTATGCATTTCTCATACCGAAAAATGTTTCCTCCAACTCATCAGCCGTCGCAATAATTTTTATTACGAACATATAAAATTTTACATCAAACATTTTCAACAGTCGAAGGCATACGCAAAAATGAAAACGGCCCTGGATGAGCCTTACACGAGCTACGTCACACAAACGCACACACAACTACCGAGCTCGGCGCGACGATCACCGCGAAATAGTTAGACGGCGTGAGCCGCAAAAAGTCAAAAGTCCTTCGAGTAACTTTTCTCTCCTGTCCGAATAATGTTCCAACGATAATAACTCACAGTACAATTGGATAGTTACATCGAACTGTTTTTTAATTAGTGAATATGTCGAAGTTCAGTTTCGGAACTCCGGCCACGACGACTGCCAATCCCAGTTTCGGATTCGGAGCTCCGAAGTGAGTATTAGAGGTTATGTACAGCGCTGCGAGTAATACGAATAATTTACACGTCAAAGCGGCTATTGCTCTGCTTCGAAGTAGGAACGTTTTGACACAACGTTCGATTCAACGCTGCCAATGTTCATTTTATATTAATTTTTTTTTTTCCCTCAAGGCCAGCGACATCCTTGAGTCTAGGAAGTACGACCTTTGGCACTTCCACACCAGCGGCGAGTGGAAGTCTCACCTTTGGAACTCCCGCAGCAGCAGCTCCAGCAGCCAGCGTACCAGCGCACAATTTTTGTTTCGCAGGTGCAGCGACAACCGCGACTCCTAGTCAATCATCCAATCTCTTGCTGGGCTCGTCAACTGCTACAACTGCTTCGAGTCTCTTCGGAACTCCCGTAGCCTCCTCTGCTGCACCCGCTGCAGGTCTCAGTTTCGGGACTTTGTCAACATCGACCGCGTTTGGCATCCCTGCCCGTACCCCTGCTACAGGAGGAGGATTAAATTTCGGAACCCCCGCGACATCCTCGTGTTAGTATTCATAGTATTCTGGATTTCATGAATTTTTGTCTGAGTATTGTCCAGTCTATAAACTGTCAAAATGTTAAGATGTTCAAATGTTAACATTTTAAACTGTTAACATTTTTAACTGCTAAACTGATAAACAGTTAAATACTTAAACTTTTAATCTCCTAAAATGCTAACTGTTAAACTGTTGGTACTTTACAGCTTCGTTATTCGGAACGGGAACGGGAGGATTGTTCGGAGCCAAGCCCGCAACGACGGCCACTCCTGCTAACACGACTAGTACAAACAAGGGTTTGGGTGGTCTAGATGTTTCCCTGAACAACAAAGGTCTCTCCCATGGAAGCAACAGTCCGACCGTCGCCAAGGAAAATCTGATTCCCAACGAACTCACGCAGACGATCGACAGCTTCAAGTAATTTATCCTCGACGGAACCCGAGTTGTCTTTTAAATTTATATTCAATGATTTATCGAACCCGCAGAGATTTCGTGAAGACGCAGAAAGGATTCAGTTCCGACATAGCGCGAGGTTCGGCGCGACCGTTGAATCGCTGTTCGGAGGATACCGCGTCGCTGATGGAAATGCTCACCACTCTGGCCGGTTCGGTTCAGCGCGATCGTTCGCTGGCCGACAAACTCAAGCAAGATACTGCGAAGGCTCTTCAGAACGCCGAAATTGCGCAGAGAACACACGACACCCCGGCTGGATTGCAGTACGAGAATAACGCGCCTCTGCACTTCTTCATGGAACTCGCCGAATCTTTCGAGCACGAAATTATGCTGTTCAGGTCGCAGATCGAGGCCACGGAGAAGCATATCCAGACTATGATGGCACCGAGGGCGCTCACGCCTCAAGGTCGACGATAAAAATTCATTATACACAGATGTTTTTCTTTTCACGAGATAAAACTTCGTCACGTAACGATGTTTTTTTTTTCATTTGCAGAATTAACCGCAGCTATGAGCAAAATTCACGAATCTTTGGTCGCCGTTGCTGGAAGGTTGCAGGGGGTTCACTCTAAAGTTCAACAACAGAAGGAGCAGTATTTGAACTTCCGAAAATATGTTCTGAAGGACAGTACGAATGTATTTGAGGATGTTAGCAAATTAAACGGAAAGAGCGGACGCTCCAGCATCGGTAGGATCACCAGTGGTCCTACGCCCTTCGGTCCAGGTACTTCGCACACATTTTTTCGACAAGATGTCTAAGAAATCCAATACTTTTATGAGACAGCCAATATTGTTTATGAGAAATTCAATATTTTTATAAGCGATCCAATATTTTTATGAGCGACCCGATATTTTTATGAGAAATCCAATATTTTTAAGAGAAATCCAATGTTTATATGAGAGCACCAATATTTAAGAGAAATCGTTCATCGTTTCAGGAAACAAGAGTTTTCTCTCGTCGACGGCGATAACTACGGGACGGCCACCCAGCTACGGTACGCAGAATCCTCTAGGTAAATACACACGAAAGTGAGACTGAATTGAAAGTAAAAAAAATCCTGTAATTACGCATATATGAACTGGTGAAACTCTTGTACGAGTCTCTTTGATAGTCTCGTAATATTTTTCTATCCATGTGTATACCTTACGTCAGTATGCCTGTTCCATAAAAGTGTCCTACGTTCAGGTCTTGCGTGGATCTAGCGTGAGGTAGAGAACACTAACATAAGTAGCAACGCCAATGAGCCGTATAAAAATTGGTCTGGAGTACGGATTAACCGTATAAAAAATGAAAACAAAAATTTCTTGAGCAAGCTTCTTAATTTTTTTTTTCTTCAACAATGTTTATCGTGTAGATTTGGCTTATTATTTCTTTGGCAAGTTTCCTTATGTTCGCTCCGCGCCGATATTTGCGCTCCGCCCGCGATCTCCCGATAGATTAATATTAGCCCGACAATGAGTTTTTTTTCTCGTCCCACGTCAAATTTGATATTCGTTTTGGTTTTCCAGGGGAAAAGTAATTGCAGTATTGTAGCTATAGAGGTATTGAAAAAAACAAAAAATTTATAATAATTCAATTTAATTAAAAATATGTGTTTGTCCAGCTGTTGGGAGAGGTATCACGTGAGGGCTTACGGAAATCTGACGAATCACCTAGCAATATCATCAATTCCATGTGATCGAATCTGCTACGAGAGCCATGTGACTAATTTTTGTCGGAGAGCGTGAGGCTCATTAAAATTCATAAATCACCGTAGTCCCAGATCTCTCTTATCCTTTCCACACATTTGCAAAAAAAGAAAAACAATTGTAACTAATCGCATCATTTAAACTTTGGGCTTTTTTTCTCTCGTTCCCTTCGTGTGCTTTTTTAGTCGCAATTTTTTTTCAAGCTTGTTGCGGCTGACTGCTTCGACGATGGCAAGCGTGCGCCTCGATAGTAACAATAACTCTAAGGTCACCGGTCTTGTTCTATTAACACGATATACCTGTGTTGCTTTGGGTTTTTTTTTTTTTTTAACGATCTACACAGTAACGAGAAAGATGGTACGAATAGCACGTTGTTTTCTTGGCTCGTATCGTTGTCGTGCTCTCTGTTACTGTGGATCGAAGCTGGGAGGCTGAGACGATTGAACGTTGTGAATTTGGGTAAAATGTATTTCGATGTTCTCTTTCTTTCAGCTTGGGGAAACTCGACCCCGGTACCGTCAGCTACTAATATCACAATCGGGGCGTCTATGAAACCCCCGACGGCGAGCCTGAACTTCAATCCGCCGATTAATCTGACCGCTCCACTGTCGACGAGCGATTCTAACTCTAGTTTTCAGCTTCAAAAACCACCGGTCGGCAATAAACGAGGAAAACACTGACACAGGCATACGCCCTGCTAGATTGTCAAGTACGCCGAAATCCGGAGCACGAGTGTTCGCCTCGGCAGCAAAACTCACGACTGGTGCGGCACAACAGCGGCCTTAATAAAAAATAACAAAACACATCGATTGCGAAGACTTCGAGGCAAGAATAACGTGGCACACGATGGAGATTTTTTTTTACCGAATCGAACTATTAATGTCTCGAATTTTTTTTTCTTCGGCAATCGGAGCGAGGTGTGTGTGTGTAAGCGCGACCTCGCATCGCGATTTCATGCGAGGACGAGAATCGCAGATTGTCGACGGCGCCGCGCGCCCATTATCGATGCTCGATATTCGCGTTCGATCCACTCGACGACTGTTCGCGAGTTATGAATCATCGGGATCAACGCGATTTACACAACCAATCACGATTAAGAAATTATGAAATAAATAACATTTTTGTCATCGTTGATTGTTCGTTCTTGATGCTCCCTGTATCGTCAAAATTTGTCTTACTACCGAAGAGCTTTTTTTTCTTTTTCGTCAATCGTAAGCTCGTTAAATAACGCTGCTTTTTAACAAATATCGAATATATTGCGTTGTCGAATACCGCGTTTAATTACATAAGATATTACTTCCCTATTCAAGCTTCGTTAAGATCGGTAGAAAAATGTTTTTAGGAAGAAAAAAAACGCGAAAGCTATTCGATGTCCACATTTCGTCGGTCAATTTCTATAGAAGGGCTTTTTTTTCTTCGATCGTAAACTCGTTAAGTAATGCTCAGTTTTAACAAATATCGTATAGATATATATTGCGTTATCGAATACTGCGTTTAATTACATAAGATATTATTTCCCTATTTAAGCTTCGTTACGATCGGTAGAAACATGTTTTTAGAAAAAAGGCCCAAAGCTACTCGATCAGATGGCACCGACTTGCAGTATAGGTATCAACAGTCTAAATGCGTCTTGGATGTAGGAGCTCGCATTGGCAGCCTGAAAAAAGAACGATCCCAATTAAACAATCCCTCAATCGTTTCTAGATTCGATCAAAAACCGTTCGTAAATTTGTGAACTCACTTCGAGAAAAATCGTCGTTATGTCGACTTTGCTGTCGGGCTTTTCCGAGTTCTTTATACGATCGTTGAGCCAATTCGAGAACGAGTTTGCGGCAATGCCGATTTGCCCAGAAAGTATTCGCGTCAGCTGTACCAGGGCGTCGGCCTCGTTAACGGTGCTGCGACGTTCCTTTATTAACAACAGTTCGGCAGTTTTGTGGAATCTCTCGACGGAGAACGCGGTGAAACGCGCCAGCGTCGATATGGCGCGCTGAAATACCTCGCGCTCCGAGACGATGGAATCCGCTGACGATACTTCCGCGAGGTACGTCCTCGTGTCCTTCCAGATCTGATATAATTTTAAAAATAGGCTCATTTACAAGCTGTAATCTCAATTTAGAAAGTCGTATAGACTGTTGAAAAATTGTAAATTTAATGTACCGGGCTGGACATTTTTATGCAAAAACTGGTACACTAAATTTATTGTACAATTGTGATGAAAAATTAATGAACTATTTCATCGAGATTAAAGTACATTATTAAAAATAAAGTATTTCTAATATTTTGATTACGCTGATTATTTTTCCATCACAAGTGTGCATGAAATAAATGTACCAGTTTTTGCGTAAAGACTTCGAGTCCGGCACATGAAATTTCGTACGAATTTTTTTTACAGTGTAGATAATTTTTTTGCCATCGTACATCGTGAAGTTTTTCGTAGGTAATGGCAACTCCGAGATCCTTGGAGGCGGCTTGAAGCCTCTCCTGCAAATTATTTTCGTTATCTTCCTCCTCGTCCTCGTCGCCGAGGTCGCAAAGTTCCTTGACCTCCTCGAGCGTTTCCTGAATGGAAGTCAGATCATCCGCGTCGAGAGTCACGAGTCGCTGTTGGATCTTAATGTTGCACTGTTTCGACAACATCTCCAAAGCCTCTAGATGAACGAGACCCTGATAATCGTCGAAGAGACTTTCGAAATGAACCTTTCTCGACAATTGCTTCTCCTCGAGAGTCTTCTCCTCGACTTCGGCTTTCTCCTTCGCCTCGCGCAACATCTGTGAGAGGATCGGCTTATCGCCTTCGTTCATGAAAAACGCTCGTTTCTTCTTCAGTCCCGGATCGCCCTCCTGCAAAACCTCCATTGTCTTCTTTCCTATAGTTTCGAGAGTTCCCAAACCGCCGGTGATCACCTTCGTTCCCGTGGACTCGACGAGCTTAGTGATCGATGAAACTCCCGAGATGAGGTCGTTGAATCCAAACGATGACTGGATCTCCTGACTCCCCGATGATTTATCTTCTGCAAAAGGCATAAATTATCGATTAAAAAGACAATCCACTCGGCGCATCATTCTCCTCGCTCGTCGAGGCACATCGTTTTTTTATTTTTTTTATTTTATGTTATTTTTTGCATTCCGTATATGCAGACGCTCGAAGCGGAGCCATTGTTGCGTGAATCATCTTCGATACAATCTTAACTCCCCGTATTCACAATTAAATGAGTCACGTTGTTAATCTGCCCAATTAGTTTGTCCTACATCGTTAGGAATTTGCGTTTTACAATAAGCGTATATTATCAAGGCTGTCCAGTGTCTGGTCCCGGTCGTCGAGTGTATGTCGGAGAGATGAGTCGATAAACTTTTCCGAAGAAAACCAAATCTTCGGCGTTAACAAATGTTGTTTCATTTGTATCTCAGGGATGTTTGAGTGGAGCAGGAACGTATTTCGACAGTGAAAATTTAAAAACTACCACTGCAATCGAATCTCGAACGAAAACTTGAGTATTGCAAGAAAAGTTCAAGGTCATTTATGTGACTTTTCAAATGCGATCAAAATTCGAAGAATCTTCAAAGGAGACTCAAAGTCGATTGCAAGACCAGCGAGAAGCCACGGACTATTCCCGATAGTCCAATTTCCTTACCGATCGAGACGTCGTCGTCGTCGCGCTGCAGTTCTGGTCGTGCGAGTTCCGCGGGGTTCGGCGCCCCAACGGCCTCATCCAGGAGCGTCAAGCCGTGCGTCACGTGACCGGCGAGCGTATTAACGCTCGCAGTCGCGCTGTTTATCAACGAATTCATGCCCCAGCTTCCCCAGCTGCCCCAACCCGTGTAATTCGACCGATCCTCGCCGGCCGACGCCATTTTGTCCAACACCGGACGTACTCCGTTTTCGTCCAATTCAGCGAGAATCTCCTCGTCGTTCAGACCCTCCCAGCCCTCCGGCTTGAATACCTCGCTGAACTTCTTCTCCGATTTCAATTCCTCCGGCATCCTCACTCGGTCGCCTTCGCCCAAACCAAAATCTTTCATCCCCTGGAGAATCTTCGCAGTCTCCTCCTCGTTGAACTCCCAACATTCCTCTATTATAGGAGGCTCCTTGCCCTCCGCTATGGCCCTCCGTTTTATCTCCTCCGGCGTCTCGGCGTCCACTGGTGGAGGTCTCGGAGGAGCATCTGTGGCTACCCTGGAGCCCAATTTCTTTGCACCAAGACCCTTGGACTCCTTCGGCCTTCGCTGACGCGGAACTCTCTCCCTCCTCGCCGTTGCCTCTTCCAATTTATCGCTTGGTTCTTCCTTCATTACAGAACATTCAGCAGTCTCATCCGTCGAGAAGGACAATTTCCTAGCCGCATCGTCGACTTTTGCTCCAGTGGTAAATTCGTCTTTCGGATTGACCTGTTCCACATCGGCTGCGACCTGAGACAAATCTGTTAATTTTTTGCCCATTAAGTTACCATCTGAGCGATCTGTGCTGGACACGGGCCGATCGCTCGTGTTTTTTTTACTTTCAGACTCGTCAATGCGCGGGGAAGCTTTCGGATTGACCTGTCCGACATTGGCCACGGACAAATCTGTTAATTTTTTGGCAATTAAGTTACCGTCCGAGCAATCTTTACTGGACGCTGGTCCATCGCTCGTCTTTTTTTTACCTTCCAGCTTATCAACGCAAGACGAAGCTTTCGGAGTGTCTTTAGGTTTGTTACTTTCTGCCTTCGCGCTCGGCGTTCCGCCTTGGATACTTTCGATACTGGCGACCGAGCTTCGGGATCTTACACGCTCCTGTCCGGACGTCTGAACGCTCCGGCTGCCGAAGCTGTTGACGGACGGCATACACTCGTTGTCGTCGTCGGAGTCAGAGTCGATCGCGGAGTTCGGGCTCTTCCACTGGTTGCTCAATTTTCTGGACGGAGTGTCGCGAGAGACGAGCTCCTCGTCGGCGCTCTCGAAATCGTCGCTGTCGGACGTTGCCATTGTTGTGCTTCGATCCGGGGAACAGTGCTCGGATCTCGGAACTCCAGGCCACTGAGTACGTAACGCTGGTCAAACGGCGTTCTGTTCGTCGCGTTTGACTCCGGTGTATTTACAAATATACGGTCTCATCGAAGGGTCAAGACCTCGCGTGGACTTCGGTATAAAACGATTGTTTCGTTGATTCTCTTTTCACAATCTGTTCATCACATTTTTTTCTCGAACGTCACCAACCCAGGACCGTACGACGGTGTACATAAATAGGTCACGTGGTGCGGTTGTGCGGGAGAGGGGAATATTTTTTTTTAGTCCGTTTTCCGTCGTCCCCGTCGTCGTGGCGCGAATTCCTTTCCGTCGCGCATGCGCTCTACGGTCGTTCTTTCTCAGGAGCGTAGAAATCGGCCAGAACGCTTCGCGGCTTCGGCTTCCGAGGTATTTCACTCTCTCTTGTCTACGCGGAACCGTTGTTTGTATCTTCGCTGCAAATGTATCCAAGTAAGTTTAATACTGTGAGTTGGATCGAATTGTATGCAATGTAGTTCATAGTCTCTCTGCAAAGATCCCCGGGATGTACGGTAGCGTACAGAATTCAAAGGACATACGAATTCTCCGGTCTTGTGCAGGTCACAGCAATAAACCCGTGTAACCTGTAACCTGCACACGACCGTCGAAAGTCGTTACGATTCGTCGCTCGACAGCAATGGTGGATAATTTGGGCGACCGTGTCACAAGACAAGAATTCTGGTATTTAAGGAACGCTGAGAATCTTACCGATTCATCGATCCCTCTCGTATGCAGCGTATGCTAGACATATCTCCTAGGGGCATTATAAAACAAGGGACTTTCTCAAATTTAACAAAAATCCATCTGCGGAATCCTCGCTTTTTGTCTTTCCACCATGCGAGAAGAAAAACAAATAAATCGTGAATAATCCGAAGGAACGTGTCACAGGAAAATAATTCTGGTATTTCAGGAACGCTGAAAATGTTACTGATTCATCGATTCCTCCCGTATGCAGTGTATGCTAGACATATCTCCTAGGGGCATTATAGAACTAGGGACTTTCTTAAACCTAACGAAAATCCATCTGCGGAATCCTCGCCTACCGTCTTTCAACAATGCGAGAAAAAGAAACAAATAAGAACAAGAGAATCCGTGGGCGCACACGTGATCGCGGACTCTGCCGCGGTAATCGGCTCAACAGCTGCCGACGACGACGTCTCTAGTCCAGCGGCAGGTGTTGTACTGGTTGTACGTCCTCCGGACGTTGGAAAAACAAATGTCCCCCGATTAGCGTTGAGCCCGTCCAGGCTCAATTTTTATAAGCTCGAATAGAGATTAACTTCGCCCCGGAAAATTTCACGCAAACATCGTAGTACCGTTGAAACGTTGATCTTACTGGATTACACGTAATCGAGTAAGGAGCTGAGATGCGAGGGCGACACACGTGCATAACTTGCGCATTATGACCCTGACCGCCGTTTGCGAATTGTGACTGTACACCAGCTTCGTAACATTATCGTCGTGTTACGCATCAGTCATACCAATTGCGTCAAAGAAATTATGCATACGAGCGTCGTTTATCGTCTTACGTTCATTCAGAGCGTCGAAGCCGACTATAGACGCGACAATTTATTAAAACGTTAAACGAGGTACTTCGTTGAAATTCGACCTTTCGAACATCCTTGATGTATCGCTGACGCTAGTTGCAATTTATCGTCTTACCCTCCATAAGGCTGAAAGAAATAAAATTTCAAAACTACAAAACGATGATAAAAAAAAGCTTAACTTAAACCCAAAATAAAATACGAAGCCGCGAACGCCTGTTCATGAAAATCGCGGTCTTTTTTTCTCAAAGCTTCCTCCGCGAGGGACTGAAATAATAAAAGTATCATCGTTGCCATTTCCAGCGAGCGATTCCGCACGTACTCCTCGTTTTCAATAAAACTAAAACTACGTCGACGCGGAGCCCGCCTCTCGGTAAATGAATCGCCAAGGGCCCCGAGGTTTCCTTGTAGAAGGACGCGAGGGACCTGCTCTCGAGCTAAAAAAGAAAACAAATGAATAAAACAAAAAAAAAAGCTCCGCTTGACAAACAACAAGGCATACGGGGGGAAGGGGGCATATATACGAGGAATCATGGTTGTTGACGAGTATGGCGCCTGTCCCGGCATGAATCGCCGTTCGTACAACACGGCCCTGGCGCACCTGCGTTCTTTACTCTCTTCGTACGGTGGCGACGCTACGATCGCGTGCGTAAAATATTCGAAACATTCGGGAAAGGGCACCGGGCGTTCGGGAGCACATTCGCGTGTACCCGGCGCCGTTCGTGCACAGCGGTCAGAGACACGAGTGCCGAGCGTCGTCGCGAGAGTGCCCGCAGGTGGGGGGCGAGGGGGAGGGAGGGGGAGAGGCGAAGAGTAAAGAGAATCGAGGGGCACGAGTGGAACGAGGAAAGAGCTTGCCACGACGAGAGAGTGAGAGTATCGCGACTTGTAGCAAAAGCCGGGGCGCTTGGCAGAGGGAGGGAGAGAGAGACGAGGCTTCGCGAGTAACGAAGTAACAGCGAGAATATGGTGGGAGTTACGGGTATACCGGGGGAGACGATTCGAGCGCGGCGAAGAGAGAAGGAGAAAGAGAGAGGGCAATCGCCAAGCGCACACGGCATGAACGTTCAGGCATGTCTCGAACTCCCGACATGCTCGTTGCTGTCTCTCGTGTTGAGAGAGGATTGTGAGCCAGCCGCTCGAAGTAACGTGTGTGTCCGCGCGGGGAGGAGATCTCGTGTGTTAAAGCGCGCGCGCCCGTGCCGTCGACTCTCTGTCCCCCCTGTTTCTCCTCGGCGCAGTACTTCGAGGAAGAACCGCGTCCATGACGGTTGTCCACGTTAATTAAATCTCCCGTGGGTACATACGCGGTCTCTCACCGCTGGCGTGTGGATTATTATTGAGAGAGAAAAAAATAATAAAAAACAAAAGAGAACGGACAGAAAAGAATATAACCTAAAAATAAAAAAGATCGCCGCGTACAGGCAAAGAGACTTGACCCGTGTCCTGCCCGATGCATGCCGCCGACTCGTAGTTCAGAGCTGACAGTGTCGCAGGGCTCGCTGACAGTGCAACTGGCGTTTGTGCGCGAAAAGTGTGAGGAAAGTATTAACCGGTAAAACAAAAATTTAAGTTCTCAAGAGAGAGATATATATTATCGCTGCTCGAAGAGACGCTCTCGGGCCTGCGCGACGATCGTATCGTTTGCACTAAAAAGTATCCGGCGTGCGCCGAGTGTCAGTGCACGAGGGCCCGTTTACTCGCGAGGAATATCAGTGAATTTTTTTTGTTACAAAAAGGTGATTTCGAACGTGAAACAAACGAGGAAGATTCGTCGGGGATTTTTTTTTTACAGTAGATCGTTGGATGTGCAGAGAGGAAGACACAGAAGTCTTCTCGAACGAGCGAGGGCAATGAAAGTTTGAAGTAAGGCCGGATGCTAGGCAATAATTTTTCGAGATACAAAAGAGAATCTCTCGAGCCGGAATTGAAAGAAGAAAAAAGCGGCGTTTCGTCGGTGTTACTTTTTGCCGCTGGTGGTGCAGTTCCCATGCGCCAGGACGACGGGGCTTGAGCCCTGCGTGTGCACTGCGCGGAGGACCCGGTGCACTCGAAAGTCACGCCACGAAGGACGACGACGGTGAACGTGGTCGGCTGTTCCACTCGCTCTCCGGTCGGGCCAGTTGCCGCTGCTGACTCTCGGTGTGTGTGCGCGTGCGCGAGCGTCTCTGCGCCCGTCCCTAAGTGTGTGCATGCGCCTTTATACGTGTAAACCTATCGATGCTCCGGCCGCGCGGTGTGAATCGAGAGCCGCATACCGCACGATTCTTGACCGCGATCCTCTATACCTCGCTCTCTCGCGTTTATATATCTCTTCGCCAACACGAAAATACACGGTGAGGCCTCGGTTCGAGCGTCCGTGAATAAAGAACGAGAAGAATCCCAGCCAGAACTGTTTATCGAAGCATTAATAATTCCGGTATTTTCGTATACGAATAACGAAACGAAGAATCTCGGACGAAACTAGCGACGGGACAGCGTAGCGAGATGATACGAAAATTTTAGAATTCCAAAGAGCGAAGATAATTGTATTCGAAACAAATAAGGCAAAGAGCTTAGAAGATACTTCGAAGAAAGAGAAAAAGCTTCGAAAATATTTCGACGACCAAGTGTGCACGAAGAGTTTTCAAGCAGTCGCGACTGGGGGAGAGGGATTAAGTGAGGGAGTGCATTTTTTATTAATCGAATTACTGCGACGAGGTGTTTTATTGTTTTCTTTACCAAGTGCCCGAAGGGATTCGTCGACGAGTGCGACGATAAAACAGTGCGTCTTTCGGTGGAGTTCTCTTTTTGGTTTTTTTTTGTTTTTGTATTTTCATCAACGACTCTTTTTTGAGTTGAATTAAAAAAAAGAGAAAAAAAAAATCGTTCTCTTCGCTCGACGGTGTTGTGTGTCCTACGAATACGATATAGAGGAGAGGCCTCTTCGGTCTTGGGGTGTTGCGCTTGTCGTCCACGCTCGCTCGCCTCCTCTCGCTCTACGTCCCCGGCAATGGTTAACGGTGGAATTCCGCTCTAGAGGAATCTGAAGGCGGGGACTCTGACGTCACTCCGCTCATGATAATGAGGTATTCATGATGGCGGAGTTGCCAGGAGTGTAGAGTATCCCTCTCGGTGACGCTTCTCTCCGCGCACTTCTTTCTCCATACACATAACATATATATCTATACATATATGTATATAGATATATTTTTTTTCGTTTTTCCGTGAATGTGTATTATGTTTCTCTTTCGGCGTACACGTTCAATCGTGTCCTCATCTTTTGATCTTTTTATTTTCGACCCATATCCTTTAACTCACGATCTTTCTCGCTCCTCGAAGCTTTCTTTTTTTTCTCCCTCGCGCGTTCCATCTGTCCTTTGCGTGCGCATTGCTGCATGCCACGCATACACAGTAAAAAAAGGTACTTTTTACAACAAGTTATCGTCCACAAACGTCCAGAAAATGTATTTGTTAATTTTCCAACCGCACCGGCCAGCTGTAGTTTTAGAAACGAAAGTACAAACTAAAATTGTCAATGACACGGGAAATAAAAGGACTTCTTTGTATATTTAAACCTGGGCAGAAACGAGTTTGCGCTTCTTTAACAGAATTATTTTTACGAAACTTCGTATTCCGATTTTACGAAATTGTTTTTTACTGTGCACCACGAGAGAACGCGTATGCGAAATGCCTGTTGCGCGAGCCCTCCATTCTTCGCTGCATGTTTATTTTTTTTCTCGATTTGTATCTCATCTTCACAACACCTCTCCCCCCCCCCCCCCCCCCTCATCCCATTTCACTATACAATTCGCTTCATCATGTAATAGTAATAATAATTATAATATAATATAGTAATAATAATACTAATAATAATGGGGAAAAAAGCAAGATACCGGTCGATTATAATAGCTCTGTGCATGTTTTTTTGTGAATTCAGAGCGCAGTGAAATATGCCAAGGAGACGGAATGGGGAGATACCGCTTCCGGACGGGTGGGACGTCGCCCAGGACTTCGACGGGAAGTTGTACTTCATCGATCACAACACCAGGAAAACAACGTGGATCGATCCAAGAGACCGGTGAGTGATTGATGGATTCGTACTATTTTTCTTTTTTTTTTTGCTTACGCAACGCTCGTTGTTGTTCGAAATTACAAAATCGCACGAGCACGTGCTCGATGGGACTAATCTCGAAGGATAGATCGATTCCTGGGAAATGATTTTTTCTCGCTACCGCCGTGCATCAACGCCGCGTCGGAGGGCTCTAATCGATCGTCGATCGTTAATCGAGTCCCTTGGAATTGTTTACCTTCCGCAATGCGACTATGGACCCGCCCAACGGGCGAAGGTCAATTTTAATAGATTTTCAAGGGCGTTGAGTCGTGGAACTATCGGCAGAAGAATCGTGGAAGACTTGTTCTTCGCGCTCGAAGCGACTCGAAGTCTCTTGTAGCTAATCTCGAAAGATCGATCGAAATAATTTTTTGAAGTAATTTTTTCTCGCGATCGCCGTGCAAGAACGACGGATCGGAAGGCTCATATCGACAGTCGAACAATAATCGAGACGCTGAGAATTTTGTTACCTTCCCCAACGCGACAATCGACCCGTGCAACGTGCGAAGGTCTATTTTAATAGTTTTTCAAGGGCGTTGAATCGTCGGACTCTCGGCAGAAGAATCGTCGAAGGACGAGACTTTTTTTTGGCGATATCGAATTTGCGTGCGACGCTTTTCGTCGTCACCGAGTCTCACGAGGGCACGCGAGCTTCTGACGCAGCCTGGCTTCGTACCCGCTCGGGGTCTCCTCGCTCTCCCGTGTAACGTGCGATCGAGCGTGTACGAGGCTCACGTACGGTTCGCCACATACGTGTACTTTAACACACGGCCGCGGGTAATACACGCGCACACACTCGCACGCGGGGACACCAACACTCGTGATTCGCCGCGCCCGCATTCCAGGCGCCAGGGACGCAGCCGGGCGCCCCGTGCGCCCCGGGCTTTCGCGAGAGTCTCTTCGAGAAAACTCGCGGCGGACGTTCACCGGACTCGCGGCTCTTACGGTCCCTCTCTCGGCCCCGCTCGCGCTCCGCTACATCTTTCCTCTCTTTCAATCTTTCCGACTCGCTGTGTCCATTAAACTTCTATAAACTTCTATACATGCAGATGTATAGAAGTTTATAGTGTTTAGACTTGCAGATGTGTAGAAGTTATAGTTTATACTTAAAAAAGTGTAAACTCCAACTGTCCTCTAACATCCGCAGGATTTTCAACATTTTATTGTTTTTTAATTTAATTTATTTCTCTCTGCGATTCGTGTTATTATCCCTGATAGACAAGCGGCACGAAAAGTAGCAGTTGGCGCAATAATTGCGACATGTGCCGCACATGTCGCAAATATCGCGCCAATATTGCTACTTTTCATGGCGCTTGTCTGTCAGGGATGTCGACGTTGAATTCCTGCGAAAATATGTTTGCTCTTAACATTCCTCTGCACGGGATCGGATTTTTATCCGCAGGATTAATTTTTTTATTTGTTTTCATTCTTTATACGTTTCGTGTTATTATGTCGACGTTGAATTGCTGCGCCGATGCATGATGCGAAGATGTGTAAACTCTAACATTCGTCTGGACGGAATTAGATTTTTAATCGGCAGGATTCTTTTTTAAAAAAATGTTGTTAAAATTTTTATTTGTTTCTTTCTACGTTTCGTGTTATTACTTCAACGTTGGATTCCTGCGCTCTCGTTATTACTTTCACTCGATGGGTCGGCGCTAGGCATTTTCTTTCGTTCGCTTGTTTATTATTTATTCTCGTACGAGTTATGTGTTGCTTGTACTGCACGATGAGGGAGAGAAAGGGGCTTCGGCCGCGTTGCGTTCGCGGCTGTGTCGGATGCTGCTGGATCTTCGATTATCGCGGGGCGTCTCGCCGGAGCGCGCAGCGGCTTCGCCACTGTGTTATCTTCGTCAACGAGGGTCAGCACGTGGCACGCGACATTCCTACGCTCGGAGCCACGACTCTGTGCGGCTTCTGTTCCATTTATCTCGAGTACTCTCCGCTACAAACGCCCCCAGCCCCTCACGAGCAATCTTATTCCGCTATGCGATATATATATATATATATGTGCATATAAAAAAATTTTCTCGTTGAACACCGACACGGCTTCTACACACGGAAACGTTTCGATTAGATATACGCGTTTTATTTTCGTTCTCGCCCGGGTCAAACATCGACGCCCCCTTTGAAAATAATTTCATACGAAGATAAGAGAGAAAGGTTTATTCGATGGTTGAAAATAAACAGAAAAAAGGATGGCAGTGGACCCGCAGAGGGGAGCGAGAAAAATGACGGCGATCTATCTCTCGTTTCCGTGCGTTGTGCGTTACGATAATTTATTCATTTATTTATTAGTGTTTACGGGACAAGCCATTTTTAAAAAATATAAATAACAAAAAAAATGGATGCTCGTGCAAGAGTTTTGTGCTCTGACTTAGTAACAAGAAATCTTAAATAACATTAACAAATCTGGGAAAAAATAAAAGTGCTACAGTCGCGGAGGTAGCGATAGCGTGTTTTTGAATGCGAAACGTGGGAATCCAAACAATTTTTCAATATTATGAAATTCATTGGCTATACAGCAAAGCATTTTTCTTATCAATTCAATTCTACTTTAAATTCTTACAATTCCGTATGATATTGAAACACAGCAACGGTAAGACTGTCGAGGTGACACGTAATCGTTTTAATCCCGTATGGAATTGTAAGAATTGAAAGAATCGTAACAACAATTTTTTTATTCGCAGCCCGCTAGCGAGTTTTACTTCAGTCATTTTACTTGAGTTTACTTGATATTTTTTTTTTGCGTCGATAATGCAAATTACCTTTGAAAATAATAATTTCATGCGAATGATAAGAAAGAAAGGTTTATTCGAAGGTTAAAAAAAAGGGTTCAGCGTGAAAAAATCCGGCGATCGATCTCACGTTTCCGTGCGTTGCGCGTTACGATAATGCAAATTAGGCTGTTTTCGGCGAGGTGAGGAAACTGGAGGAACAATTGACATCCGCTCGGGAGCGAGTAACGAATTCGACGTTGTATAGCCAACGGTGGAGAAATCTCATTGCCGGCGCTCTCTCCTCGCAGCGGCAGCGGCACGACGAAATTGGTCGTGTGTAGAGCGGCGGCCGGTCGCGTCGTCGTCTGGGCGCATGCAAAGCTCGCGCGCGGCCATCGCGCAGTTGCACAACATCCCCGTTGCCCACCCGTAATAAAACGAACGATAAACTCACGCCCCTCGGTCCAAAGAGATTTTCGGAATACATTTTCCGTACACGTGATTTCACGTCTTCGTATCAAACTTTAAAAAAGAGAAATAAAAATCATTTTTTTAAATACTATAATAACTATTCATAGGTCGATTTTTTAAAACGACTTATAGTTCGGATTTTCGTATGAGGGCAAAAAAATACTACAATAGGATATGAGTGGATAAAAGCGTGGTTAGAGAGAAAAGCGGCAATAGAGGTGGGACGATAAGAGGATTACTGAAATCCGAGATATATGTAATATTGGAATGTGAGAAACAATTGTGATGGATGTCATGCAGTGCCTTAGGGTGAGCATTAATGAACTACTGCTATAATAATAGGTAAAGGAATTCCGATTGGGACAGAAACAAATGTTTACTAATTCGTTCGCGCCGTTCGGGATAAACAGTCCCGGACAGTCTAGTGTGATGGAATAATAAAATATATATATCTATACATGAAAAAAAGAAGCAAGGGACACGGGACTGAGGATCAAGTAAACTATTCTCGTCCGTCGTTCAAGCACGTTTATTCTATTTCAAAGGAAAAGATCCAAATAAATTTTTTGAAAAATTGACCTCGGGAGTTATTCGGGTCTCTGATGCGGAGTTGTACTGTGCTCCGCAGTCTGTCGATCGCAGACAGTATCGTCTTTATAGAATATAATCGCGAGAACGAGGGAGAGTCGAAGTAAAGAGGAAGGGCTCTGTCCTCGTCGCACTGGAGCGTAGTCGAGAGACGTCTCCTCGCGCCCATCGGCGATCGGGCAATTTGCCAAGAAATTCGAGGATGAACGTCGTCTCGGCGTGAACCGGCCTTTTTTTCGCCCACCATTGCCGATGGCACGCGGTCTCTGTCCCTCGTCCACGCGGGCGTTTCTCATCGCGCACTTTCACCTACACCGGCCTTAACAAACGCTCGCGACGGAATTCCACGTGACAATCCCATCGTTGCTAATGAAAATTATATATATTTTCAAAAATAAAATAAATATATTTCAAATATATATATATATATTTATATACTAAAAAATATAAAACAAATATATATTTTTATTGATCAAATAATCAATCTTCCTGAATTATTTGTAGAAAGAGCATTCATTTAGGCTCATGGTGTAAAAGTAAAGTTTTATATAAGGACAGTACATATTTTTATATGTTATTGCATCGCACGTACTTATATATACATTAGTTTGCTAGATAGGTGGATGTAGATAAGGCGCGGATCACGCATCTGTTCATTCATTGAGCGAAAATACTCTGAGCAAATAAATATGCTTAAAAAATATATATACATATTTATACATTTCAAAACTGCATATATATATTAATATTTTTTCTCGTTAACATACAATTTGCCCTCGAGACAATAACTTCACTGGATGACCGATAAATTTAATACCCCGTGTAACGATTATTTGCATAAATGGCTCGTGGAGGGCGCAGGGACGAATTCTCTCCGCGCTGCCGAGGGAAAAGCACCTGCCACGCTCGCGCGACGATATGGACAATGAACAATAGCCGGAAGTGATGATTTAACTGAGTCACTTGGCGTTCAGGAATTTCTTACCGAGGATAATACTATGTAAAACTTACGATAAATGGTGAAAAGAAAATACGACGATTCATCGAGCCTACGTGTTCTATCAGCGTTCTAAAAATATTTCTCGAGTCACTCGATTATATGAAGAGAAAAAAATAAATAAATAAAAAAGGAAAAAAAAAAAAAAACGTTATCTAGAGAACGAGTTCGACGATCCGTCTTGCATTGTGAACTCCCAGCATTTTATATTTTTTTCATTCATTCAACATTTCCATTCTACCGTTCTAATCTCGTCGACAAAGGTGCCCGGCACGTGCACGAGACAGTAAATAGTAGTAGTGAAACGTCGCCGAGACTTTTAGCCAATCCTTTAGGCATTCGATTTCGCCGGGGTTTCTCGTCTCGCGTTACGTCATCTCACCGGGGACCAGGTAGACTCTCCTGTCTGACATTTGCATTCGTGGAAACGTGACCTCACTTCCTGGAAGCGGTTACACCGTTCGGCAGAGCTGCGACAGCCAGCAGAAGCATTGGTAGCCTCCTCCCCTCTGGGGATTAAAAATAGTTCGAAAGGTATGCAAGTCCCTGAGCTAAGGCATCCTCGAATATCTCATTCTTCTCTCTTGTTCCTCGGACTCGTTTCTTTTGTTCCTTTGGACCTCATTTTTTTTTTTTTTTTTCCTCTTCTCTCACTCATCGCGGACCAACTCTTTTTTTTATTCATTTCTCTTTCTGCCCTCCGACTGTCTTGATGTGCCTTTTTTTTTTTTTTGCATCTGCTTCTGTACCAGTGGCAGTTTGTACTGCCGAAGTGAGCGAGGAGCGGGAAGCTCTTTTGTCGATCAATTTGCAAGCCGTCGGAGGCTAGTTGGTCGTCGTTAGCGTGGAAAATGATTTACGAGCGGGCAAGAGAGCGAGACCGCGATGCACCGTGCGGCACTGGGTCTACGCTAATGTCGTGCCATTCCTATTTGATGTAAACCGGAAACTGCGTTAAAAAAAAAAATCTTCTCCACCGTCGCGGTGGAGTTTTTTTTTTTTTTTTTCTGAGCCGTTGTCGATGGTTTAGGTGAGGTTATTTATAGCGGAGTGTTCCGTGAGGATGTCGCATTCTCGGTAACGCGTCGGAAGAAGCGTCGAATTCCCCGACCCGTAAAAATTCCCGGGCTAGCCGAAAATAATTGAGAATTAATTACGGTGCAACGGAGGGACAAAATTAGTGGGTCCGCGTAGTCCAAAGCGCGCCGGTGACGCCCTGTTCCTCGGTTCACTTTTCTTTTTCTTTCTTTTTTTGGTCTATTCCGACCGTGGAATGCGTGAGGTCCCGATTCTCGTAACATTACGGGCTCCGCCGACGGTCAAGGTCCGACGAGAAATTCTTTCTCCCCGCCGGAAATAATGGCAATTTCATTCCACGTTTGTTAGAGCACCGCGCTTCCCGGATTTATTGCTTTTTCGAGGATTCAGGACGAAAAGAAATCACGGGGATGAGCGGAGCTATTGTGTAACAGTGCACGACGTATCATTATCGTACCTCCTGAAAATTGCCACGGAATTCGCCCATAAAAATCCTCGAAATAACCCTTGGTCCTTTCGACTCTCGAGCTATTTAAGCTGGTACGACTATTAGTACTATATGGTGGGATTTTTTATTTTATAAATAAATCGTCTAAAGTCGTTCAAAATAATATTTTGAAAAAACAAAAATTCCCCCTTTTTATATTCAAGAGAACTACGGTAATAATTTTCAGTGTCAAAGGAGTCTCTTCCAAAAATGTCGACAAAAAGTTACCGTAAATTAAAACAAAATAGAGACAGACTTATACACATCCAAGTGCGTGTTTATTCGTATTTTCTGTCTTTTTTTCGCCCGAGTATTTTATTTTTTTAAATAAAACGTTTAAAGTCGATCAGAAAAAAAAGAAACAAAAATTTCAGATTTTTGTATTTAAAGACCACGGCACTAATTTTCCAGGTTGAAGAAGTCTCTGCTAAAAATGTCCACAAAAAGTTACTATAAATAAAAAAAAATAGATACAGACTTATACGCATCGAATTGCATGGCGGAATTCGTGAGAGGTTCTCGGGAGCTCCGCCCGCACCTGGAGGCAGTGCCAATGCACCGAGGGTCAAATATTATTCGTATTTTTTTTTTTTTTTTTTTTTTTTTCGGGTCAGGATCGTTCCGACAGCGAGCGGAATGCAGCAGTCGCATTCCACGTGCACCCTTGACCCCACCCTCCGGCAGTTTCTTTTTGTCCCTGTTCCTTCGTCGTTCACGGTTCAGCGAGAAGAGCTGCCGGGCGTCAAGGAATCGCGTGCATACGGGGAAAGGTCCCGGCCGATCATGGAGGATCTCCTTCTCTCTCCGGGGGGGAGAGAGAAGAATATCCTAATAATAGATCCGGCCGCCAGATGGTGCCCGAACCGGCGAGTTCCGAAGAGCGCGCCGAGCCGCAGAAGCGGCCGGACCGGCTTTCGCCTCCTCGGCCGAATGCGCTTTTCTTGCGCACCTCTCGAGGCAGGGCCCTCGAGAAACAGCCGCGAGTACCGAGGGATTCGTGGAGGACGTTCTTCCCTCGTATTCCGCGTAGGCACGTAGCTTGTACACTTGCAAAATACACACGCACGGGCGCGCGGAGGAGAGGCGCACAGACACACCGTTGAGAGTCAGCGAGCAAAGCGAAGACGCGAGAGACGCATGTGCGCAACCGGTATATAGTATAATGTATGTAACCGGCCTCGCGGTGGGCCTAAAAATAGATCCGGGCCCCCGGCTTTTAAGTGCATTCCCCGATCCGCGAGCCAAGGGTGGCCCTTCGGGACGCGATTATTCGTACATACCGAACTCTGCGGGATATTTTTTTCCGTTTTTTTTTTTTTTTATTTATTCTTTCATTTTTTTGCCCGTAAGGTTGATGGCTAAGAGTACTATCGTATCGCTTCGGCAGTGCGTTACGCGCCCGCGGTTTAGGGAAACGTTTTTTTCTTACGTACTTGTACTAATTTTTATTAAATTTGTATTATCGACAGTAATTTATTGTCTGCAAGCCAATGTACAGTGGATAATTTTTTCACCGAGTCGAGCCTCCATACTTGGTGTACGAGCATTCGAAATATCTCAATACAGTTCTTCAAATCTCAATACAGATCGGCGGCAATAATTAAACATAATTAAAAATCATACCAATTCTTATAAATTTATATTATTGATGATCGATTGTTAGTTATTTATTATCCGCTGCCAATGTACAGCGCATCAATTTTTTCGCCGAGTCGAGCCTCCATACTTGATGTACGACCGATCGGAACATCTTAGCACAGTTCATTCGTGTGTTATGCAATCGGCGCGAATAATTAAAAATAATTAAAAATAATCTATCAATTATTTTCGGTCGGTCGGAATGCATGTGGCTTTTGCCCTCTGACCGCAACGTTTCGTGCTGTCTCTTGGACAACTACATATATATATATATATATATATATATATATATATATATATATATATATATATATATATAGCTCTTATAAATTGACTACAGAAACGACAACGAATGGAGCGAGTAGCGTAGAGAAACGAGACGGCGTATACATCAGACAGCAGCCGTCGCGGCGTCGGTCCTGAGCGCTCTCGCGTAGCTGCGGCTGCTGCTCGCCATCTGTGTTTAGGAAAAATCCGTCGCATTCCAACGTGCGGTCTAAAAACGTGACGGGCCGACGGTGTTTATGGGCCTCGAGCGTGGAATTCTTAGCCACCGACGCTGTGCCGTTCTCGCTGTACACGATTCACAGCCAAAACGACCGCTCGAGGCTCAGCAGCTTGCCGAGAGAGACCGAAGGGGCGCACCAGCTTGTGTGTGTGTGGAAAATTAAAAATAACTGGAAGGAATTTTCGTGGAATACAACTCGCGTTAACGAATAAGAGTACGAACGAATATCTCTGGAACGAGACAATTATCCACGATAATCGTTCGAGATTATAGCGCGAGGAATTTATTCAAATATGTAGGAATATCGGGCTATTGAAAACTCGACGGATTCGGCGAATGAAGAATCATAAAACAAGCGGTTCTTAATTTATTTATTTTTGGTAGACAATAAACGCTTGAATTTACACTGCGAAAAATTTATTGAAATATGTGGAAATGTCGAGTGATTAAAAATTCGAGGCCCTCGCGGAATGTAAAAATATAAGATACGTCTTTTTTATTTATTTTTATCACACGATACTGAATTGAAATTGAATTTACAAATATTGTTTACATCGTGTACAATGAAACCTCGATTACCCGGGGCATACGGGGCCGGACCCAGAGTTATCTGGAAACCACGGATAATTTTGAATGATCGTAATATGTTATTATTTTTTAAAAACCTACGCACGCTTTATCCTTCCAGTGCACACGGGTCATTCTGATTACAAAATCGTTAAAAAAAACATTGTTAAAAAGCAACTTTCCGATAACCGATACGTTTTATTTTTTTCGTATAATCTAACTGCGCGTACTCGAAGTTTAATAAATATGCTGCAAAAAATGGTCTCCCCATTTTTTCCAAATTGTTTTTTTTTTTTTTAGTTCCGAAATATTCGCTACAGGAGTGTGCGCGAATTATTTGTGCACCCAAAACGTTAATCCGCTGCTCGGCCAACCGAGCTCCCACTGCAGTACCAGCTTAGCGTAACCGGAAGCGAACTCGCTCTCGCCGTGACCTCACGTGAAATCCGTAAATCGTTTTTCACCGAAATCTCGAGTTAAAGGAGGGGGAAGCGCAGTAACGAGAAGCCCAATCGTCGGGTAGCGTAATTCCCCGAATCTGTTAGCGCGTCGACGAGTTACAAAATTCGGTATTTCCGTGACGTCCGTGGAAAATGACAAGTTTTGCGTTGAGGAACACAAGTCGAAGGCGAAACTCGGAACTCCGCCTCGGCGACAGGAATTTTACCGCTGTTTTTTTTAAATTTATTTATGTTTTGCCCAATCGTCCCAAAGCGCGTAAGGTAACGCCACCAATGCTCGGACACGTCCCAGTCGTCGGACACTCCTATGCGGATTTGATTTATTTGAAAATTACACTGATAAAAAAATACGGTTGAATGAACTAAGATTCGGGCAGGGACATTCAACTAAATATTTTGTTGGTACAGCTAAAAAATTGGTTAGTTCAACAATTTTTTGGTTGATTTCACCAAAATATTTTTGACTCATTAAAATATTTTGTTCGCCCAACTAAATATTTATTTGAACGTCCCTGCCCGAATCTTAGTTGATTCAACTGTACTTTTTTATCAGTGTAGAGTCTCTAACCTTGAGATTCGTTACCGCTGATTTCGAAAATGGTCGATGCATTGTAGTGAAAATTGGGTTTGAAGATAGATATTGCCTTAAATGCCCGGCCATTGGTGCGTTTACCTTAGTACCTTTATCTTAAACATGGTCACCGCGAGTTTCGGACACGTGCACGGAAATCTTCACGGAGATCGTCGCCTGAGCGGTGGATCGAACAATCGTCCGCGACTCGGTGTCGAAGCGCACGTGCACGCGGTGCGTCGCGGGCGAGAGACGCGCTGCACAGGCCATGAAACGCTCGTGCGATTCGAAGCGAGGGCCGTGACACGAATCCCGTCGGCAGAAACTCGGCGCGCGGCTCTGCACGGACCCGCGCACACCCCGTCCCAGGAATGTTCCCAAACTTGGAAATTCGAGGCATTCCGGACGGGTGACGAGAGCGGACAACGCTCGAAGCCGATGTGTATTACGGACGGTCGATATGCCTCGCTCAGTTCGACTCACCGCAGAGCCTTCTCAATCCCCGCCGGGAGAAACCCGCGCAACATTCGACGGGAGAGAACGTGCGTTTTCTCGCGGCTCTCGTATCGCAACGTGTAATTTAATACTCTGTAATTGCTTCGACCATTAATTTCCATATCTTCGACGCGCAACTATAAAATTCGATCCGTCAAGTTTACTCTACATGTTACGATTTTCTTTTTTTGTTTATTCCTTTTTTTCTCGTTTGATGGATAAATACAGTATTTAATATCCTGTAATCGCTCTCACCGTTGCTTCTCGTGTCTTTTTCAGGTGCTCCGAGCAATTCGTTGAATTAAGTTCGCACTGCGTTATTTATTTTTTTTTAACGCCGTTTACAGGTTCTTAAAAGGACGATAACGAGATACAAATAATGATCTTTTGTAGTTCCATCCTGAATTATTTCATGCATTTTTAACGAAACTGTTAAGAATTACGTCGATTTTTATTTTCTCCGTTCATCGATAAACACGATATTTAATATTGTGTAATCGCTCTCACCGTTGCTTCTCGTGTCTCTTTCGGGAGGACGAGCAATTCGGCGAACTAAGTTCGCTCCGCGTTATTTATTTATTTATTTTCTTCAACGCCGTTTGGAACGATTTGGAATAATTTTACGTATTTTTAACGAAAAGCTTAAAAATGGTCTCGAATTTTTATTTTTATTTTTTGGCTGACGTATTAGTGGCTCGAACTACTGCATATTCGAAGGGCGGTTTTTTTTCGTGTTCGACCCTTCAGCCTCAAGCGACACATTAATTCCACACATACACATTTTATTTATTCATTTATTTATTTGTTTATTTATTTCTTTGTCTCTATTTATATTCTTACCTAGCGATCCAAAGTTTATTATTGTCCTAGACCCAGCGTCAGAGAAACATTGTGACGCAAATCTCGGCGATTCGTCAATGACGCAAATAACAGAGACCTCGTGCGTGAGTCTGCGATACCGACGCGTCTCGGGAATCTCGCTCTGACATAAACACAGGCCGTTATGTATACGCCGAGCGCCGAACACGGAATAAGTAAAACCCCTCCGTACATCTACGCATAGGTATAAATGTAGTTTGCCTACGTGCGCGCCGAAGAGTTATTACAAAACGCGAAGCGTGTAAGAGTTGATACGCTGCCCTTGGGGCAGAGCCAGGTAGCAGCGCCGGGGACACCTACGCGGGGGTTCTAACGTCTAACGAGAACGCTCAGGCACGCCGCTGGTGCAATAAAGCCACTCGGAACCCACGTACAGACATCACTCCATACATCAACCTTATCCTCACTATAGGCTACCCAAAAATTCTGCACAGCGCGGTCGGACGAACGGAGAAAAAAAAATCAATTTGAACACTTGCTGTACAAGGATTTATATATTATTCTGCATATTATTCTGCATATTATTCTGAAAATATTGAAAAAAGTAGGACAAAAAAAAATTCAAATAAATTTCTATAGCTAACGAAAAATCTAGACGCTGTCCCCTTACAGGTTGCTTGGGATGAAACAGCCCGAGACATGACTCATTACATTAACCTTACCCTCACTACAGTGCTGCTAAAAAATTGTACACGGCGCAGTCGGTCGGACCGAGAAAGAAAATTCAATGTGAACACTTGTTACACAAGCATTATATATCCTCACGACTATTATTATGAAAATATTTATAAAATATTAAATAAAAAGAAAATCAGAGTTACAAAAATAAAAATTTAATAACGAACAAAAAATTAAGAAGCTGTCGCCTTACAGCATATTCGGGATGGAACGGCCCGAGATTGTCGCAACTCCGAATCCACCTGCGACTTCTCCGCGGAACGCCGCATAGCTCGCGGCCGGTGAATGTCTAGCTGAGAATCGTATCCGACTTATATATATATATATATATACATACATATATATATATGTATGTATATGTATATATATAAATAAGTGTACATATATTTATATATAAATAGATATATACCTGTGAGGCAAAGTACTAGACCCGTCACCGTCATGTTGCCGTCACTGGGCCGCGATCTTGCATGCCTGTGTGATATACGACACGGCGCCTACACAATAATGCCTCTCCCGCGTCCGCGACGCCCACGGTCCACTGTCGCGTCGCTCTCCTGTCTCCGTACACACGAGCCGGTATCTTACAAGCTTTACATTCTATATTCATTACCATTACTATTCCATATATATGCTGGAAGCCTGGAGCTAAAAAAAATCTAGCCATATATATATATATATATATATATATATATATATATATATATATATATATATATATAACAGATCTTTCCCCGGGGGGAAACTCGAGTCCAATGTCGCAATTTCTCGCTTCATTATTTCTTCGATTCATTGATCAATTCATCAGAGACGTGTTTTGTTTCCTTTTAATTACTATTTTTTTTTTGTTATTAAACTTGGTCCGTGAATTTATTTTGCCGTGACGGAGGCGCAGCGAGCGGAGAAAGGCACCGAGGAATGCACCGACTGTGGGAACCTTATATACTTTATAGTTCCTTCTTTTTGTCTTTTTTTTTTTTTCGCCGAGTGTGTGGATCGCTACTGCGGAATCGTGAGAGATCTCAGGAGGTTAGGAATGCCGCTCCATAAGTCAATGATCAAAGTCGAAGAGTCTCGTATTAACCTCGGGAGGTAGCCTAGGAGGCGACCGCTCAGCTGTTGCGGTCTCACGCTATTCGCCTAACTTGGCCGACGCGGTGTGTGTAAACACCGCCGAGAGGTTCTGCCGCACGGGCGTACCGAAAGATATACTGGGTCAGTGTGGTCGAGGGGTTAACACGCGTCACCGATCTTCGACCGGGCCGAGTGTGCTCCACCGGTCATAAATCTTCATAACCGACCCGAGCGTTTAAATCCAATCGCCAATTATTTATTTTTCAATTTTGTTTTTTTTTATTATTTTTAATAAGGCATTCTGCGAAGAATACGATTAATGACACTGTGCATTATTTGTTATCGTTAATGAGGAAAATGAAGAAAAATAAGTTATAAAATATCAATCCTTGGAACCAGATCGACTCCTCTGCATAGTTGTATTATTAATTTTTTTTCAATATTACTTGTTTTTCATCATTTTCGATAACGTATTCTGGGAGGAATGCGATTAACTATACTACGAATTATTTGTTACCTTTAATGAGAGAAATGAAGAAGAATTAAAAAATTCTTGGTACAATGATAGACTCATCCACATAGTTGTATGAACTGCGCGGTGCCAATTCGCACGCTCCGAGAACTCGCTCGCTGGAATGCGAGTGAAACCCCGGTAATTAAGTCCGCCAATTAATTGCCGAATTATTTTCAGACAGAACAATGAAACAAAAAAGCGCAAACAAAAAGTCAGAGGCGGAAAACTAAGTAACGATAGTTTCGCAAAGGAAAAAAAAAAGATCAATCAGTCGTTAATGAAGTGTAATTGTGCGGAGGACAGCGGAAACGCGATATTACCATCTCGTTCTTACAATAACATCGCACGAACGTATCGTCTTTCCAGCCAATTGACCGAAGCCGAGAGGGACGGTGAGTGAGAAACAAAAAGCAATTGCACGCTCGAACAATCGTTCATAAACTATTTATAGGAACGTTCGATCGATTGTACCGTAGCACACATATATATATATATATATATATATATATATATATATATATATATATATATATATATATATATATGTATATATTAAGTACACGTGTAAGTAACACACTCGGTGGAAATCGATATGTCAGCTTGCCGGCTCATTTTATCGTTATCAGGGTTTGTCACGCGGCTTCCCGAAGATCGCGTGTTCGGTGCCGACGTCATTGGCTTGGAATTTAGGGTCATAAGTGACTGTTTCATACAACGCCGAGACGACGACGTAGACAACGTAAACATGACTGGTGCGCGACCGTATTTATGCGCTAGGTATTTATTTATCAATAAATACCTAGCTTCCTTGCCCGGTGATTCGTCGAGCAGGTAATCGAGTTTGATCAACCGAATCAGTACTCAATGTCAAATTTTAATGAGTACCAAACAAATTTTAAAAATCGTCGTGCAAAGTCAGGTGGAAGTTTTTTTTTGTTAATTATTTTTTTTTGTAATTATTGGAAGGCAATAAATTCGCCTCACTGTTCACTTAATAAACACCTAGCTCCCGTGCCCGATGATTCGTCGAGCAGGTAATCAAGGTTGATCGATCGAATCGGTATTGAATCTCAAATTTTAAAGACGAGAAAAAAAAAATGAAAATTAAATTTTTCACTTATGGCATTTTGGAACTTTTTTTTATCAATTCTTTTTTTTAAATATCAGAAGGCAATAAGTTCGCACGGGAGAAGAGTGTGTGCGCCCTGTGCACCGCAAAGTCTCTTCACTTTCACCGTGCAAATTCCAGGCTTGCCCGCCGTGTCTCTCTTCTTCCGCGAGCGGCGACGTCGCCTCGTCGCTGTTTTATTCTCGAAGCTCGGTCGATGTCGCCGAAGAGTTTTCGCGTACGCGCGGGCCCCGAATTCACTGGCCGGTGGAGCCAGCGATGGCTACCGGATAATAATTCCGTACGATTCCGGTCTTTTGCAGGCGTCGCTCGTGGCGCGGGCATCGCCGAGGTCGTTCACGTGTTTGGCCCTTTAATTCATTAATTATTTGGCACATCACGTTCGGCCCCCCCTCACCCTTTCGTTCTCGTTTTTATTCTCGCCCCGCTCGCTCCTCTTCCTCCTCGAGCCTTTTATTTTTCATCGTGCCTCTTAATTTTCGCTCCGTACGATCGTACATTGTGTTACGCGGTACGGTGCCGCTCGCACCGCGATGTCCCGACAGCGGGCGCTCTCCCGATGCGGCTCTCTCTCGAGAATATCACCGCGACGTCGGGGCCCTGGCATTCCGGCACGCACGAGCCTTTTCTGCGTTACCGATTCTGGGTACCGCGAAAACATCGCGACATTCGTTTATTTTTATTCCCCGCCTCCCGCTGCGTCGGAACGGACCGACGGAACGGTCATCGATGTCGAACGCGGACACGTGCTTAATCTGTAAACTTTGTAAATGATTCCAGAAAAAAAATAATTATATTTTAAAAGCGATGGATAAACGAGAATAGTAACTATTGAATAGCGACGATAACATTTTTTGACGCAAAAATACACAAATAAATATACGGCGAATTACCGGTGATAACATTTATTATTAACGTTTTTCAATTACGCATTAGTTTCAGACAAATGAGAGGGCATTGCAAACACTTCTCGATGATATAAAAATCTGAAAAAATCAAAAGAGCTGAAAACATTAATCTAGAATAATAACAATTCCAAAATTTATTATCAAATTGATGAAAAATAAAATTGTTCAACAAATCTCCCGGAAACCTAACTTTTTTTTTAATGAAAATAATTCGTTCACTTTTCTGAATACGTGTGAATATTTTCAGATTTTTCAATTCACTTTCATTTTCTTTTACATGCGAAAAATGTGTAGAAAATCACAAATTTTAATCACATCGATATGAGTTCGATATTCGTCTGTGCTATTTCGAGATGATATTTCGTTCCAGAGTCTCGAGGCGCGAAATAAAAATTTGCGAGCGTTTCCTTAAAAACCCTTCGCTCACGGAGCGCCGGACGCGACCTAGCGTGTCCGCCACTCCGCCAGCTTGACACCCGCTTATCTTGAAAACTGGATATCTTTTGAAAACGGTGTTTGAAAAAAAAAAATACGCTTATCTTGAACGATATTTAACTGCGTGGACATTACGCTTGAAGGAGTCGTTTATTTCCGATTTACGATATCTTCGATACTTTCCGAGATAGAGCGATGTTAATACTGTGCAGAACACTCGTCTTCAGTGTTCGATCAGTGTTAAAAGTACATCGACTCGCCGCGGCCTTCGCCAGAATATTATGAATATTCAAGCGATCCGCGCATACCTCGCGATGGCCGTCGAGTGCAAGAGCCAATGAATAAGAGATGAAAGAACAAAGAAATAAACAAAAATCGAAAGCCCGAAACTCGAGGTGAAATTCTCCCGACCTTGGGCTATCGAATACTGTGTCGTTAGACCACGGCTCGCTTGGCATACAAAACAGCTTACATACAATTTCGCTTCCCAAAAGATATCTCTCGACCCTGCAAAAAAATGGGTCGATGTGGGAGTATTAAAAAAAATACAAGGTTAGAATTTCGCGACCCTGAAGATACATCTACATGACACCAAATTTCATCTTTGCCAAGTCTCTATCGATGCATGGCTTTAGGAAGAAACAAAAAATTGGTCACTTATAGAATCTTATTCTCCAAGTGAACTTCCCCGAGCGAAGTTATAACTTTATGAAATTTGGTCTCACGGAGATATCTTCATGGTCATAAAATTTCAACAAAAAATTGTGTTTAATAAACCATAAACTTTGATAATTGGTAATGGTAAGGTAAGGTAAAGGTAAAAAAAAAATGGATCGATGTAAGAGTATTAAAAAAAAAATACACAACGGTAATGTAAGATTCCATTACCGATGTAAGGTAATAATAATGGGTAACGGCGACTTAAAGAAAATGGGTCGATGTGGGAGTACAAAAAAAAAACAGACAAGGCTAAAATTTCAACAAAAAAATAGTATGTAATCAAGCATAATGAGTTATCTCACTGCGAAAGATCCCATTACCGATATAAGGTAATACAAGCCAATCAACGATCTCCGGAGTTATAAATCGTTCCTCGATGTCGATGCATGTTTACAATATCGCACGTGTGACCGTTCGATTAATAAGCGACCGAGTCTCTCGTTTATCGCGAACAAGTACGTAACTTATTTTTTATTACATATTTTTTCTGCTACATTGCTCCGTATATCGGCGCAACGGAGAGCAGAAACACACACACAGGTACACAACGATAGAGGTTCGAAGTCGCGTGGGACGTTGAGCAAAATTGCCGGTCGATCTGTGGAATGCGGCGAGGTTGAGGGTCTTACATAAAAATCGAACGCGGGCCGTGCCCAATTACGCAAGGAGCGTGCCCGCGAACCCCTCCCGGCGCTGTGGCACCGATCGTCGTGGCGAAGCAGCGGTAGAAACGGCTCTCAGTGGCCCCGGCCGCTCTTAGGATTGTTCGCCGCTAATCCCCGGAGCGCGGTTCAACTTCGGCCGTGTAGCAGTCGCATACCTCGAGGCAGCACACATACCGTACAATAACAAATTTACGAAGAGCCGAGAGAGAGCCGCGTTGTGCAAGAGACCCTCGGCGTAACCCCGGGAGCAAGACCGAGCGAGAGACGGCCGGGCAAGGCAACAGGCCTCGAGAGACCGAAACAATTAATTAATCGCGGCGAACAATTTGATAATCGCCCGGGGGACAATTTTTCTATTACCATGCGACTCCGGGCCGTCCGTCTCGGCGGAACGTAACCATTTCTTTAAGACCGTCGCACCGGCATGGAAAAATTTGACCCGTCGAATTGATTCTTTTAATTTATGGACGTAAATTAGAAATTTGTCTCTCGGTGAAAACAAAAAAAAAATCTCTTGACTTAAAAAAATATATATATTAATATTCAATAAATAAATAGTAGTAGTGGTGGTAGTGAGTTTATTGCCAATACATAAAATGTAAGAGTTTTTGATTCATAACAAACTTATCTCTGTTCGCCTATATCGCGTATTGCCAATTAGCCATCGACCGCAGTCCTTTAGCCATCTAAATAAATATTAATTTATAATGAATAATTGTTTTTTACATAAATAAATTTTTATTTTTAACAAGTAAATATTGCGCTCGAGAAAGATAATTTTATCTCGGAGCGAGAGAGCGGTTGACGGGTCGTCGTGAGTTTCACGAACTCTAGGAAATTAAACTCCCTCGAGCAACAAGGAAAAAAAAAAACGAAACCATCTGTGACATGTCTCGTTGCATCGACGATAACGCGGTGTAACGCCGATCCCCCGGATCGTGTAACACATACGTGTTTCTATTGTGAATTCGTAATCGTTCGTGAAACGAATATTCCTCGTTTTGCGTTCGTTTATATCGAGCTCGCCGGCCATTCGATATCGCGATCCACGGGGCGAGACACGTGCGCATGCGCAACACACCAGGAGAGGATCTCGAGTTTCCGAGCTAATATAAGTTTCATTATTTGTCTTCTTCCCCCTCCCCCCCCCATCTCTCTTTGGCTTCGCTTCATTATTTTTTTATTTTATTTTCTCCTCGCTCCCGGTGCTCGTACTTCTCGTGATTCTCCGGAATTCGTGGCTCGAGCCGTGATGTCAGAGGACGAATATTCGAACGGCTGGAATGAGCTTCGAGCCTTATGGAACTTTTCGAGACGACCAGATACAGTGGCAGCACTATGCTGTATATATGTATACATGGGGAATTCCATGTCAAATCTGCAGCCCATGTGCTTCACCCCCGTTAATTTTATTCAATATACGACATTTTTCCGATTTTTTTACAGCACCAGTTAAATTGTTTTTTTTTTAATCCTCTAAAAACCATTCCGAAAACGCCGTTTTGAAAAATCTGAAACAATTCACAATTATTCTATGATTTAAAATATGATTTTTAACCGCCACTTGATAATGGGATCTCAATATTTACGATTTTCAATGTTTACGAAAAATTGAAGTCCATTGATATTACAGAAAGTTATGATATTATGAAAGTTTCAGAGAGAAAAAATGAAATTGACATTTCAGAAAGTTTTGACCGATTAAAGAAATAATAATCCCAATTGCGACACGAAAGAAACTAAAAACTTGCGAGAAGATAGTGAAAAAATTGAGATCCCATTATCGCGCGCTGCTTAAAAATCATATTTTAAATCATAGAATCAGTGTCCATTTTTTCCGATTTTTTTAACTGCCGTTTCCGGAATTGAAAAAAAAAAATCTGAAAAAAATTCCGAGATCGTTATGGGTCGGTGACAACATCATACCAAAAAATTAATGAAAATCCAGGGTGGGTGAGGGACATGGGCTGCTGATTTGACATAGAATGCCCCATATATATATATACTTACTGTAAAACGTGCTGCTGGTGATTCTGCTGATCTCTTGCCAGGGGGAACACGCAGAGTTTCCGAGAACCCTTTTGCGCCGTATAGCGATATACTAACAATACGTCGTGATTGCTTGTCTTCCATATATTTCTGTGTACCATGGCCTTCGGCAAAGCGCGCGCGCACCCGAGAATCCCAGAAAAACGGTCGAGGGTCAAAGTTTCGTTAAACTTTTAAACGTAAATTTAATACACACGGCTCGGTTGTTGTTGCATACGCTGTTGAGCATGTGAGCGTTGAGCGACGAAGACGGCCGGCGAAGAGATAGTCTCGGGAGTCACGAGGCAGAATTCCATGGCTCCAGGAAATTACGTCGCTCTCCGGTCGTTCGCGTCGGACTCGACTTCGACGAGTTGCGCTGTCACGCGATGTTTCATGCACCGCGGGTCCGAGGTACGAGGACAATTACTGAATTCGTCCTCTGCCAAACCATTCTCGCTCCTTTCGTTTCATTAAATGCACCATGATTTGTCGACGAAATTTCCTCGGTTCGATCTTTTATTTTCATCTCTTCTTACGTCCCGCACAGCATAACTTAGTTTTGACATTAACTAGTGTTGAGCTGCGCACAATTGATTTCAATTGTCTGCCCTTTGCAACCCTTTCGCTTCTCTCGTTTCATTAAATCCACCGTGATTTCTCGACAAAATTTTCTTGGTTCGAACAATATCTTTTTAAATATCTTTTTTACATCCAACCCAGCATAGTTTATATTGTCGTTTTAGTACCAAATTTAATTTCCATTTCCTGACCGATTTTTTCAGTTAAACATTCTCTAAAATCGTTCCACAATAAAAATAAATGAAAAAAAACCATTTCAAACTTTAAGAATTATAATACCTCACAGTGCAGATAGCTGTGAAGATACTGTGAAATTTATTCGGCATGGGGTCTCGATCGGCCGGCTCGCCGGCGAATATTCGCGGAATTATTATTCGATAGTCGTGTACCCCAATTGTATTCGGGACAGTCCTGGTCGTCACTGGAGCGAGCGAAGGTCACTTTGCATACGGACTACACTCGTCCCTCTGCGGTGGCGTTTGAGTTTAACTAATGAATGAACACACAGCGCTCTGCCAACGGATAATGATAATGGCTTTCCATCTGATGTCACTCTTGCGGCATGTCTTTCATTTCACTTGCATCGTGCCGTTTTTTTTTTTTTTTTTTTTTACTATGCAATAATAAACGCAATGTAATAATACGGCAAGCACATTGGCACATATATCACTGTGTCATTGAGAGGAGCGTCTCCGGGGCTCGGTCTTGCAACGGGAGCGAGATGCCAGATGACAATTAGCATTTCGATTCCGTACGTTTCACGGACGGTCGAAGTTGACGAAGCTATTTGCCCACTCGGCTCGTCTCGCCGATGCACGTGCGTGCGCCTCTCTCAGCTGCGCAACGAACCTCGCCGCGCGGCTCAACCTTGGCATACCGTTCGACCGCGCTACACAGCGCGGATTCAGCGTTTGATTTGTCGCCGACCGTGCGTGTCTCCCGCCGTGCGAGAACCCCGTTTGTGTAGCTACACTGGAGAGTGAGAGAAATTCATTATCGTATTCCATAAATTTCAAATTTATATAGATATTTCGCCGCATCGAATTGCAGCCGATCGCGTGAGTCTCCTGCCAGTTCTATTATACATTTATATATTTTTTTTAAAGACCATCTCCGTGCCTCATGTTTTCTCGCTCGGATAATCGACAGCGATCTAATTGGAACGACATACAGACTCGTGTTCACAAGGAAACATGTGCGCAAGAAAAATGTTATATATATAGATAGATATATTGGTGATAGATAGTTTTATTAACTGCTGATGACTATTCGCCGAACAGGTTATCAAGCTTAAATCAATCGAATCGGTATTCGATGTCAGATTTTGTATGAGTATCGACAAATTTTGTTTTTTACTTTTTTTTCACGTATAGCAAGTTGAAAGTTTTTGTAAATTTATTTATTTTAAATATTGGAATGCAAATAGTTGGATCCATTATCGTTTTCCATAAATTTCATATTTATGTAGGTATTCCTCGTATCAAATTGCAGCTGATCGCGTGAATCTAATTTATCAGTTCCATTGTAGATTCATATTGCAAAAAAAAGCCATCTCTATGTCCTATGTTTTCTCACTCGGATCATCGACGGCGATCCAATTGCCTGCGGATCCAGACCCATGTGTAAAAAAAAAAATATATATATATATGCACCGATAACAAAATTCGCTTGCGGGCTGCGGAAGAAAAAAAAATAGTTGTTTCAATTATATTTTCAATTCTTACAATTCCATATGATATTGACACAACGACGGCAAACGACATGTCAAGCTAACATGTTATCGTTTCATTCCGGTATGAAATTGCACAATCTGAAAGTAAAATTGAAACAACATTTTGTTTTCCGTGGCAGCACTCAAGCAAATTTTACTTGAATCATTGATATTTTTTATTCAGTGTCTATATCGATATATTGATGATAGAAATTTTTATCGATAAATGCCTAGCATCTGCGCTCGCTGAGTCGCCGAACGGGTAACGAAGCTTGATCGATCGAATCGATATCCAATGCCTAACTTTACAGAGTAAAAAATAAAAAGTTGTGTCACGTATGGCAAGTTGGAACTTGTTTTATTATTAATATTTTTTAATATCAGAAGGCAATAGGTTCGCACGGGAGAAGAGTATGTGCGCCCTGTGCACCGCAAAGTCTCTTCACTTTCACCGTGCAAATTCCAGCCTTGCCCGCCGCGTCTCTCTTCTTCCGCGAGCAGCGACGTCGCCGAGCCTTTTCTGCGTTACCGATTCTGGGTACCGCGAAAACATCGCGACATTCGTTTATTTTTATCCCCCCCGCCTCCCGCCGCGACGGAACGGACCGACGGAACGGTCATCGATGTCGAACGCGGACACGCGCTTAACCCCTCGCTCGGGGGAGCCTCGTGCCGGACGCGACCTCTCTGACCCGGCACTCCGCCATCTCGACCACCCTCGTATCTCGAAAAATCGCATGTCCCTCGAACACGATGTTCGAATAAATAATAAAATTAACGGAAGCTTATTTTCCAACGGTTAATTGACTTGCGTTGACATATAAAAAAAATTACTCGGGTAGACGTATAAAAAATTGTAGGAGTTGCTCTAAAATAAATCTCGCATATGTTTTTACGCCATCGTGCACATCGCCGAAATATTAATCAGCGTGATGTAATTTTTTAATACTGTTTTATTTATTTTTTTTCCTTATCAGTCGACTGTATCGAGGCGTTAAAAAAAAATGTTATAACAATTATCGACTTGCGTGGACGTAAAAAAAATGCCCAGTTACGAATATAAAAAAAATTGTCGGAGTTGCTCTACAAATAAATCTATATTTTTCCACGGCATCGCGCGCATCGACAAAATATGAATCAGCGTGATTCATCGTTTGTATACATTCTTTTTTTCCCTTATCAGTCCTCTATATCGAGGCGTTGAAAAGTCTATATCGTCGATCGGTATTTCTCGATTATCTCCCCCCTCCCCTTCCCTGTCGCCGCGAAATTCTTTCCGCGCATTCCTTATTCCACCCATGGCATCCGAAAGGTAAATAAAATAAAAAAAAAAAAAAATGAGTAAAGGAGAGTGTAGTGGGAGTTTCGAGTGGCAGTCGTTGTCCGGAAACGATGGTTTCCCATCCGGCAACCTCGCATTCCATTCCTCGACCGCCATCAGCAAATAATTACGTCCGATGTGTGCGGGTTTGCTCGACTCGATGGCTTATCGAATTCGCGCGAGCCCCCCCCCCCCCCCCCCCTTCTCGCTATACCGAAGCTCTTTATACACATACTTACTATATAAATATCTGCCAGACCGTACGCACCCTGCACGCGTAAAGTACGTGCGTATCTACGTTGTATATTATATATGCTTTATAGCTAATACGTGCCCGGACCTGATAATCTCTCCTCGAGTTCCCAACGCGCACGCTTTATTATTATTATTATTATTTATTTTTTTATTACAAGAACAACCGTATACAAAAGGCGCGGATTATTTATTCTCTCTGTGAGTCTCGATGCGTTCGTTCACGCGGCGACGAAACGTCGAAATTCTCATTTACATGTATATATATGTATTTATGTAATACGATTATAAATAGAGACGAGGAGCTTTATTAACCGTTTATAATATTCCAAGCGTAACTCACGATCGATCAATAAATAAGGCACGTGTTGTTATTTATTTTTTTTTCTTTCTTCTTCTTTTTCTGCAACGTGTTAAAACACCGGCAACTCTCGTAATGACTAATAATCGATGATCGCGAAGCTTCGTTTTTTTCCCGTTCTTCCGCGTAACGGTGAAAAAAAAAAAATGAATATCAGATTCGATCTATGGAATTTTAGTAAATCGATCGGGGAGAATAAACGATAATGAGCTAACGAGAAGCTATCCGGTTACGTGGATTTATGGATTTATCATCGATGATTTTATTTCAGTGTCGGAATACATTGCATTCGCTCGAGAAATAATTATCTCTCTCGGCAAGACCTTCGGGGCATTGTGTAATCGATTACCGACGAGAAACACATATTTGCCTCGGTCGGATGAATGTATTGGGTGGAATTCCAAGCGCGAAGAAAAAAAATCTCGATTCCTCGGTAGGGTCGAATGCTGGTGTAATTCCGTTTGCCAATGAAGTTGCGGGTCCACCGACCACGACCCGAGACGATTTATGATCGGTATTTTTTTTTTTTTTTTTTTTACTTTCAATAAGCTTCTATTTAACGTCGCATCAGCAACTGGGGTTTTTGGCGACCAACTCTTTTTACATATTTGATTATATTTTATCGTTCATATTCGTTTTTTTATTTCTAGTATTTTTTTTTTATTAGTTTTTTTTTTGTCGAGACAAATCTTTAGGTTTGGGTAGATCGATCATTTTATTTTAATGTCCAGATGCGTTTCATTCGCTCGATCAATAATTATCTCTCTCAGCAAGACCTTCGGGACATTGTGTAATCGATTACCAACGAGAAACACACATTTGTCTCCCGCGACTAGTTGTATTGTGTTATATTCGGTGAAATTCCGAGCGCGAAGAAAAAATCTCCTGTTTTCTCGATAGTGCCGGATTCGAGTATAATTAATTCATCGGCCACGACCGGGACGAGGTTTCTCTTGTGCGTTCTGGATTTATGATCGATGAGTTTATTTCAATGTCCGGACGCATTTGCATTCGCTCGAGAAGTAATTATGTATGTCGCAAGACCTTCGGCGACATTGTGTAATCGATTACCGACGAGAAACACATGTATTCGCCTCCATCGAATGGTCGTATTGAATCAATAAAAAAAAACACAGTGGTATCAAAGCGACCAAAGATTCGGACACGGAAGTCCGATTAAATATTTTGTTGGTATTGCAGCGAAAAGATTGGTTAGCTCAACAATTTTTTTCATGACTTCACCGAAATATTTTCGAGGTATTAAAACATTTTGATCCACTAGCGAAGTATTTATTTGATTCAAGTTGCGTATATATTTTTTTAATCAGTCCATTTTGGGTCAAATTCTGAGCGTGAAGAAAAAAATCTCGATTTCTCGATAGTGCCGGATTCCGATATAATCTTCCTTTAACAAAGTCTCTCTTGAACGTTCTGGATTGATGATCTATAATTTTATTTCAACGCCCGGATGCGTTTGCATTCGCTCGAGAAATAATTATCCATGTTGGCGAGACCTTCGACGGAATTGTGTAATCGATTACCGACGAGAAACGCACATTTGCCTCCATCGATTCGTTGCATTGGATGATATTGGATGAAGTTCTGAGCGCGATGGCATAAAATCTCGATTTCTCGATAGTTCCGGATTCCGATGTAATTCCGTTCGCCAATGAAGCTGCGGGTCCGTCGGCCACGACCCGAGACGAGGTCTCTCTTGTACGTTACCAACTAACGTAGGTCGTCAGCGAACGGTAATACGCGCGCGCCCGTGCACAGCCAATCTTATGCGCGTGTCTTACATAATTGGTTCCGCGTTTCGCGGAATCTGGGCGAGCGATTTGCAGCCCTACCCTGCGTACATACATACATATATATATATATATATATGTATATATATCTACTGTACATTACACGTCTACTGCACGCTCTACGTCTCGTTAACGACCGACAGGAAAATCCTCTCAGCCCAAGATCGCACGACTGACGTTAAATAATTGCTCCCTCTAGATAAACGTGAAAACCTCCTTCTCTTCCCCGCCCCCCCCCCTCCCCCTGTCCATTACTCTGCGAAGTTTGGCAAGCTCTTTCAGCTCCTCAAAGTTTAGACGTACGGAAATCTTTTTTTTATTTTTATTTTATTTTTTCAATGATAAGGTTTCTAACGAAAATTTGTTGCTGTTTCGATGTTGCAGATTCACAAAACCCCAGACTTTCGCCGACTGCATCGGCAACGAATTGCCACTCGGCTGGGAGGAGGCCTACGACAAGCACGTCGGAGCCTACTACATCAACCATG